>CM053587.1:313725696-313853967 GCA_028646515.1 Pseudochirops corinnae | reverse complement strand
GCAAGAGAGTCCTGAGCAATGCAGTATCCCCTGGCGGGGGACAGTGCAATATGCCCTGACCTCCACGTGACCCAACTAATTCCTGGGCCTCAAACACTTCCCTGTGGCATGACACAACCGCTTGCAATGTGAACCTCACAACTCACTTTTTAAAAAATGAATGTAAAAAATGATTTTACGTGCAATTGAAAAAATATTTAAAAAAAAACAAAAACTGCTGGGAAACCAGACAGAAATTTGGCAGAAAATATATTTAAACAAATACTTTTCACCACAATAGATTCAAATGGACATATGAATTAAATATAAAAATTTGACTTATTAAAAAGTTAGAGAAAGAGAAAAAACAGTTTTCTCTAACAACTGTGGATAGAATATTAATTCATGAGAAACCACAACCAAAAAAATGTTACAAAAGACAATATAGATTATTTTGGTTACATAAAAATTAAGATATTTTCTACAAATAAAATAAATGAAGTTAAAATCAGAATAGACAATCGGAAGAAAATAAGGACTAGGAAAAAGCAACATGATGAAAGTTGTAGATCTAAAATTTACAGTGGAACAATTCAATGAGATTAAGAGCCATTCTCCAATATATAGTCAAGGGATACAAAACAAAAAAAAAGATCTAGAAAGGAAAAAAAAAAGCAAAGTATTTAGTGACCCTGTCTAGGATTCCTTTATTGACTTGTACTCACAGGTTGGGTTCCCCAGATGGCAACGATCATAGGTTCCAGGTACACTGTGAATTTGCACTTCCAAAACTACAGTTCACCAGCTTCCACAAATGTGTTTGTCTTCAATGGTCACCTAGAAAATTCAATTAGTTGAAAGCAAAAACTTTACTGAAATGTCTCCCATGTCACACCACCAAATCTGAATCACTCTTCTATGTAATCACACAGCTTTAGTGGGAAGAGTGAGCATATTGTACACTACACAGATAGGAAGTTCGGGGCCAGGGCAATTCACCTCTGGGCTGACAGATTCCCATTCATGGTGTTCTTATGGTACTCCCCCTGGGTGAGAGCATGTACTTGTCTAGGTGAACCTCATGGTCAATATCAAATTTCTGGTTGCCTCTCATGCTTTGCATTTCTTTCCCTGAATATGGATGATCAAATAACAATTCTAAGATGGATATTTGAAGTCTCGGCAACTACTCTGTGAGCTCCAGAAGAGGAGGAGTCATTGAGAGGTTCAGGTACTGATTGCCAAATGGCCAATGACCATCTCTAGGAGGATGAGAAATGAACGCTTGACTTCTCCCATTCTCTTTTCAACCTTTTACAATCAGGCTTACATCTCACCTCTCAACTGAAACTACTTTCTCCAAAGCTACCAATGATCTTTTAATTGTAAAATCCAACGGAAGTTTTTCAGTCATTATCCTTCTTGACCTCTCTGCATTTGACACTCTCCTTATCCTCACGCCTTACCTGCCTTACCTCTTCCTCTCTACATGTTCATGACAATGATCTCTCTCTTGGTTCTTCTATCTGACTGACTGATACTTTTCAGTCTCCATTGCTGTATTATCATTTATGTCACAGACACCAACTGTGAGTGCTCCCAGTAGTTCCCAACCTTCCTAATGCCGAGACCCTTTAATACAGTTCCTCATGTTGTGCTGACCCCCAACCATAAAATTATTTTCGTTGCTACTTCATAACTGTAATTTTGCTACTGTTATGAATCTATCTGATATGCAGGATATATTTTCATTGTTACACAAATTGAACATAATCCACAGGTTGAGAACTGCTACTCTACACTCTCTCACTTTGTAACTGTATCAGCTGCCACTGTTCTTCAGTCACTTCAGTCATGCCCAACTCTTTGTGACCCTGTGTACTTCTTCTGTCCATGGGGTCTTCTTGCCAAAGATAATGGTTGTTATTTCCTTCTCCAGGGCATGCTTTGATCAGCTCTAATGGGTTCAATTATTATCTCTATGCAGATGACAAATTTGTATGTCATCCTCCCCTATAGGACTGGAGATAGACAGATATAGACATCATATGTGTGTATGTCCAGGCCAAGTCTCAATCCTGAGCTCAATTCCCACGACCTGAATTGCCTATTAGGTATTTTTAACTAGATGCCCTGTAAGCATCTCAATCAATCAATCGATATTTATTAAGCACCTAATATGTTCCAGGCAATATATGCTAAGCTCAAATTCAGCATTCTCAAAACAGAACTTGAGATTTTCCCGAAGTACATCTTTGTCTATATCATATCTCCACCATCACCATTATTAATTTTTCTATTTCCTCTAGGATATGATATAAACTCCTCTTAGGTTCATTTAAAGCTCTTCACAATCTGGCCCCTTGCTAGTCTTCTATTATTCTCTTTTCTAATCTTCTAGTCTTTCTAATCTTTATTCTTCTACATTCAATCTACTCCAGTGAAATGGGCCTATTTGCAGTTTTGCTTTTCCTTACACACGATGTCAACCATCTTCTTACCTTAGCACTGGTTGTCTTCTGCACCTGGAAGACTCTTCCTCCATAATTCTGTCTCCTATAATCCCTGATTTCCTTCAAGACTGAGCTCAGGTGTCCCCTACTGCAGGCAACCTTTCTTGGTCTTCTTTTCCTTCTCCTCTCCCCCGCCCCAGCTGCTACTTGCCTTCCTTTCTAAGGTTCCCTTAACAATGAGATTAATATTTGCAAAACTCTGAGTGCAGCTAGTATATAGTAGGTACTTAATGAATGCTTGTTCCCTTCCCCCTCTTTCTCTATTTGATTTGCAAGTTCTTATCTACTCATCCACACACACACACATACACACACACACACACACCACACATACACACACACCACACACGTTCTTACCTTTACTGGAATGTAAGCTCCTTGAGGGCAGGGACAGCTTCACTTTTGTCTTTGTATCTCCAGTGTTTAGCACAATTCTTGACATGTAGCAGTAGATCCTTAATAAATGCCTGTTGATGGATGGATGGATTGATACGATACGGCTCTTTAGTGAGTTGCTACTCAGACGGTACAAACCAAGGTATGAATGAAATACTTTCAGCAGTCACACAAATAGACTTTCCCTCCCAGGAGCGTTTGATTCAGGTGATGGCACATGTGTTTCTGTATCTGTTTAAATGCTTCCATGAGTTCTCTGAGTGCCTCCTGGTTCTCTGTTTGTTTATGGGTTCCTACAAGTCCTTTGTGATAAACTACTGTTTTATGTTTTCAGTGTCTGTCAATGTATGATTTTGAATCTTTTGTGTTTTAAGTATTTCTTTAGTGGTGGAGAGAATAAATAGCTACCTTGTACCTAGTATTCACTATTTTGTGCCTTGAGGAAATGTGAAGTATCTCATAGCAAAAAACCACTGACCTGGAAAACAGAACAAAAAAGAAAAAAATCAAGAATTATCAGTCTAAACATCATATTTTAAGAAATCTTAAAAGCTATCTAATCTCTTAGAACCAGAGGGCAAAGTAGAAATAGGAAGAATCTACCAGTTCCCTCTTGAAAGAAACCACCAAATGAAAACTTCCAAGAATGTTATAGCCAAAATCTGGAGTTTACAGGTCAAAGGAAAAAATATCATAAGCATCCAGAAAGAAAGAAATTAAAGTACCAAGGAACCACAGTCAGGATCACATACGATTTCCCATAAGGCAAAAGGTATAGGCTTATAGATGAGAATAAAATACCCAGCAAAATTGAATATAATCTTAAAGTGGAAAAATGGATTTTTAAAGAAATAAAGGACTTCCAAGCATTCTTGGTGAAAAGACTAGAGCTATGTAGAAACTTTGAAGTTCAAAAAGAGGAGCTAAAAGAAATATAAAAAGGCTAACACAAAGAAACAATCGTCAGGGACTAAACAAGGATAAACTGTTTGCCTTCTCATGTGTGTCCATTGAACCTATCATCATTAAGGGTCAGAGAGGGAGTCTAATTAGACAAAAGGTCTCAGAAGGTTCTTTTTGTTTTGATCATCTCAAGGGAAAAATGGAAAGAAGATAGGGGAAGAGGAATATGCTATGGATGAAGGGAAAAGAAAGTTAAGGAAAATTATCTCATAATTGGAGTATCTAAGTAGAAGTCTCTACAAACAAGGAGGAGGGGGTGGGACGGAGCTCTTGGCATTTGTACTCTCACGTGAACTGGTTAAAGGAAGGAAGAATACACAAACACACATACAGACGGGTACAAAAACATCTTAACAAAGAAATAAGGGAGAAGGGGGAAAAGGGAGAAAGGGGAATTAGGGGGAGAATAGATTAAGGGAGGGATTAGTCCTAAATAAAACAAATTCTAAGTATGTATGAAAATATGTGTAGCTCTTTCTGAGGTGACAAAGAGTGAGACTCTGACGGGGGATGCCCATCTGTTGGGGGATGGCTGAATATCATGCATTGACAAACACTGAAAACATGAAATAGTAACTTATCAGAAAGGACTCATAGGAGCCCATAAACATACAGACAACTGTGAAACACTCTAACGACTCATAGAAGTGTATAAACTGAAATAGAAACATGTCTTGCCATTACCTGAATCAAACGCTCCTGGGAGGGAAAATCTAGTTGTGTGACGGCTGAAAGTATTTCATTCATACTTTGGTTCGAACTGACTGAGTAGCAACTCACTAAAGGTCCAAATAATGTGGTTAGTCAATCCAAGTTATGGTATGTAAATGTGATAGAATACTATTGTGCTGTAAGAAAAGATGGAGGAGATAGTTTCAGAGAAACCTGGGAGAATTTATACGAACTGATACAAAGTGAACAGAACCAGGAGAATAATTTATGTAGTAACAATAAGATGGCAATTATTATCTTTGAAAGAATTAGGAACTGTTTAGTGGAATGATTAACCATCATTCCAGAGAACTGATGATGAAACATGTGCTCATTTCCTGAAAGGGAAGTGAAGGTCTTAGAGTACAGAATGAGTCATACACACATATATGACATAGACAATATGGAAATCTGTTTTGCCTGTCTATACTTGTTGGTAACAGGGGGTTTGCTTTTCTTTCATTCTTAATTGAGGAGGTGGGAGGCAGGTTTTTTTTCTAATTAAAAGATAATTTTAAAAGAGAAATTCACATCTACTTTGCTTTTATTGATCAATTCAAATCAGACTCTGAACTTTCTATGAGTGCATTAATTGAGGTGGGTGGAAGTCCCTACTTTTATATACATTTCCTCAAGTTTCTTTGAATTCTTCATATTCATAAGTTCTCATGGTGAGAAAATGTTCCATTACATTTACCTACTACTATTTGTTCAATGATTTCCCCAGTTAATAGATACTCCCATCGTTTTTTGTTCTTTGTTACAATAAAAGTCCAACTATATAAATTGTTCTCCATATCCTTCCCCTCTTATCTTTGACCTCTTTGTGCCTGGTAATGGTATTTTTGAGTCAAAGGATATATATGTATATGTTCATGTGTATGTGCATGTATGCATGTGTGCATGCATATGTATGTATATATGTATGTGCATGTGTATGCATAGGTGTATATACATATGTATATGTGCACACACATATGTATGTATATGTATGAACACACATTCCCAGTTTAGCCGCAAATTGTTCATACCCATTGACCCATAGTCAAAGATCCTACTAAGGGTCTGTACCCTTAAGGAATTTATTGACTAAAGGAAGGATCTGTCTGTATGCAAACACAGCTAGTTGTGCTATTTGTAACAGCAAAAAGCTAAAAACAAATAAACAACCAATTGAGTGCCCAGTGATTGGGGAGTGGATAAACAAGCTGTGGTAAATTAATATAATGAAATATTACTATACCAGACAGAATAAGAAATATGAAGAATTCAAAGAAAGAAAGAAAGAGCTATATGCCAAGTGAACAAATAAGACCCAAAAGAACAATACACATGATTACTACAACTACAGAAATGAAGATCACTTTAAAAAACATTGAACAATGTTGATACTAACCAGAGCTGGAACTAGGAAAGGACATAAAGGCTTTGTCTCAGGGCAGATACATTTATAGGGCACCTACAGCTCTGTGCTGGGGCATACTTACTTACCCTATAATAGCTTAGAAACCTCATGGTATGTTGGGGCTTCTTCCCCACCCCCATAACTATACCCCAAGAAAGCTTATTCCCCTCCACCACATATCCCAGGGGCAAAAATTGCTAGTTAGTAAGGAAAACCAGACACTGCACCTTACAGATATTATTTTGTTTGATACTCTCAACAATCCTGGGAGGTAGGTACTATTCCTATGCCCATTTTACAGTTCTGAACGTTGAAACAGATGGAGGTTAAGTGACTTGCCAAGGGTCACATAGCTACTAAGTCTCTAAGGCTGGATCTAAACTCAGGTTAGCACTCTATCCAATGTGCTATCTAGCTGCCTCTAATTACACTTTTTGCAATGAACTTTTAAAAGTTTTTAAAAGATAAAAAAAAACTATTCTATATCTAAAAATGTTTAGAAGATAAAAATATCTATTCTACATCTATATAGAAAAATGACAAACATACATTTTCAGGTACTATCAGTCACATTATTATTTCTGTTTAAATTGCTTTTTTAAAAAATTCTCTTTAACATTCCTTTTTTTCAAAATTTGATTGCCAAATTCTCCTTCTCCTTCCAGTTTGAAGGCAACCATAAAATCATGCAAAACATATTTCCATATTAGCCATGTTTCAAAAAAGGAAGAAAAATAAAGTGAAAAAATTATACTTCAACTTGCCCTCAAGTTTATCAATTCTCTCTCTGGTGGTAGACAGCATTTTTTTTCATCATGAGTGCTTTGGAATTATCTTAGGTCATTGTATTGATCAAAGTAACCAAGTCTTTCACAGTTGGTCATCATTACACTGTTGCCATTACTATTTACAAGGCTCTCCTGGTTCTGCTCACTTCACTCTGCATCAGTTCATATGAGTCTTCCCCAGTTTTCTGAAACCATCCCCCTCTTCATTTCTTATGGCAAAATAGTATTTTATCACAATCATATACCACAATTTGCCCAGCCATTCTCTAATCTATGGACATTTCCTCATTCCTGATTCTTTGCCACCATAAAAGAACTATGATAAAAATATTTTTGTGCATATAGGTCCTTTCCTTCTTTGATCTCTTTTGCAATACAGACCTAGTATTGGTATTTGAGTCAAAAGGTCTATATAGTTTCATAACTCTTTGCTGGTGGTCAGACATCAAAGATGCCAAGGTGATCCATTGTAATTCTGAACTATTACTAATCACCCTGACTTTTGTCCTGCCACACCTGGAAGAGAGATTGAGACTGACATCTTTGTACCCCTCTGCCTCACTTAAATCCAATTCATGAGCAAGTCAAAACATCATCCTTTGCATCATGATGTCATCGGTCCTCTTCAAAAATGAAGAACAAACGATAACAACTTTAAAAATAACTGAAATTAGGAAGAGAATTTTTTTAAAACGAATCAATGCATCAAAAAAAATCTGAAAACATATGCAATGTTCCACACCTGTGGATGTCCCACCTCTGCAAAGTAGAGGAGAGAGGTATCCCCTGGTATTGCTTTTTGGGGTCGTTCTTGCTCTTTGTCATTTTGTAACATTCATTTTATTTTTTTAAATAAATAAATTTATTTATTTTCTTGTTTACATCATTCATTTCCACGAGAGTTTGAGCTACACATTTTCTCCCCATCTTTCACCTACCCACCACCCCAAAACAGCCATCCCACTGCATGACCCCTTCCCCAATCTGCTCTCTCCTATGTCCTCCCCCTCCCCCTTCTGACTTTCTGGTAGGGCAGGATGGATCTCCCTACCACAGTGACTGTGTATCTTAATTCCCAGTTAGATGTAGTTAATAATAATAATAATATATAGATATATATTTTTAACATTTGATTATAGAACTTTAAATTCTAGATTCTTTCCCTTCCTCCCTCGTCGCCCACCCCCATTGGAAAGACAAGCAATTCAATACAGGCTATACATGTGTAATTACGCAGAACCTCTCCACAGTGGGCATATGTAACATTCATTTTAGATCAATTTAATTAACCAGTATTTTAGTATTTTATTTAACTGTTTTCTGGATATACAACATGTAGAGATTCAACTGGGGACTTGCTAGTGGTTTGTATGATGTCCAAACAAGATTTGTCAAGAAAAATATAAATGATGCAATGTTATTTAGAATACACATCTGTGCTTAGGTCTTATCTATGGACTTTAAGATCCAGGGCCATAGGGACTGAATCTTAACAAAGCATTTTGTTCTTTCCCAGAACCCCAGTCCTGCTAGAAAGATACAATGTAAACTCCTTGGGGAGTAGAGATAGTTCTATTTGTTGCTATCTGTATCTTCAGTTTCTAGCACACTGCTGAGCACTGAGTAGGCACTTGGCCAATTAACATAGGTTTGTTGACTGAATAAAGAACTTTACTATTAGAAGGACCTTCACTCTTATAAAGCACTTTATAATTGTGAAGCACTATTTTTATCCTTTATGTGATTTTTGTAGTACACCCTCAGAGTGGGACTGAGCAGGGGCTGGTAGATAACACATTTCTTAAATACTAAGGATGCGCCTGCCAGTCACTGCGGTAAGCAGAGGGGATACCCATACAGGTTGTCCAAAAAGTCTTAGTGCAGTTTTGAGCCATTAAATCGCACTGAATCCACCCTGTACAAATATGGTCCCTTTGCAACAATGTCAATGGAAGGAATGCCACAAAATAATCCAAGGTGAATGTTGCAAAATAACAAATAAACATGGCCCTAAAAAGGAGATATAATGAGGCACTCCTTTTGTAAGGATGGGAGGGACATGGGTGTGGAACATTGTATATATTTTCAGATTTTTTTTTTTTATGTTCTGATTTGTTTTGATTATTTTTCCCCCTCCTCTTCCTCTTTTCCTTTTAAAAAAATATTCCTAGTTTATACAGGATGGCTTTCTGGGAAGAAGGAGGGAATGGATATAGGGAGAAATTGAGGTGATTATAAGCAAAAATTTCTTATACAAACATCACTACCCTCAAGGCCTTTACATTCTAATAGGGGAAGAAAATGGAGCTTAGAAAGCGGAGGAGAGAAAGGGGACCCACTAGGGGCAAGGCTGCTGGGGAGGAGGTGGAAAAATCTCGAGAATGAGGAATGGAGCTAGGGAAATCCGGAGGAATTATTCTGGAGAAAGTGGCATTTGAGCTGGGCTTTGAACTGGAGCATTGAAGAGACAAAAGGAGAGCAGGTATGAGGGAAAATAGCTTGAGTGAGCCAGGACAAGACATTTGGTCCAATCTTTCCTTCCTTCTGCACCCCTCCCCCCTTTCCCATCCCTCCCTGCTATATTGGGCGTCTAACCTTTCCGACCCTGGGCTCTGTTCCAAGGATTCAAACACTTCACCCATAAAACTCTCTCTGCCAAACTAGGATCAGGGGCACATAGATTTTCAGCTTGGAGGCCATCAAATTGAATGCCTCTTAAAAAAAAAAAAACAGATGAGGAAACTAAGGCCCAGAGAGGCTGAGTGACATTCCCAGAGTTACACGGGTAGCAAGGGATAGAGCTTCCCTAGAACCCAGGTCCCCGGAATCCAAACGCTGTCTTCCTTCCACTCCACTGTCCTGACTCCCGCAAAAAGACAAAGCCAGAGGCCAAGCCGGCTCACAGAGGTTTCCTCCCCACCACAAGGTTCTCCTGGGCTTAAAACACAGAGCAGTGAATATCAGAACTAAGGAGTCTTAGGATATAAAATGTCAGAGCTGAAAAGGACCATAGACTACACAGAATGTCAGAACGAGAAGAGCTGTGAGAACATGGGGCTGGAATTGACAGGGATCTTAGACCTCCCAACTTGTATGATCATGGACAGAAGATCCCTTAAACTATGAGAGTCTCCTTTTCTTCACCTTGAAAACAAAGAGGTTGGACAAAATGATCCCTTAGGTCTCCACCATTTCTAAAAATATGATCAATTGATATTTATTAAGCACCTACTACATGCTAAGTGCTGGAGATACAAAAAGAGACAAAAGACAATTCCTGCCCTCAAGGGGCTTACAATTTAGCAGGTAGACAACATGCAAATACATACAAAGTAAACTATATATAGGATAAATAGGAAATAATTAACAGAGGGAAGGCACTGGAATTAAAGAAGGGTGAGAGAAGGCTTCTTAAACGTCAGAGCTGGGGGTGATCTTGGAAAACAGAAAGTCAAATCTGGGTGCAATCTTAGAATGACATCTCCCGATTAGAATGTAAAACCTTTGTGGGTAGAGATTATTTCATTGTTTGTCCTTATATCCTCAGCACCTAGTGTGGTATCTAGTATGCAGTAGGTGCTTAATAAATGTTTGTTGACTGATTAACTTATCAGTAGACCGGTAAATGTTTACAATCAGATCTCTGAAAAAAAAAAATTGTTCTCACACATTATTACAGTTTAAATTGCATCACTAACATTTTCCTCATCATTTTTTTAAGTCGAGACACTCAAAGCAATCCTGAATTTTAGTGTTTCCTGATTTCTAATGTGTTAGTGCTTGCCCCAAACACTTTACTATCAGCTCTGAGCCAGAGGCAGCAGATACCGGTTTAAAACAGAACATGGCAGAGCTGGAAGCAATTTAGAAGACGAGTGTCCAAATTGAAAAGGACGTTAGAAAAAGCAAAACAGACGACTGGGAGGGAGCTTAGAAAAGAGAAGGTCAGGAGCTGAAATGAGACTAAAGAGCAGAGAATGCAATAATTGGAACTGAATGTTACAAAATTATGACCAAATTTGGTCCCAAAGAAGAGACGTGAGAAAACACCTCTCTCTGTTCCTTCCCAGATATGGAGGGGTCAGCAGTGTGGATATAATGTTAGTGTTTGGAATTTTTTTTAATGTCCTGATTGGGTTTTTTTCTGAATTTTTCCCGTTTTTCCCTTGGATATAAGGGATGGTTCTCAGGGAGGGACATGGGGGGAAATGTAGGTGATGTAAAAAGAAAAAATAGAAATTAAAAAAACTTCTTTTAAAAAAAGAACAAGGAATGTTGAAACTGGGAGGGCCTTTGGGGCATAGAAGGTCAGAGCTGGGAGGGGCCTAGGAACACAAAATGTCACTACTGGGCTGGAACTTCAAAGATGATTCAGCACAACCCTTTCATGTTTTTGATGGGGAGAGGAAGCTTAGTAGCTTATTGCCATCACAAAGGTTTGAGCAAAGCCATGACAAGAACCCTGGTTACCTGGTTCCTAGCTCAAGCTTCCTTGGGGAGGAGGGGCAAGAACAGGCTGGGTCAGCAGAAAACGTTTCCAGGATTAGACTTGAGTGGTGTCTAAAGGGCAGCTCCTATGTTTCCAATAAAAGGTCTCTTGGTACGAGCCAGAAAAGGCGCCCAGTGCAATCTGAGCACATGTCTTGAGGCTGCACCCAGCCCTTAAAAGCTGCTGGGGCTGATGAAGCCAGAATTAACCAGTCCTGCTGCTGCTGTTGCTCACTGTGCCAATGGGTCCAATGGTATCCCCAGGAAAGGATGGGGCAGGATGCTAAATGGGTGTAGTTGGGGTAGGTGGGGTAGAGGAAATGGAGTGGGTGTCCGGTGTGAGTGAGGACAGATGGCTCCCCGAGTCTGCCATCTGTGGAGTAAACAAGGCCCTGGGACCTAGTGTCACAGAACAGAGAGTATCAGAGCCAGGAAGGCCCTTAGCACATAGAGCTGGGAGGGCCCTTCAGTCATGGGGCACAGAAAGTCATTGGAGTGTAGAACACAGAACATCAGAGTTGGGAAGGAGAGGTTCCTTAGAACACAGGATGTCACCGTGGTGAGACTACAGAACGCATCCAGCCCAACGTTCTACATATGGCAAAGCTGGGGTGCAAGGAGGTGGGAGGGATTTGACTAAAGTCACCTGTTTACTTAGTGGCTGAGCCCTGGCCCCCAAGAAGACCTCTTTCCACACAAAGGTCTTGTTGAGACTGAGCTCCTTGGCACAGCTCTGAGTGTAAGTAATTAGTGTTCAGGAAATGAGGCTTTTCTTTGTTCTTCACCTCCCCCATAGCTGTTTACCAGAGGCTGCTAAATAAAAACAAACCAGTGGGAAGAATGCTAAATCTGCAACAAACTGGGGGGAGGAAAAGTCCCAAATGAACTTATTTTTCCCCTCCTCAAACTAGCTCCTGATAGCCCAGTCTCTGTCAAGGGCATCGTGGCCTTCCCTTCCTCCCGCCCACCTCCCCCTCACCAGGCTTAGACCCTGACAATTACTTCGAATTCCCCTTCTTCCCTCATCTCCTACGTGTAATCAGTCATGAAATTCAGTAGATTCAACAAATAAAGTCTCCCCTTCCTTCCCTCTTGTTCATCCCTAAGACCTCTATACCAAGCCTCATTCTCTCCCCTTCATTGCTGCACCAGTTTCCTAAAGCAATTCCTTCCTCTCCAGTTTAATTTCTTCCCATCTGTTATATATAGGACTCAGAGGGGCTGTCTTCCCCAATCCTAGCCCTCACCATTTTTTTTCTGTCCTAGGATCATGGACTGAGAGATAGAAAGGGCCTTAGAAACCATCTAACACAACTCTCTCCTTTTTTTTTACAGAGGAAGAAAACCACATCCAAGCTAAAGAGGGTCCTTAGAACACAGAATGTCAGAGCTAGGAGAGCCCTTAGAACAAACAATGTTCTGAGGGATGAAAAGTGATTTGATAGGCAATGGTGCAAAATCGCCTAAAAACATTCAAGTTAAATGAATGTTGTGATCGGATACCTCCATGACTTCCCAGAGTCTAAAGAGTTAAATCTAAAGGTTAAAGAATTTATCCTTGAATTCCTCAGTCTGACCATCAAGGCCCTCCATGGATCCCTCCCTAGGTACCCTCCTTCCATTCTCCTCCTCTTCTATTCTTCCATCCTTCTCTTCAGGTTCTTGGCTCTCTAGCCAAAGGGAAGACTTGGCATTCCCTAGAGGCAGCTAGGAAAGATTACTGGCTTTGGAGTCAGAGGACCTGGGTTCATATTCTGGTTCTCATTTCTTTCTACCTGTGCAACCATGGCCAAATCACTGAACTTCTTCCAAACTCCATTTCCTAATTGTAAAATGAGTGGATTAAATTGTTTGAATGCTGAGGTAGGTCTCTTCTAAAACTATAAAAGTGCAACCTGCTACCTACCGTATCTGGCTGCTATAATCTTATTTAGCCTGCTGGCACCCTTCAGGCATTGCATTTCCTAATTAACTGCTCAGTCAGAATTCTCTCTCCCTTCTCTGGAAACCTTCTAGAAATTGATATCATACCTCTTTCAGATATTGAGCCTAGTGTCCCCGGAGAGCTCAGATCTTAGCCATCTTTTTTTCCCTCCATAGTTTATCCTAGCACAGAGAAGATGTCAACCAGTAAGTGTTCCTTGACTAGAGAAAGGAATGGGTTTAGAGAAAGAAGGGAGCAAGACCCAGGGTGAGTACAACAACTTCTTGCTTCATCTCATTTTAAATTTAGGAATAATTATATTCATATCACCTCCCTCTCTCTATTTAAATAATTCTCCAACATCCCAGAGGCAATTCTGGGTTCCTAAAAACTGTGCTGATGGAACATAAGCTTTGGCAGCTCCTATCAATTTGGAAACATTTTGGGAATAGATTTGGCCATTGATCACATCTTGTCCTGCCCAGAGAAGCCCTGTGGGGCAAGTCTTCCATCTTCTGGAGTTTGGAGCCACTGAATGGGTGGGATGAGACCATCTCTTTCCAGTAAAATAGGAAGAGGATCGCTGACTGCTCCCAGAGAAATTCTGAGAACTCTGTAGCATGAGGTAGGCATCGTGGATGATAGGTGGCATCATGGAGCTATGGAAAGAATTGTGAATTTGCAAGGAGAAGAGCTGGGCTCAAATACCAACTTTATCTCTTAGCTACCTGTGTGACTGACCTTGGTTAAGTTCTTTCACATCTTCTGGCTTTGGTTTCCTCATCTGTACTATGAAGAGGTTGGACTATATGACTTTTAACGTCCTCTCCAGCTCTAAAATCTACGGACCTGATTTCACAGCACTTTATGGTTTACAAACTGCTTCCCTCCCAATATTTACTGTCACCTGAAAAGAGTAGTATAATTGCCATTTTCAACATTTAAGTGGATCTGTGATTTTCTCAATCAGGCTAGCCCCTCCAACAATGCAGATCTCAACCTAGTCACAACCACTCATTTTGTGGGATCTTTGTTCATGTTCTCCCATAAATCCTTTATGGTGGTAAGGCATTCACCTAAATGTTCTAGGAGCCTTCCTTGAGTTTTCTTGACATTGTATGGATATAAAATGGATGTTCTATTTTATACAGAAGGAAATTTGAGGCATTTATTCCATACAACCTTTCCTTATTCCCCTAGCCTTCCTTCTCAAGTTTCATCTAATCCTTTCTCTAATGCACTTTTATTTTTAAAAAATTGAAATCTGATTCTTATTCATTCCTTTTGTTTTTATATAACATTTATTTCTGAATATGTTCCTCTCCTTCCCTTATTCAGCAAGACATCTCTTGCAGCAAAGGTTAAAAAAAGAAAGAAAAATTAAGGAATTCAGCAAGACTAATTAACACAAGGACCCAGTCTAACAGCAGACGCTGTCTGTGTTCTACATTCATAACCTTCTACTTTGGCGATGAAGGGAAGAAGATGCATTCTTTCAACTCTTCTCCAGGCTTGGTGATAATAATTTTACAGCAGCTGTCCATAGTCACATGAAAAAATATTCCAAGTCACTAATAATTAGAGAAATGCAAATTAAATAAACTCTGAGGTTCTACCTCATACCCACCAGATTGGAAAAATTGATCAAAAAAAGAAAATGACAAATGTTGATGGAATTGTAGGAAAATGATCATATGCCAGTTGACCTGGGAACTGGTCCAACTGTTCTGAAAAGCAGTATGGAACCATGCTCAAAAAGCTACCAAACTTTGCATGTCCTTTGGTACTAGGCTTGTACCAAAAAAAGGGATCAAGAAAAAAGGAAAAGAGGGGCAGCTAGGTGGCACAGTAAATAGAGCAGCAGCCCTGAAGTTAGGAGGACCTGAGTTCAAATCCAGCCTCAGACACTTAACACTAGCCATGTGACCTTGGGCAAGTCACTTAACCCCAATTGCCCTCCAAAGAGAAAAAAGAAAAAAATAATAACAAAAAGAAAAAAGAAAAAAGGAAAAGGACACAAATGTTTATAGCAGTTTCTTTGTAATGGTAAAGAACTGGACATGAAGAAGGTGTCCATTAATTGAGTAATTAATTAGTCAGTCAACAAATTACTTATTGAAATCTTCTCATGTTTCTCTGAATTGTCCTATCACATCAAGTAGAAGACTCAGGAGAAGCCTGTTTTCTTAGGATTATCCCTATAATCCCGTGTGGAGTAATAATCAGCACCTTATGGAGACCCCCTCCTGCAAGGATAAGTGTTATTTGGGGTGAATGGCCCCAGAGGAGGTGCTGTATTTACATCACCTAAATTTCCAAATAGATCCTTCCCCCTCCGCTACCAAAAACATCATCTTTTGTAACAAAGCCTAAAAATGGGGCAGCTAGGTGACTCAGCACTGGCTCTAGAGTCAGAAGGACCTGACTTCAAATCTAGGCTCAGGCACTAACTAGTTGTGTGATCCTGGGCAAGTCGTTTAACCCCAATTGCTTCCCCCTCCAAACCCCCAAAACAAAGACTAAAAGGCAACATGACACAGTGGATATAATAATAATAGTAGTAGTAGTAATAATGAAAATAATTAGCATTTATAGAGTGTTTTAAGTTTTGCAAAGCACTTTATAAATGTTATCTCATTTAATCCTCACAACAGCCCTTCGAGGTGGGTACTGTTATCACCACCGATTTACAGATGGGGAAACTGAAGCAGATAGAGGTTAAGTGACTTACCCAAAGTCACACAGCTGGTAAGTATATGAGGTCAGATTTGAACTCAACTCTCCCTGACTTCAGGTCCTGTGCTCTGTGCACTATGACACCCCCTAGAACCAACACATATATAGCTGAATTTATATAGCTCTTTAAGGTTTGAAAAATGCTTTGGCCTGGATTCAAATCTTACTTCTAACCCTCACTACTCATGTGACTTTGAGCAAATCATTTTTCTTCCCTGGGCTGTAGTTTCCCCCATCTTTAAAGTGAGGAAGATGGGCTACATGACCCCTTTCTCAATCAGAATCGATGATTTTATTATTTAAAACCAACTAAATCTGATGTTAGGATACCAACTTCACAGAACGAATCCCCTTAATTGGGGATTTGTTCTGTAAAACTTAGACTCAGTCAAAGGACCACACCCCAGGAACTAGAGGGCTGTGTGCGGCCTCAAGGCAGCAAGTTCCCCACTCTGATAGACAATGATCTCCACCCATAGTCACCACCACCACTTGAGGAGGGAGGAAGGTACATCTGATGCATTTTTTGTACAATATTTTATATGACTCCTCGAAAAGGCTGTCTACAATAGGAGCCTGCGCTTTCTCTCCTCTCACTTTTTTTTTTAACCCCTTACAATCCAGCTTCCTACTTTATCATTCCACTGGAACCACTTTTTCCAGAGTGACCAATGATTTCTTAGTTGACAAACCCAATGACCTTTGCTCAGTCTTCATTCTCCTTGACCTCTCTGCAGCCTTTGGCATTGATGACCATCCTCTCCTCCTTGATACTCTCTTCTCTCTAAGTTTTAAGGACACCCCTCTGTCCTGGTTCTCTTCCTACCTATCTAGTTGCTTCCCCCCTCTCCCCGCCCCCCCCAGTATTCTTGGTTGAATTCTCTTCCAGATAAGACCCTTTAACTAACCATAGGTGTCCTCAGGGCTCTTTCTGGGTCCCTACTTCTCCTCTCCCCCTATACTACTTCACCTGGCCATCTCATCCGCTCCCATGGATTTAATTACCAGCTTTATATTGATGGTTCTCTTATCTATCTTTCCTGCTCTAACCCCTCTGCTGACCTCCAATCATGTGTCTCCAACTGCTTTTCACACATCTTGAACTACATGTCCAGTAGATATCTGAAACTCAGTATGTCCAAAACAAAGCTCACCTTTCCCCCCCAAACCCTCCCTCCCCTCCTGCCTTTCCCTGTAGAAGGCAATGCCATCCTCCCATCCTCAGACTCACAACCTAGGAGTTAGCCTGGACTCCCTACTATCTCTCACCCCCTGTGTCCAAGCTGAGGCCAAGATCTCACCTGTGTAGCACGCTCCAGTGCACTCCCTTTTCTCCTCTGACACTGTCCCTTCTCTAATGCAGACCCTCATCACCTCACACCTGGGCTATTACACCTCACGCCTGCCTCAAGGCTCCCCTCACTCCAGTCCTCCTCAATTCAGCCACTAAAGTGATTGCCGTAAAACACAGGTCTGACCATGAAACCCTGTTACTCAATAAACTCTACGGGCTTCCTATCGCCTCTGGGATCAAATACAAGATGCTCGGCTTAACCTTCAAAGCCTTTCATAACCTGGCCCTGCCCTACCTTATTCTTACACCTTACTCTGTCACATACTCTTTGATCCAGTGATACTGTCCCTGGCTGTTGCAGGAACAAGACACCCTCTCAGCTGGGGGCATTTTCTTAGGCTGTCCCCTGTACCTGGAATACTCTCTGTCCCCTGCACTACCTACTAAACTGCCTAGCTTCCTCAAGTCCCAAATAAATTCCTTCTTTTACAAGAAGCCTTCCCAATCCCCTCTTAATCCTAGTGTCTTCCCTCTGATAATTGTTTCCCAATTATCTTGAGCATTCATTTATTTGCATGCTGTCTCTCCTGTTAGATTATAAAATGCCTGAGAACAGGGACGATCTTTTCTCTCTTTTTGTATCCCCAGAACTTGGCACAATGCCTGACGAATAGTGAGAACTTAATACGTTTACTAATTGACTGATGACACGAGACTTTGTTTGGTCTTCAATGGACCGTGTTCTCCAGGAGGACAGAAGCTACATCTCAGCTAATGTTTTATTTCCCCTCCCATCTCAGGACTCCCCGATGGTGTTGATGTTTCTCAAATAAATGACTTGCCCCAGTGTTGCAGTGAGAATGAGTTACAGAGCCAGGATTTGGATGTGGGTTTCCTGCTTGTTTCATCAGCCAGACTGCTTTACATGACAGTGTGGTTCTGTGTGCTCAGGCTCAGGCCCAGGCAGGCTCTACACAAGGGTGAGATTCAAATGCGTTCCCAAAGCCTCCTCCCTGTCCCGTCTAGCTTCCAGGGCTCCAGGCCCAATTGTTGGGGAGGGAGGTCAGGTCAGGATGTATTGCTTTTGGCCAACGAGTCTGTACATGGTAATCTTGAGAAGAAAATTTATAAAGATCAAAGCAGAGCAAATTTACAGCAAGTTTTTGAATATAAATTTCAGACTTAATCTTAGAAAAGGACTCACTGAACCCACAAGGGAGAAGAGCCCTGAAAGTCCAGAAAAACCCTGTGTGACCCTGGGAAAGTGCCTTCCTTTCTCAACATTACACCTAGAAGGAACTTTTAAACATAAAATGTCAGCACTGGGAGGAACCTTATAATATAGACTGTTAGGGTTGAGAAGGCCCTTAGAACACAGAATGTCAGAGCTGGGAAGGCCCTTAGAACACAGGATGTCAGAGCTGGGAGAGACCTTAGAACACAGAATATCAGAGCTGGGAGGGCCCTTAGAACACAGGATGTCAGAGCTGGGAGAGACCTTAGAACACAGAATGTTGGGGCTAGGAGGGCCCTTAGAACACAGGATGTCAGAGCTCGGAGAGACCTTAGAACACAGAATGTTGGGGCTGGGAGGGCCCTTAGAACACAGAATGTCAGGGCTGGGAGGGCCCTTAGAATACAGAATGTCGGAGCTGGGAGGGCACCTAGAACACAGAATGGCAGAGCTAAAAGTTTCCTTAGAATACAGAGTCACAAAATTTTAGAGCTGAAAGGGACCTGGTGACTACCTAGCCCAAGTTCCTCATTTTGCTAATGGTGAAGCAGATCCAGAACTGAGGAGGGACTAGCCCATGAGTTAGTGGCAGGACCAGGGACTGGAACCCTCTGGATTCTGTCGTGTGAAACAGAATGCTTCTGTTATCCCTTTGTCCTTCATTGAGACTTTTCTCCATCCACCTATCAATCAGTCAACGGGCATTAGTTGTTTTCTGAGTGCACTTTGTCTCTGGGGATACAAAGACAAAAGTGACAGGGCTCCTGTCTTCAAGGAGCTTATACTCTAATAGAAGAGCCAACATGAACACATCTGACATGGACACTATATATGTAATGATCCTTCTAGCAAGACTTGGGCTGGTTCCTGTAAGAAGGGGGTGGTTGCTAATGACCCTAGGACTTGTCAGTTAGTCAATACACATTTATTTACTAAATTTTTACTACGTGCCAGGCACTGGGCTAAGCTCTGGCAAAAGACAGTCCCTGGCTTCAAGGAGCTTGCAATCTGATGGGGGAGACAACAAAAAATATGGACAAACAAGCTCTATACAGGATGAATTGGCAATAATTAACAGAGGGAAGGCACTGGAATGAAGAGGTATTGGGAAAGGCTCCTATAAAAGAAGGGATTTGAGCTGGGACTTGTCAGCAACAGCTGCCAACACCAGCACCCACACTGAATGAAGCCTGGAGGCAGAAATGAGGAGGGAGAACATTCCAGGTATGAGGAAGGGCCAGAGAAAATGGTCAGAGGAGGGAGATGGAGGGTCTTGTTGGAGGAACAGCCAAAAGGCCCACGTCACTGGGTCCAAGAGCACATGGCTTGCTAGCTCAGATCAAGAGGAAACTAATTCCAGTTTAGAATAAGATGGAGGAGTTTTCCTCTCCAGAGGTTTCTGTTTTGTTTTTAATGTCTGGAGAAAAAAAGTGGGGGAAGAACACCTGGAGAGGAGGAAGTGGAGGGACTCACACACACACACACACACACACACACACACACACAGCAGCAGCAGATCTTCAGCAAGGGTGACATTGACAGTTGTTCTCAAATCCAGACCTTCTCCTACAAAAAGTGGACAGGAGAAAGCTAAAGGAGAAAGACATAAAACTGGAGTTTTTTGTTTTATTTTATTGTGGAAACTCAGGTAGTTAGAGCACAGAGGAAAAAAATGGGCGCTCTGGGTCCCCTTCCCTTCTAGTCTGAAGTGTGTTGTTTTTTGTGTGCCGGATTGCACAGGAGTGATCTAATCTTACTTCAGGCTGACCTGGTCCTTTGTATCTCAGCCCTTTTGTTCACAGCTTGAGGCCGAGGGCCAGCTCTGGGAGCTAGACAGGGGAATGTGACCTTTCCTGGCTTAGGGCTGAGAGCCCAACCCCCCAGCCCCTTTGTTCACGAGTTTTCTCTCTCTAACTGGGGGCCTAATCGTGAGCCATTCATGTTTCATAACAAGGAACAATTTGTCTGGACTTTAAATCTGCCTTATCAGACCAAGAGACTAATCTGTTGACTCCTACAGTTCCATATGCAAAATAAATGCAGGCTAGTTTGGAGAGGGGTGAGGGGAGGCCTAGAGAAGGCATCGTGGGGAAGGTGACCCTCCAGTCTTGATGGAAACTGAGATTCCCAGAGGCAGAGGTGAAGAGGGAGCGAATTCTGAGCATGGAGGTCAGCCAGGGTAAAGATACAGAGATTAAGTGTGGGAGCTTCATAGGGATGAATGGGCCAGCATGGCTGGAATGCAGGGTTTAAGTGTAAAATGTAAGAAAACTGAAAAGTTAGGAAGGGGATAGGAGGATAATAGGGGAATTCGTATCTGACACCCCCCTGCCCGGGGCTGCCCTTAGGGGAGATAGGGGACCTGATAAAGATTCTCTCCTGTCCCTAGCTCTTCTCAGGACAGGCAGGACTGAGGGATACATGCATGCCAGAGACACCTGGGACCTTCCCAGATCTGCTCCAGGGGCTAAGTGGGAGGAGAAGAGGGTCTGGTTTGACAAGTATATGGAAGCCGGGGTAGGGGAGGTCAGTTTACCCTGCTACAATCCAAAATCTGGAAGATTCTCTAGCGTAAACCAAGGGGAGGGTGAGACCTCTGCCCCCTGGTACCTGGTTACTCAGTGAAACTAAGTGGACTCCCTGCACCCTGCCTGGCAAGTGCCCTTCCAGGAAAGGCAGAGGATTTATATGGAATGTGGAGGGAAACAACCCAATCTGCCTCTGTCCAAATTCAGAATTCCTCCACCCCAATAGAGGTCTGGCTTCCAACCTAGAAATCCATGGCCTCCCTCTGACTCCACCCTGAATTTTTGCAAGACTTGGAATCATATTCCAAGACAATTCTGAAAGATTTAAGATGAAAAATGCTATTCACCTTTGGAGTAAGAACTGATGGACTCCTCTGAATGCCGATAGAAGAGTTTGGTTTTTTTTTTTTTTTACCATATTTTTCTTGGTCTGTGTTTTCTTTTGCAAGATGGCTAATATGGAAATATGTTTTGCATGACTGCACACGTATAACCCATGTTAAAGTGTTTGCCTCTTCAAGGAGGGAAGGAGAGAATTTGTAACTCAAAATTCTAAAAAACGAACATTAAAAAGTACTATTACATTGAATTGGGAAAAAAAATATGAAAACTTTTACTTAAAACCAACCACAACTGCAAAGCTTGGAATCGTAGCTTCAGATTCAGCACATAAGAATTGGAAGAGATGTGTCCTACATCACAGCGAGCAGGGGGAAATCCAGGAGAATTTAACATTCAAGGCAACAGATATTTATTAAGTGCCTATGAAATGACACTGACCTCACAGCTGGGTCACTTTATCAACGACTCCCGGCATTCTCACTGGCTCTCTCCTATGCTTGAAGTACTCTCCCTCCTCATCTCTGCCTTGTGTCTAGTCTGCCTTCCTTCAAGCTCCAATTAAAATCCCTTCTTTAGAAGAAGGCTTTCCCAATTCCCCTTAAGGCTGCTGGTGCTTTCTCTCCAATTTACTGTATCTATAGCTTGCTCAGGTATATCTATCTACACGTTGTCTCCCTTGCTTGGATGAGTCATTTAAGTCCACCTCAATTTCCTAATCCAAAAAATGGGGTTAAAAATTGCATCTATTTGGGGCAGCTAGATGGGGCAGTGAATAGAGCACCAGCCCTGGAGTCAGGAGGACCTGAGTTCAAATTTGGCCTCAGACACTTGACACTTACTAGCTGTGTGACCTTGGGCAAGTCACTTAACACCAATTGCCCTGCCTCTCCCCCTCCAAAAAGCAAAAAAAAAAAAAAAATTTGCATCTACCTGACTACATTGTTGTGAGAATCAAATGCGATACTATGTGTAGAACATTTTGCAGATCTTCAAGCATCTTATAAGTGTTAGTTATTACTGTTATTGTTCTGATGGTAACAGTGGAGGAGGAAGAGGAAGGACTGTGTTTGATCCTCGAAGCAACAGGAAGCCTGGTCTCCTAATTCCTACCTGCGGTTCTCAACCTGTGGGTTGTGACCTCTTTGGGGGCCGAATGACCCTTTCACAGGGGTTGCCTAAGACCATCGGAAAACACATATTTCCGATGGTCTTAGGAACTGAGACAGCGCTCCTCTATCGGTCTCCAGGCGGGTCTGCCCCCATGCAGATACGCCCACATACCGGTATTAAAGGGTCTTAGCGTTAGGAAGGTTGAGAACCACTGGACCTAAGCTATTCATTTTCAGACTCTGAGGAGGTTCTGATGTGAGACATGGGGAGAGAAAAGAGGCGGAAGGGACAGGATGGAAGGACACCTGGTTAGAGCAGGGGGGGCTTGAATGAGGTAGGGCTGGGGCAGGACCAGGAGAGGTCTCTTGGAGGAGGCAAGATAGATTCTGAGATTACAGTCAAGAAGGCCTGTGTTCTTATTAATCAGTGCCTTACAATTAATCTTCAATGTTTTCCTTATATTTCTTCTGGATCTTTTATGTAAAAATTTCCATTGAATTCTTGTCTTTTTATTACAAATACTTGAAAGTCTCTCAGTTTGTCAAATGCCCATTTTTTTGGTTCAGGATTATAGTTAGATTTTCTGGGTAAGCTATTCTCAGACACAACCCCAGTTCGAAACCTGCCTCAAATCCTTACTAGCTGTGTGACCTTGGGCAAGTCACAGCCTCTCTGAGCCTCTATCTCCCAAGGTTTCTGGCTAAGCTGCCCAGTGCCAATGGGGGTTTTCAAGGAGCCCCTGCTTTCACTGTCCCTTTCCCCCACCCCTCCCACAAAGGCCAAGGACGCCCTTTGACTGCAGGCAAAGGTGTACTGATAAATGCTTAACTGCCTAGCGAAACGTGCACAGACACTTTTAACTTTTATCTTTGTTTTCCACATGTTCTCCATCATTTACTTAATCAGCAGAACAATAAGTTGAACTCGGGTTTGGAGCATTTGCTGAGGGGTAAATGCTGAAGATTTAACAATCCGAGCACACGCCCAATTCCAGGTTTGTTGATGTTCAGCCACTTTTTCAGCCCTGACTCATTATGACCCATCTGGGGTTTTCTTGGCAAAGATACTGGAGTGGCTTGCCATTTCCTTCTCCAGCTCATTTTACAGGTGGGGAAACTGAGGCAAAGAGTGACTATCTCAGGGTCACACAGGTAGGAAGAGCCTGAGGCCTTCCAGGTTACTTCCATCTGGGTCTTGGCTCTTGCCCTGCTTGGGACCCCCCACCTGCTTTGGGCTGGGTGCCTGAGGGACCCGAAGCCAACTCTTGCCCAATCCTGCCCTCTGCTGGCCTTGGCTTTGATTGACGTCCCCTCCAAGAACCTTCTCCTCTACTGCTTGAATGTTCACAGACACCTCTGACTCCCCGTTCTCCCAAGTCCTACTGGGCAAGAGGTCCCACTTTCGCAGTCTCCCTGGGCCCTCCCAAGGTATCCTGCTGTATCACAGGGTCATAGATTTAGAACAGAAAGCCAGTTTTAGAAGTCATGTGATTATACATCTCCAGATGAAAGGTTCTTCAATCATCAGATCCAACAGCCCCCCCACCCATTTTACAGATGAGAAAACTGAGACGGAAGTTGAATGATTGTACAAGGTCACCCTGGTAGGAAGTAGCAAAGACAGGATATGAACCCAGCTCTTGTGACTCCAGGCAGCTGTGACTTAAGGACAGCTAGGCAGCTTAGTGGATAGACTGCCAGGCCTGTAGGCAAGAAGATCCGAGTCCAAATCCAGCCTCAGAGACTTGCTGTGTGATCCTGGGCGAGTACCACCGCCTACAAGAGACTTTTCCTGAATGCGACCTCTGGCTGAATGTCGTTTCTGTGGGCATGTCTTCTTGTCAAGCCCCTGTGATTTCTACCTGGGTAGCACTAGAGAAATGAACAGAACTGTCCGTCATAAGAGGTCTTTCGTCGTCGAGCTGAAGGGAGAATTTAGAAACTCAGGGATTACTAGTGCTACTGTTAATAACTAGCATTTACAGAGCATTTTAAAGTTTGCAAAGTGTTTCAAGTCCACAAGCATTGATGAACCACCTCCCGTGTGCCAGGCTCTGTGTTAGTGCTTCACAAAAATGATCTTATTTGATCCTACAATAGCCCTGTGAGTTAGACATTATTATTATGAACATTATATACACCTATTTTACAGATAAGGAAACTGAAGCAGACAATGATAAAGTGACTTGCTCAGGGTCATATGACTGTTAAGTGTCGAGGTCAGATTTTTTTTAGCCACTATGTCACAGCAGCTATGTATGCCAAGGGCACCCTGATGGGCAGCTGAGGCAAGAGATGCATGGGAGAGAAAGAGAGAGAGAGAGAGAGAGAGAGAGATAGGGAGAGAGAGAGAGAGGGAGGGAGAGAGAGAGAGGGAGATGGAGAGGGAGGGAGAGAGAGAGAGGGAGATGGAGAGGGAGATGGAGAGGGAGAAGGAGAGGGAGAGGGAGAGAGAGAAAGGAGAGAGAGAGCACGTAGCTATGAGCTCACTATGTGGAAATTTCAGGTGGGGATTTGTCACTCTGCCTGTGACATGAGGAAGAGGAGATTCCTCTCTCCTCCCTCAAGGATCCAGGATTCAAAAGATTCGGTTTCTTAGATGCTGGAGACACCAGAATGACTGGTTGTAGCCCAGATAGGGAAGAAGGCCGGAGGTGGCTTAACGGGGAGTTGAGATGGCCTTTGAGGGAATGATGGGGCAGAGAGCAAGCAGCTCCATTTGGGAGAAGACTGAGATAATTTCTGACCTTGAATGAATGAAAAGCTTCTATTAAGCATCATGCATGAGCATGGATGTTGGTAAAGCTACTTCTCCACTTTCTCCCACTGACTTTGAAAGTGGATTTTTTTAAAGTGGATTGCAGGACTAGAATTAGGTGTTCTGCGAATATGCTGCCGAGGACTGGGAGTAGGGAGAGCGGAGTGTTTCCTGTCTTTACCAGAGAGATGAGCAATCAGATGTTTAATAGTTTATTTTAAAAATTCTGACTTGATGCAGTGTATTCTAAGCTATAAGGAGAGAGTTTTCCTTTTGGGTCTTAAGAAGTCTGGAAGGAAGGAAGAATCTTAACAGTTGATAGAAGCATGGACCTATTGTGATAAATTTATGAAATACTATATGATCTTTGTTTTACATTTTCAATGCTAGATTGAGCCCAGCAGGGCACACAGGCTGGTAGTGGAAGGAGGTTGAGAATGCTTTCCAGGGCGCTGTGGGGAGAGCCAGGGTGGCCCAGGCTCCGAGCACCACCAGCTGGCTTAAACTGACATTGCCCTCCTTATCACTAGGAGACACATGGTCATCAGCATTCATCTATCTACCCCTCCTTCTACACTAACAAGTTAAGGGGTAGGTTCATTAGGAAAGAAGAAAACACCCATCTGTAAAATAGCATTAAGCCTGAGGGAGGTGATGGAGACTCCATGGCTGAGTCTGAAGTCAGAAATGGCTGGTTCTCCAAGCTCTGCCTTCTTCAATCCCCTTGCAATCCTCAATATTTGACCCTCCAATTGGTATTTCGTCAAGTCTCTATTATTCCATTAGAAGATAGGTCACTTGGGCTGGCTAGGTGGCAGAAGGAAGAGGAGGAAGAGGAGGAGAAGGGGAAAGGGAAGAAGGGGAAGATGAAGAGGAAGGGGAAGAAGAAGATGAAGGAGAAGAAGAGGAAGAGGAAGAAGAGGAAAAAGAGGAGGAAGAAGAAGAGGAGGAAGAGGAGGAGGAGGAAGAAGAAGAAGAAGAAGAAGAAGAAGAAGAAGAAGAAGAAGAAGAAAAAGAAGGAGAAGGAGAAGGAGAAGGAGGAGGAGGAGGAGGAGGAGGAGGAGGAGGAGGAGGAGGAGGAGGAGGTAACTGTTCCTTTGCCTAACCCTGAAATGAGCCAGAGGTCAGGGGAGAACCAAAAAGCAAACTGGAGGTTGCAGGCAAGACTGATAGGTGGTGTGGGAGGGAAGAAATGTTAGAGGAGGAAGATATCACTCCAGGCAGGGAGGATCTTGGAAGGCTTCATGGAGAAAGTGGCATTTAAAGGGTTAGGCGTTGGGAGATGGGGAGTTGGGGCCTTAAAAGTACAGGAAGGTTTTTATTAGGTACAGAATGGGGATCAGCATTTCAGGTAGAGAGGAGGCCATCGGGCCAGGAGAGAAGAGACAGGAAGGATTAAGTGATCTCAGAGAAGAATTTTCTTGACCCGGGAGAGGTAGGGAACCACAGCAGTTACCACAGTGGGTTTGGAGACATCTATGCAGCCTCTGCTGGAGTTAAAGGAGATGATCCAATCAACCTCCCCTCAGTTACAGACCAAGAGTCTCCCTGAGTGTCCTTGAAAGAGGAACAAAAAATGGTTACCCTTCCTGCCAGGCAAACTCGACACCACCAGCAGCCAGTTTCACCAAATCAAAGAGAACTGCCTTCCCAGGCTAGAAAAATGGAGAACAACATCCCAAGGACTCAGGAATCCTCCCTTTTTTCCACTACCTGTCAAGGGTAGACAAGGGAGGGGGATTTTCCATGGATGACTGCTCAGGAATCCTTCCTTCTTAACCGTTAAGACTTTCTGTACCAATTAGGAGAGCAAAGAAATGCCAGCTGCAAGTGCTGGTCTTGTAGTTCAAGAACAAAATGGAGTCAGTTATGTTCTCCCCAAAATTCACTTTCAACAGATCTCAGGATCCCAGACTCCCAGAATCAGGGGCTCACAGAGAAACCCAGTTCTGTAAAGAAGAAATAATAAATAAATAAGGCCCATTTTTATAGCACCTGAAGGTTTACAAAATGCTTCCCCCAATGCTTCAGCGAGGCAGGAAGTACAAGGAAGGTTAAATATAAAACTCGGTTAAGCTTTTAAAGCCCTTCCCAACATGACCCCTTCTTGCCTTTCCAGGCTTGTTACTGTTCTCCCTGCACTTAACCTACCATCCAGCAGCAACTCTGGTCTTTTTGCTGTTCCTCACACAACACCCCCATTGCTCAACTCCATGCCTCTCACCGGCTGCCCCCCACGCCTGGAATGCTCTCTCTCCCCCTGACCTGCAACACTTACCTGACACAGAGTACGATGCTAAGTGAATGCTGGTAGACTGACTGACAGCTATCTAAGCTAACCTGTTTTCCTTCAAGACTTAGCTCAAATCCCACCTTCTGCAGGAGACTCCCTCCTATTTACACCGTATTAATAGTCTGCATGTTTTCTCGTCCATTAGAATGTAAGCTCCTTGAGGGCAGGCACTGCTTCTGTCTTTCTTTATATCTGGGTATGGGACAAGACAGGTCCTCAGAGCTGGTGTGAACCCAATACAACCCGAGGGGCTGGCAAACCTCTTCAAGGGATACTTTACAGTCGGTAGATTCTGATCCTGGGGCACTTGGCCCTAGGGGGACTGGAAGGGAAGGACTGGCACCTGCTTATATCTCAACTCAGAAGAACCTCTCTGCTCTTACAGGCCAGATAAGGTAGAACCAGAGGATGGTGGAATTAGGAGAATCCTTTAGAACTCAGAATGAAAAAAAGAAAAGAAGAGGAATTGAGTCATAAGGGATTTACTCCATCCTCCTTATTTATGGACAGAGTTTCCCCACGGTCACATGCAACTAAAATCCAACTTTTCTACTTCCTAGGCTGGGGCTCTTTCTAGTCTGTGATTGTCAAAAAAATCAAGGGAAGCAATAAATATCCACCGGGTATGAAAGGTGTGCTGATGGCACTCTGCAGCCGGACCTTCCAGCAGCTGAGAGAGGGGAGTCAGAGGCCTCATCTCCAACTCTTTTGCTCCCACCCCCAGAACTGTGTTGCCTTCCCTTCCAGGCGGTCTCTCCAAGGAGTTACTGACCACCTCAAGGCCCCTTAAGCACCAGCATGGGCAGCATTGACCTGCTCTTAATCACGCTGGCTCTGGGGCAGATGAGCCTGGTCCAGGGAGCCAAACAAACCTTCTTAGAGGGTTCCCCCACTACAACTTCCTTCCTCAGAGTAGGCAAGCTGAGCAGCCAGAGGTGTGAGAGCCACAAGATGATTGTAGCACCTGCTTCTTCTTCATTTGCAAATAGCTGGAGCAGATGGCAGAATGGGTATGAGGGCTTCCAAGGGATCTCCTTCTCCTACTCCAAGCTACGTTGCAAAGGCAGAAATGGTGGCAAGAGGCAAGGAGCTGGACAGGGGGCCCAGAGTTTAACGTGGCTTGTGGCAAGGGGAGGCAGCACCCATGGGAATAGCACAGACTGATTTGTGAATACCTTAGATTGACTAGGTCCTGGTAGCTACCTAATTACCTCCTCGTCTGGGACCCAGAGAACTGGAGACAACAGGGAATGATGCAAAGACCTCAGCAGATCTGGGTGATGGGCATTTATTATTCACAGAACTTGGGGAAATCACTTCACATCTCTCCAGGCTTCAGCGCCCTCATCTATTAAGTGAAGGTGTTAGAATAAGTGACTCTCCAAGGTCTCTCTAGTTCCAAATACTTTTAATTCCTCTCCTCTCTTTGGGTTCCATTATCCCCACTGTTAAGATGTGGGAATTGGAGCCAGTGGTCCCTAAGGTCATAAGCAGCTGTTTCTAGTCAGAAGGTAAGCTCTTTGAGGGAGCAGCAGTCTTCAGAGAATGATGGCATTACCAGGGCTCCCATGTCAGGCTTATATCTAGGCTAGACTGAGCTTGTTGAGAGCAAGGTTTCACTCTCTCTCTGCCTTTCCAAATACAGATCCCTACCCACATTAAAAAGTCAATGTGCTAAATTCTCCAATTAAAGGTCTCTTCCCAGCCTTCCTCTTACTCAGAAATCATTAAAAAATAATACTGAAAAAAGGCTTAAAAGCGGGAAGGGAATTTTTAAGGCATCTAAGTCCAAACTTCTCATTTTACAGATATAAATAAATATAAGACCAGAGAGGAAATAGTTTGCTCAAGGTCAGGCAGCTCATTAGGCGGTGGGGTTGGGAGTCCAGCCCAGCAAAGTCCTCTTTGCACTGAGGCTCCATTATAAGGTGGCACTTCCAACTCAAAAAAAAAACCCAGGTCTGCCCATGTCTAACTTGTGGGGCTTACGTCAAGAGCTGAAGTAAGCTCTTTAAGGATGAGGACTGTGGAAATGTGGTATGGTGGAAAGAGGACTGGATTTGGTGCCAGGAGGGCCTGGGATAGAATCCTGGCTCTGTCACTGACTACTCTGGGTAAATCATCTCTCCCAGTCTGTTTCTTGAGTCAGGCAGTATCTACCTACCTGCCAGACATCTACACTATGTGCTGGGAATACAAAGAAAGGTCAAAGGCATTCCCTGTCCTCAAGCACCTCACAGCCTAATGGGGGAAGACAAGCAAACAACTAAGCACAAATTTCTATATAAGGATAAACAGAGAGAAGGCACTAGAATTGAGAGGCTGGGAAAGTCTTCCTGGAGAAGGTGGGATGTCACCTGGTACTTGAAAGGAAGCCAGGAGGCAGGCAAGGGAAAATACAGAGTATGGAGATGGAGTGTCTGGTTCCAAGGACGGCATCCTTAGATCAAAGAGTAAGGTATAAAAAGCCTGGGAAGGTTGGGGAGGTGGGGGAAGGAGAGGTTGTAAAGGGTTCTGAATGCCAGAGAATTTTATATTTGATCCTGGAAAGGAAGCAACTGGCATTTATTGAGTGGGGAAGTGGGGAGTGAGTTTACATGGTCGGACCTGTACTTTATGAAGATCACTTTGGCAGCTGATTAGGGGCTAGAACAGGGAGAGTTTTGTGGCAGGCTGACCTACCTGCAGACTATTGCAAAAAATGACCCTGGGCTAGCTAGCCTCTGAGGCCCCCTAATCTAGTTCCAAATGTCTTATCCTATGACCATTTCATTTTTGCCTTCTATCTGCAGAGCCTCTAGCATAGTGTAGGAGATTAATAAATGCTTGCTGATTTACTAACAAAATGTTGAGAGTTAGCAGAAGACTGAGAAATACCAAGTCCTCATTTTCCTCATGAAGAAATCAAGGCCCATAAATATGTCCACTATTAGTATTATTAAAATATTCGTATTACTGTCCAAGAATCAGTGGCAGAAACAGAGCCAGAATCCCCATGTTTCCTGCACTGGAGATATTCCTGTCCCCACAACCACCAGCCTTGATGGAGAGTCCATAACATAACTGAGTCCATGAGTTAGGGAGGCAGCTTGGCATCCGATCATTCAATAAAGGGATGGCGTGAGGCTGAACAGCTATTTTCTAAAACTTAAGGTGGGGAGTCCAGGGCCAGGAGACATTTTCTCCAGATCTGAGTTGCCTATTCAATTCCCAAAGTCCCAGAAGGGCCTGGGATGCAAGAGGACATTAGCAGATGTCTTTTGAATTCCCAGAAATCCTCATCTGAGGATGTAGACTTGGGGGTGGGGGAACTGAAGAGGCCCCAGTCCTTGGAAAAGAAACAAGGCAGTTAATTGCTCAGCAATACCTGCTTAATAAGCTGTGAAGTCAGACAGCCTGGTTACTTCTGGTCAACAAAGGGTCTAAGCTAGCGTGTTCTAAGCTCCTACTTTCCTTCTGAATTCAAGTCATCTCCTCTTGGGGCTGTGGCTCAAGTGACAAAAATCCTCACTGCTGTGGGGTACCTGTCTCAAAATCCTGATCTTACCCCAACCCCCAGTGACAGCCTCCTCTGAATGGGGGAGATCTCTGAAAAACGTCTCTGCCAAAATACCACTGAGGCACCGGTGGTTATCTTCCCCATCCCCAGGCCTGCTTCTGTGATCTTATTCTGACACCGTCCTTGGCTCTTTCCAAACCTACCAAATTGTCTCTCAAGTTGTTTCTCAGTCTTCACCCTTCTTGACCTCTCTGCTGCATTTGTCACTGTTGATCACGCTCCTCCTGGATGCTCTTCTCCTCCAGGTTTCCATGACCCTGCTCTCTCTTGGCTCTCCTCCTGTCGTTCCTTCTGTTCACTCTCCTCTGCTACGTCCTTGTGTCATGGCCCCTCGGTTTAGATGCACCTCAAGACTTTGTTCTGGGACCTCTTTATAATCTCTCATGTGGTGAACTCATCAGCTTCTATGGGTTATCTTTCTACAGACAAATCCTAGATCAATGTAACTGGCCTCAGTCCTTTTTCTGAGCTGCCTATTGAAAATCTGAAATTGAACATCTCATGGGCAACTCCAACTCAACATACTTGGAAAAAGCTTCTTTCCCCCATGCCTACTTCCTATTTCTGAACTTTCCTGCTTCTGCTGATGAGAACACCACCCTTCTAGTCACCCAAGTGACTAGCGTTTGGAAGACTCTGAAAGAAAAGTGTGGGAGAGAAGAGGGATTAATTAGGCTGCCTACTAAACTGAAGATCTGCAGGGCCATTGTCCTGATCTCTCATTGTTGTGAGCTTGTGAAACCTGCACAGTCTACCAGCACCATGACGGGAAGCTGAATCGCTTTCATCTGAACAGTCTGAGGAAGATTCTGAAGATCACCTGGCAGGATAAGATACTGGACACTGAGGGCAGCTGAAGAAACCTGACATGCCCAAATTTAGAGAATCTACCCCAAACATTCATATGGACTATTGGTGCCCGACCTGTCATGGAGCCTTTCAAGCTCACATCGGTCTAATCAGCCACAGCTGGACACATTTTACTTTGATTCCTTGACACAGTAAGGTCATTTTGGTCCTCTTGGAGCATGAAAGACAACCAAGCTACCATAGTTAACCAGGTTCCCAACCTCAGTGCCATCCTTGACTTTCCACACTTATACCACAGATCTGCTTTGGTTAACAAATCTTTACCTTTTCTAGTTTCATTCATCTTGCACACGTCCTCTTCTCTCCCTTCAGTCACTACCTTAGTTCAGGTCCTTACCCGCCTTTTGCCTTGGACAGCCTCCTAATCAGGATCCCTGCCCCAAGTTTCTTCCCACTGAGTCCAACTTCCACAGAGCTCCCCAAAGGATCTCCTGTAAGGGCATATCTGACCACATCACACTCTACTCAATTAAATCCAGCGACTCCCCATCATCTCTAGGATCAAACAGGAATTCCTCTTATATGATGCCCTCTACCCTGTCCAGCTCCATCACAATATACTCTTGTCCACAGACACTATGGTCCAGACTTGCACACGACACACCATTTCCTGGGTCAATGTCCTTGTACCTACTTGCCCCCTCCCCACCGCCCTTGCCTGGGATGCTTCAACCTCTTTGCAATCTCTTGGAATGCTTCCTTTAAACCTCAGCTCAAGTGACACTCCCTTCCTGAAGTCTATACTGGCACCCCCAATTGCCAAGGTTACTCTGTGTTCTGTACATACCACCTATGCACGTGGCACCTTCCCAGCACGAGGACTATTTCCCTTTTCTCTGTGTGGCTCCAGCACTAGCACAGTGCTTGGCACACTGGTGGCCTCTAACAAACATGGCCAAATTGATTGCTTCCCCCTTCCACACAAGAAAATGTACAAAAACATTATCTGTAGTTTGAGTCCAACCTCTCCTATCCTTTTATCACTCTTGGGTTGCTCCCCACTTCACAGGGTGATGATGAGGATCTGTAGAAGCCTAGGCCGTTAGAACTGGAAGGGGCCTTATATACCACCGAGTTCAACCCAAGTTTACAGAGGGAAACACTAAGTCCAGGAAAGGGACCCACTCAAAGTCATGTGACAAACCTGCGACAGGCTTCTTAGTTCTCAGCTCTGGGCTGCTGTGACATATAGCTTCCCCCCTACTCTACCCCTGCACCAATTTACCTATAAGGAAGAGCCGTGGAAAAAGGACTGATAAGCCCATTAGTGCTGGCCCCCTCCTAGAGCATCGGTGTCCTTGTTCTTGCTGCTAGGTGGCACAGTAGACTGCTGGGTCTGAAATCTGGAAGACCCGAGTTCAAATCCAGCCTCAGACACTTACAGGCTGTGGGACCCTGGGCAAGTTACTCAGCAAGTTTGTTTCCTCATCTATAAAACGGGAGTAATGATAGCACCAACTCCTCTAATTGTAAAGCACTTAGTACAGCCAGGCACAAAGTAGGTGCCTTCTAGGTTAATGTTAATGCTGACTCACTTACCAACTGTGTAATGCTGGGCAAGTCACCTCAATTACCTGCCTCCGCTTCCACTGCGACACCGGGAGGATCAAAGCACTTCCCAGAGTGTTGTGAAGCGCTCAGCACAGTGTCCGGCAGACGTCGGCACTACATAAATGGTACTATTATCATACAGGTAGGATCAGGCCTTTGATGTCCCCTCCAGACTCAGTCTGGCTCCTGCAGACCAAGGAGGATCACAGCCTGATCCTGACAACTTCCTAGATGAGAAATTGCTTTGTAAGCTACAAGCAAGTCCAAGAGTCTCTTACTCCTACAGGCAGAAAGAGCTTTAGGCACTGACCCCAAACAGGTTTAAAAATGCTGAACTGAATTCCCTTTAGTCACTACTACTGATTCCCACAAGGGCCCTATCACCACCCCCACACAGCACACATTTCTCATAAAGTAGTTTTATTTAATTTTCAAACAAACTGAAGCAGAGAAAAATTGACGAAAAATTAAACCCACCCACCCACTCCTAGAAAAAAAACCTGTCTGCCCTTCCCTGCCCCAGCTGGTGTCGGCAGCTTAAGACCTCGGGAGCCCTGTGGACCCTGAGGACTCCTGCCTCAGAGCATGGGCTGGGAGTGAAGGTCAGCAGAACCAAGGCCGCCCAAGGCCAGGGATCTCTAAGGGTGAGTTTGCCTCCCTCTAGTGGTCTGATGTGATGCTGCAAGTATCCAGAGCAGAATAGGCTGGGGAAAAGCCACAAAAACCAGCTCCCACCTTTTCTCCCTCCGCCTGCCACCCACTCCTGGCTGTGGCAGAAGTGAGACAGGCCAGCAGGCAGAGTGACCCCTCTCCCGCCCCCCAAATTGTAGCTGCTTCATTCTTCACTCACCTAATGCACACAAAAGCCTGCAGGATCCTCCTAGTATCACCCAGATGGATGAAATCACCAGGAGGGAACAAAGCAGGCAAAGTCAGATCCCAGAGCTTCCAGGCTGGAGGGCCCAAGGCAGCCCCTCCCCAGCAAGCCTGTTCCACTCCCCACAAGCTGGAAAATAGGGCCTCGGCTTTAAAGATGAGGAAAAAGGGCCTGGGGTGAAGGAAGGGAGCATTCTTCTTTGAAAGGGAGGAAAAAAAACACCCAAAACCCAAAAGGAGAAAAATCAAGATCAAACAGAAAACTAGAAACTCCCATGAGGTAGAGAGTCTGTGTTCAGGGCTGTCAGGAGTCTAAGAGATTTCCAAGAGAGTCTCCGGGCTCCTTGTCTGAGGTAAAATTTTATAAGTTTATTTGGGGCCCGGGGTGGCAGGGAGGCGGTGTCAGGACTCCTCCGTGCCGGAGTCATCGTCATCGTCACCGTAGCAGCTGTCGGCCTCCTCCTCCATATCATCATCCTCGTAGTAGTCATCGTAGAAGAGGTCTGAGCCCTCGTCCGGCGCAGGTGCCTTGGTCTTCACACAATACTCAGCCAGGGTTGTGGGTACCTTGACCCCATCCCGCTCCGCATCGACCTTGGTCCCCAGGACCTGCTTCCTGGGAAAGCAGAGCAGAGGAGGATTAGGAGGCAGCAGACAAGAGCCAAAAGAACACTGTATGTACCTCCATCCCTCACTCTTGGGGGGATCCTGTACAGGTCACTCTCTCTCAGAATCTCAGCTTACCCCTCTGTGAAATGGACGTAGCGCCATCTGCCCTCCCAATCTCACGGAGATGTAAAAGATCAAAATCAAAGAATGGATACGAGGGCTGTATAAACTGCTATCACTCCTCAGGAAGGGGCAGGGGAAGGAGGTGCCTTCTGCAGAAAGTGCTTGCCACAGAGGCCACAACTGCAGTGAGACAGCATCTTTTATTTCCATTAAAACAGACATTTCAGTATCTGCTCTGGGTGAGACTCATCTGGAGAAGCCCCAGATCCTTCCTTCATAAAGGCTATGGTTCATCAGGAAGGATAAGACAAACCTACCTTGATTACAAAATGGGAGTGTGCAGACACCTAGCATTCAGAGGAGGGGGTAAGGGTTTTGTGAAGGGCTGGGGGCACTAAGCAGGTCCCTGGGGAAGGGGAGGGAGGGTAATGTCGAGGCACAGATACAAGACCTACTAAAGCAGTAAGAGCCAGCTCTGTAACTCTGAGCAAGTTCCTTCCCAGCTCTAGGCCTCAGTCTGTCCAACTATACATTGAGGGCAATGACTTGGATGATAAGGAAGGTTTGTCTGACATTCTCTAGGACAGTGGTTCTCAACCTTCCTAATGCCATGACCCTTTAATACTCATATGTGGGCGTATCTGCATGTGGGCGGACCCGCCTGGAGACCGATAGAGGAGTGGTATCTCGGTTCCTAAGACCATCAGAAATATGTTTTCCAATGGTCTTAGGTGACCCCTGTGACCCCTGTGAAAAGGCTGTTCAACCCCCAAAGGGGTCATGACCCACAGGCTGAGAACTGCTGCTCTAGGATCAGAAGACTTAGAACTGACAGGGGCCTTAGAATTCATTTTGTCCAGGCCTCTTATTTTGCTGATAATGTGGTCCAGCACACTTCCCCATCCACTGTGACTGTGATGCTTCTTCCAAGCCTCTCAGGTTCTTTCCAGTTATAACACTCTGTGCCTGAACAATGGGAAGGAGGCTGGGATATGTTCAGAGGATGGGGATGCTAATTTAGATAGATCACAGGGTACCGTTTACTAAGAGAAGTGGATGACAGGGCTAAAGAAACAGAGAGAGGATGGATTATAGAAGTTTTGATTATCAAGCTAAGGACCTTCAGTCTTTGAAAAATGGGTATTTATGGAAAGTATCTGAGCAGAGGGACAAATCAGATATTTCTGAGATGTGAGCCTGAGGAAATTAGGAAGATAGTAATGTCATTAATTAAAAAAGGAAACTGAAGGAGAAGAGGAAAGGGAGAGGTAGAATAGGGTAAATTACCTGACATAGAAGAGGCACAAAAGAACTTTTATAGTAAAGGGGAAGATGGGAATGTTGCAGGGAGCACATGAACCTTACTCTCATTGGAACTGGCTCAAAGAGAGAATAACATACACACTCGGGTACAGATATCTATCTTACCCTACAGGGAAAATAGGAAAGGAAGGGATAAGAGAAGGGAAGTAGGGGGCAATGATAGAAGGAAGGGCAGACTGGGAGAGGCAGTAATCTTGGAGGAGTAGGTAATCTTAAGCAAAACACTTTTGAGGAGAGACAAGGTGAAAAGGGGGAGAGGGAGAGGGGGGGAGAGAGAGAGAGAGAGAGAGAAAGAGAGAGAGAAGGATAAAAAGGGGGAAAATAGGATGGAGGGAAACACAAGGTAATCATTACTGTGAAAAAAAATTTACAGCAAGTCTCTTTGATAATGACCTCCTTTCTCAAATATATAAAGAACTGAGTCAAATTTATAGAAATAAGAGCCATTCAGCAATTGATAAATGGTCAAAGGATACAGATAGTTTTCAGATGGAGTAATCAAAGCTACCATCATAAAAGAAATACTCTGAATCACTACTGACTGGAAAAATACAAATTAAAACAACTGAGCTACCACCCTACACCCATTGAGACTGCCTAGTATGACAGAAAAGGAAAATGAAAAATTCTGGAGGGGATATGGGAAAATCAAGACACTAATGCACAGCTGAGGAAGTGGTATACTGATTCAATCCTTGTGGAGAGCAATTCTGAACTATACCCAAAGGGCTATAAGACCATGCATGCCCTTTGTTTAAGCAATGCCCTTACTAGGTCTATAATCCAAACAGATAAAAAACAAAAAGGAAAAGAACCTATCTATACAAAAGTATTTATAACTGCTCTTTTAGTGGTGGCAAAGAATTGGAAATTGAGAGGATACCCATCAACTGGGGAATGGCTGAACAAGTTGTTATATATGATTGTGATGGATTAAGAAATGACAAGCAGGATGGTTCTCAGAAAAATCTGAAAGATTTGCAAGAACTGATGCTAAGTGAAATAAACAGAAACAGGAGAACATTGTATACAATGACAGCAATACTGTATGATGATCAACTGTGAATTACTTAATGATTCTTAGCAATATAATGATCCAAGACAATTCTGAAAGACTTATGATGAAAAATGCTATCCATTTCCAGAGAAAGAACTGATAGGGTCTGAATGTAGACTGAACCATACTTTTCCTTTGCTTAATTTTTCTTGTTTTTTTGTCTGTTTTTCTTTCACAATGTGACTAACATAGAAATGTTTCGCATGACCATATATGTATAACCTGTATCAAATTGTTGTCCTTCTCAAAGGGGGGTGAGGGGAAGGAGAGAGAGAGGGAATTTGGAACTCAAAAGTTTTTTAAAAAGGAATGTTAAAAATTGTTTTTACAAGTACTTCAGAAAAATAAAATATTAAATTAAAAAAGGAAAGGAAATCAAGAGAACAGATCAAGAGGAACAGACAATGAGTTGAGGAGCCAGCAAGACATCTAGCAAACAGATGGAAATGTGGGTCTGGAGCACAAAGAGAGATCAGGGCCAGGTCAGATATAGAATTTTCTAAACAAACATAATAGTTTAAAATCGTGGGAGTGGAACAGATCACCATGGAAAAGAGAAGAAACCTAAGGACAAGGCCTTGGAGAACGCCTACATCACCATCCTTGTACATTTTAGAGAACATCTTGATCTCTGGAGATGTGTGTGTGTGTGTGTGTATACACATACACACATATATCTTTTATCTCTCTACATGAGAAAGCTATAGAATGGCTTCAGGATGTTCTAAAAATAGAGGAAACATCTCCCTTATCATCATTATCCCCTCAGTCAGACTTTGCTAGGCCACAAGGGCCCCTAGGCATCCCTGAAAAACAGGGATGAATGGCTATCCCTATATACCATGGATACTTTGCCTTCTGGAGAAAGCTACTAAGGACCAGTCACCTCAAAGATGAAGCCCTGGATGAGGTGCTGACACTGTGTAACTGAAATCCTGCCACTTTATGCACAGAACTGTCCCTTTTTATCACCTAAAAAACTAGAGTTGAAAACTCATCACCTTTATTCTTGTGTGTACGGGAGAACAACTGGATCCTTGGAAAGAAGAATTACAACACAGACACATACAACCTTCTTCAGTTATAATCTCTTTGAACTGTAGGTCTCACAGGATCTAAGTTCTCCAGAGCTGGAGCTCAAGGTCCCAGGGTCCAAACTGTTTAGCTGGGCTGGGAATCCAATTCTAGCAAATTGGAAAACTTTCCATAGGATGAAGTGATATATTTAAGCCTGACAGAGAAGGGGAAGGACTACATATATATTCTTGGTGGGAAAGGAAGAAGGTATTTTGTCTGCAGTAGTAAAGCAGTATGGCATATTAAGGTTAAGAGACCAAGAAAGAACCAGGTAACTTAAGTATAGAGTCCCAAAAGTATTTCACCTCTCAGTTGCTGTTTCCTCACTGGCAAAGATGGGATAATAATACTTATTATCTCCCAGGGGTGTTGGGAAGATCAAAACAGAAGCAAAAAACAAAACAGAAACTAACAAATGTGAGTTATGAAAATGATTTTTAGAAATAACATATTCTTAAGCCATGAACAGGACAGAGAATACCTACAGAGGCAAGACCCTGAGGGGCTAGTTTTGGTTTCTTCAGTGCTAGATATGGAGAACTGTGAGCTTCTGCTCCAACTCAAGACAAGCTAGATTCTTTTGGTAGAAGGGGCTCCTGGGAATTATTCAATTAAGAGCTTACTGATAAAGAAGGTGACAAGAATACAGCCTGTGCTATCTCCTTTAAGACCTCATTCAAGAGCTATCTTGACCGGGAAGCTTTCTGATTTCCTCTAGATAGAAGTGATCCTTTTACGTTATAGTATGGTACCTTATTTTTGTACTTCTCATAATACACTTTATACTATAGTTCTGTGTGTACATGTCTTTTTTTTTCTGGAACAGAATGTTCAATACACAGAAAAAAAACACTGTATAGTATTTTTTGGCTTGCTTCTTTGTTAATCTGCATACATTTAGTAAGTACCTATCATGAAACAGGCTCATGTGTTCTTCAGTTTTATGGAATCAAATACAAAAGCAAGATAATTCCTGACCTCAAGAGATTTACATTCTATTGGAAGGATACCAAGTAGTTACGACATACACAGGTTCAAATCCCATCCTATCCAATTTCTATTTTATTCTCAGGTTGTTGGTTCCTCATGCTTTTTTCAAGGGGGTATCTCCACTAACCACTGAACCATGACGCAGCATGGTCACAAATATGTACATACAGGATATCCACAAAGTGAAGGGAGAGAGGGCAAGACCAAAAATTGAGGGGATCAGAGAAGATCTCTTGAAGAGGCGGTACTTCAGCTGTGCCTGAAAGGTAGCAAAGGACTCCAAAAGACAATAAAAATGAGGAAGAGTATTCTAGGTATGAGGGATAGACACCCTGTGCAAAGGCACAAAGGTGAGATACAGAGTATACATATGGGCAACAGCAAGGAAGCCAGCTGACCAGGAACATAGTGTGAAAGTTGACTGGTTGGTTACTGTCCCTCATTCTAGAAGAGGCCCAAAACGACATCGCTATTCAAGTTACAGTGTGTCTGACTGTGGCTGATCAGACCAATACAAGCTCAGAAGGTACTACCACAGGTAGGGCACAAAGAGCCCACGTGAACATCTGGGGTGAATTCTCTATAGATGTGCATCTCACATTTCTCTTGAGCTACTTCAATTCCACTTTGCTCACAGAGCACAGCACCCTCTCTGATGTGGGTATGTCATGCTGAGCAGTCCTGTGGCAGCATCTCCCATGTCACAAATCCAGTACGAAGTTCTTCAGAGGGACCTTGAGGGGTCCTTGTACCACTTCTTCTGCCCACCATGTGAACACTTGAGAATAATACGTAATCAGCCTGAATTCCTGCCTTGCATTTCCAACTATATGCTGACTCAGCTCCTCTCCCCTGGCCCTGCCTCCGTTCTGGCTCCTGATGGCCTCTCCTCCTCAGGTGTCTTCCCCAGGTCACCCTAACATACTGCGCCCTCACCTGGCCTGACCTCAACTCGGGCAGTGTGTCTGTCAGTCTGTCTGCCACCACGGGGGGCTGTGTGTGTGTCTTAACCAAGAGAGTGTGTGTGAGGGGCTGGGAAGAGCCCTGGGCTTCAGAGGTGAGAGAAGCCGGCTTCAAGGCTCACCCAGAGGGCTGACTCTAGCTGTGTGACAACGGACAAGTCATTTCATTCTTCTCAATCTATCAATAAACATCTATTAGGTGTCTACTATGTGCTAGGCACTGTTGCTGGGGATTAAAAAAAAGAAAAAGAAAAACAGAAAATCTCAAGCCCACATACTCTATTGGGAGACACAAGTACATGTGTCTCAAAAGTCTTAGTGCTTTGATGGTTTAAAACTGAGCCTGGGACACCCTGGTTAAAACTACATACAAAACACCTAGAAAAAATACAAATTAAACACCTAGCAGTTAAATACAAAGTAGTTAAGGGAGGGAGAAAAGGAGGGAACTAACACTTGGGGTTGAAACAAGAAAGCTGGTGCGTGGCTGTATCCTGAGGAAAGAGAGGGGTCCTATGAGGCAGATATGGCAGATGGGGTGCCGAGTTTAAGGAAAGAGAGATGAGTTTGGCTAGACTGATGAAGGAAGGGCAGGAATGTATTAAGGAGGTTGGGAAAGAGAGGCTGGGGACAGACTGTGAAGGTCTTCAAAACCTCACCAAGGAATTAATATTTTGTCCTAGAGGCAAAAGAGAGCCCCTGGAGTTCATTGAGCAGGAGAGTAATGAGGTTAGACCTACACCTGAGGAAAATCTCTCTGGCATCAGGCTGGAGGACAGACTGGATTAAGGAGATCTGGGACAAGGTGATCGATGAGGAAGCCATGGCAATATTCAAGCAAGGGGTGAAGCAAGGCCTGACCTAAGGGAGTGGCTGTAAGTGGAGAGGATGTGAGCTATGGTGTGAAGGCAGAATCGACAAATTTGGTGACTGACGGGCTGTGTGAGGTAAGAGAGATTGAGGGCTTGAGGTTCACCCCACATTTGAGGAATCTAGATGAGGAGACTGGGAGAATGGTGGTGTTTTGACAGAAATAACAAAGTCTTAAAATGAGGGGCAGAAATAATTTGGGGTCAGCTAGGTGGCGCACTGAAGAGAGCCAGCCCTGGAGTCAGAAGGACCTGATTTCAATTCCAGCCTCAGTCACTTGACACATTTACTAGCTGTGTGACCTTGGGGAAGTCACTTAACCCCAACTGCCCTGCCTTCCCCCTCCAAAAAAATAAAAGAAATAGCAAAGTCTGGAAGAGGGGTGGATTTGGTGAAAAGATGAGCTTTGTTCTTGACAGGCTGAGTTTAAGATGTTTCCACGGTTATCCTAGTCTGAAATTCTCAATCATTAGATAGTGATAAGAAGAGAATCGAGCTGGATATACAAAGAGCTGGGAATTATCTGCACAGGGATGATAAATAAACCCACAGGAGTTGATGAGGTCAACAAGGGAGAATCCTATTGAGAAGAGGGCCCAGGACAGCATCCTTAGGAGTATCCACAGTAAGGGAGTAGGATAAAGAGAAGATAGAGAAGAAGACTGAGAAGGAACAATCAGACAGGTGTAATGAAAACCCCGAGGAGAAGAGGATCCAGGAGGCGAAGGCAGTCAGAACTGTCAAATGCAGCCAAAGGAGGTCATAAAGGGGTGAGAACCGAAACAAGACAATCATGTCTGGTAAGTAAGAGATCAGTCTGAAGTCAGAATGCAAAGGACTGAGGAAAGAAAGCAGAGACAAGGAATACAGACAAGAGACACCTGGGCATATTTCGAGGCAGTTGGGAAAAAAAGAAGTAGATAAGGAGGGATTATAGAGAGAGGGGATAACTGAGTGGAGTGATCTGATACAGAAAATGGGGGGAAGGGAAGGTCAAAGTTATGCAGCTCAAAAGTTATCTTCCACAAAAAACCCTTCCTGATCTTCAGCAGGCAATGCCCCTTCCCATCAATCACCCAGTATTTATTCTCCATCTCCTTATCTAGGTACTTCCTGCCTACCCAACAGAAAGTAAGCTCCTTAAGAGTAGGCATTATTTCCATTTTTCACCTGTGTTGGCAGCACTTGGCACATCATCTAGCACACAGTAAACGTTTTATGTTCTGATGTAGAGGAGTTAGCAATGGCAAAGAAAAAAAACTGGAGGGAATGACATTCAGGGATTCTGAGATGAGGCAATCCATGGGAAATGGCCTCAATTTTCTCCATAAAGGAAGAGGTGAGGTTTTCAGCTGAGAAGTCAGAGTTTACGGAAATATTGAGGAGAGGACTGAAATACCTTTTGTGAGGAGCGAAATAGGGACTATCAGTTAGAGAGGTTTCTCTTGTTGCAGCGAGGGTCCAGCTGAGGTTGGATAACCTAAATTTGAGGTGTACCCAAACATCACAGTAGAGAAGGGTGGTGGGAATAATCCAGGCCCAGTGTTTGGCAAGGGATGAGAATAACAGGATAAAGGCCAAAGAAATTAAGAGGAAAAGGTAGAGCTGAATTGATTAACTACAAGTTCAAGGTTGGGAGGGAAGTGAAAGGCAAAAAAAAGTCATAATGGCCTAAGAAAAGTCATGAATGGTGGAGAAATCTGAGGTCACAGGAGTGACCTCAAAGGTGAGAAAAAGGAAAAAAGCAATGACAGAAAAAAAAGAACACAAGAGGCAATGGTGACAAGAGATGGTGGCTGAGGGAACAGGTCAGTCACTGTGAGAGAGTCGTTCCAAGGGCACCATGGAAAAGGCTGAGCAGATCTGTAATAGAGGCTATAGGGGAGGCTTGAGGGGGTAATGAAAAATAAAGGAAACTGATTACTCCTGGGGTAACACCTGGTAGAAGTGAGGCTGAAAGCTGAGAAAGATGCTGTGTGTATGTGATGAAGAACAGGGAGATCTGGGAAACAGCTGTGGGGTGTGTCTAAGAGAAAGGGGGACCTCCTCTGAATGGGGTTCAAGTCTGTGTGTGCACATATGCCCACGTAAGAGATTGGGTAACCGCAGAAGTGCATGTATGTGTGTGCGCGCGTGTGCACATGAGTGATATGAAAATCTACTGTGTAAACTGAGAGTGCAGAGGAATGCGTGCATGTGTGTAAGATAAGGTGGAGCCAGAGTCAGTGTAATGTCCTAAGAAAGTACCGAGAAGCACATAGTAGGTATTTAATAAATGTTCAATAAATAAACTGATCACAGCATTTACCCCAAAGGCTTGTGAGAATCAAGTAAGATAATGTACAGAAAGTGCCTGGAAAACCATAAAATGCTATGTACAAGTGGCAGCTGCTCTTTCCCTAGTATAGCTTGGCACTACATTTCCCACCTCACAGGCATTTAATATTTTTTGAATAAGAAACCTATTCCATGTGGACCACGCACAGCCTGCCAACAGCTAGGCACAATATGGCCCAATGGGGAGAGCCCCAGGCCCTGAGCTGGAAGCCGTGGGTCCGGCCACTGGCTGCCTCACCCAGAGTGATAATGAGTAGCAGGAGGAATCCTCTAGAACGCTGTGCCAGGGATGCTCTTCCATGGCAGTTGTGAAGAGATCCTTATGCCAACTAAAGCAACATAGGAATGGGAAAGGCCTGATAGGCAGCTCCTTCCCACTCACCGGATGATGTCTGTATATTCCCGGTCCTTCCCTTTGCTGTCTTTCCATTTCCTGTACATCACGGAAGCATCCACGTTGGCTGGTGAGAAGGTATTGGGCTCATTTAGGAGGGAGATCACGCTCAGGAGGATGGTCCTACCCAGCAAAGGAAGGTTGGGAAAATTTCACAGAAGTCATTTACTCAGAAAGCAAGCCAATGCTGAGACCCTCCCATGGATAGCAAGAACCTTTCAGAATGACACTGACATTTCTCATGGTACACATAAATTAAGTCCACCCAACATGCCATGAAGGTAGGAAAGTGTCCACCTGAGATAGGCTTTGGGGATGAGACAAAGGCCCTAGGCACGAAACCTCTGGTGGATAAAGGGAATGTTTGTAGGTAATTGATCAAGAAGGGATATGGCCCAATGGATGAGAAGTAGGGAGGTATAATGAAAAAAACCTGCTGCATTTGGAGTCAAAGAATTGGGTTCAAATCTCGGCTCTATGAAACTCACTCCCTATGTGACCTTGGGCAAGTCTCTTCTCTTGGTCTCAGGTTCACTGGACTAGGCAGTCTGAGACTCCATTCTAAATCTAAATCTATAAGGCTAATGGCATGTGACAGTTAGCTGTGTTTGTGTCTTCAAAGAATCTCAACATTGAAGGAATCTTAGAGGTAACTAGTGCAATCTGTACCCAAACAAGAATTCCACCCCCCTTCCTCTACAACAGCGGTTCTCAACCTGTGGGTCGTGACCCCTTTGAGGATTGAACAGAGTCCCAGCTCTTCTATCCGTCTCCAGGTGGGTCTGCCCACAAACGAGTATTAAAGGGTCGCGGCACTAGGAAGGTTGAAAACCACTGCTCTACAACATTCTCAAATGGTTGTTCATTTTCCTTGAATACTTTTAGGGAGAGATAACCAACTACAGTCCACTTCACTTTTAGACAGTTCTATTTTATTATTAATAAACTTTTCTTTATACTGAGCCTAAGTCTGCCTCTATGAGCTTCACAAGAGCAGATACTGCGTTACAGCTAAAATTTTATTTTCCTTAATACTTCTGTAAACAGTATGCATTTAATATGTACTGAATAAGTAGAATGAACAAAAACATTTAAGCCTTTAATTACTACTAGTGGTATACTAGAGTACTGGCCATGCAAATGGGATGAAGGTCTGGTGAGAATTCCCTCTGCTGTCTCCATTTTTCTCCCTGTCACTAAATTGCTATGGGACCTTAGGTAAATCATTCTCTGACAGCCTGTTTCCTGATCAGTAAAACGAGGCGGTTGCCCCAAATCTTCAAGGTCTCTTTCATTCCTGGCCTTCTACAAATCTATAAGATGATGAGGGATATGGACAGCAGCATCCCCATGCTACCCTTCTCTCTCTGTCAGTGCTCCAACCTGAAGTCCCTTCCAAAGGGAAGCTTTAGTTGCTGAAGCTCAGTGGTTGCTAGTGAAAAATGGAGAGATGTGAGGTGAACTGATACCCAAAAGCATCTCCTCAGGCCCCCCCAATTCACCTTTGGGGAGAACTTCACCTCAATGTCATCTTTCTAAGAGCTGTATGGTCATGAATCAATCCCCTCTTCTCAGTGGGACTTACCTCCATTCAGGGGGAACTCACCTGACATTTTGGGTGGGGTTCCATCGCTCAGAGGGAAGCTCTCCACTCTGGGGATCATCTACTGGAGGGTGGAGGATTGAGATACAAACATCTCCAGTCTGTTCATATGCAAGGGAAGGGAAGGGAGAGAGGAAAAGAGGAAGAGAAGGAGAGAAGGAGAGAAGGAAAGAGAGAGAGAGAGAGAGAGAGAGAGAGAGAGAGAGAGAGAGTTTAGTAGCTAGCCCAGAAATTCAAGTCCTTTTTTGGGGGAGATGGGACACACTGATGGGGAAGACAAGGATCTTTCCTTGAATAAACCCTACTCTTCTCTGGAAGGAATAAAGAGGCATTTACATACTCAAAGATATTACAGACCAGGATGGATAGCCCAAGCTGATTTCATTCATCACTTGACCTGACTTAAGGCTCTAGCTACCTGCTTGTCCATATCCATGCTACTTTCAAATTGAAACACCCTCCACCCTGAAACTGGCTTCAGGTCAGACACTAAACCAGTCCAGTCCCAGGGCAAGTGTCAGCTTGTACAAGACAAATAAATGCTTTAGGATGTAGCACTAGGCAGTCTCATCATAGCTCTCCTTTTAAGCCCCAGAGTAAGGATATGTACAAAGGCAGTCAGCAGATTGCAGACTCTTTGAGGGTGGGGTCCTGTCTTTTACTTCTCTAGTATCCATCAGCATATAACACAGTGCAAGTCATACAACAGGCATGTAAGTACTTGTCCTGCTGAGTACCCCTGGGGAAAAACTCATAAAAACCTCAGGAATCCCAAGGGGCAGAAACAATGTGGGGCTTACCTCATAGATGTTTGGGTGCCACATTTTGGTGAGAAACCGGAAAGCTGGAGGGGAATAAGGGTAATCAATAGGAAACTTGAGGCGGGCCTGAGGAGGGAAATAACAGGGAAAAATAATGAGAAGGGAATGGCAGCGGGCTCCTATGTGTACTGGTAAAGCAAAAAAAGCACCAGCCTTTTCCTAAGTTCCAAGCCTGCTTCCAAGGTGTTTACTAGCTGTATGACTGGGCAAGCCAGTTAACATCTTTGAACTTGGGTTTCCTGATCTTCAACATGGGACCAATAACACTGATGATCCTACCTCAGAGGGCTAAAAGTGCTTTGGGTACCTTAATGCATCCAGAGTTATTGTTATTATGATGTAATATTGTAGGTACACTGGAATGGGAGTCAGAAGAGCCCCGAGTTCTGGGTCTGGTTTTGCCACTTACTCTATGACTTCAGCAAATCACTTCACCTTTCTAGCCTCTGGCATGGAAGCTGTTACTGTTATGGAAGAAGAGAGACCCATGTCCCTAAAGATAGAGATGGAATTCTTCCTAGATATTCTTCTCTGCCCTTTTCATGTTAGCTTAAACAGTCTAGTCCCTTTACAAACCCATTCTGTGTCTATACAAGGTCAGCAACTTTCTTAAAGTCTACTTGGTGAGACTCTGTTCTCTTATACAACTAATTTTGGGCCTCAGGCATCCTTCTGGGCAGCTGACAGCAGAATGCCTATCATTTATTTCTTCCTTGACAAAATTATCATCCAAGTCCATTCCCTTTTTACCCTTGTGACCAGACCCTGAAGCTATCTAAGGGCAGGACTTCCAGAATGGAAGTGTCTGCCAGAAGATCAACTCATGGCCCCGCTTGGCCTTGGTAAAGGATCTCTCTGCCAGCAAACAGCTGGGTTTCTAATGGTCCTTGGAAGGGCCCAACAGGCTTGTGGAAGCACTTTTTTGTCCAAGGACTTTAGAGAGGGCTAGGGATCTTGATTTAAGAAAATTCACTTTCCCCTGTTGGCTATGACTGAAGCACAGGTCTCTGACGTAACCTGGGCCAACGTGTTGCCAAGCTTCCGTGATGACAGCTTTGTTGTCTTCCTTTTTGGCTGACAAGCTGGCGAAGCAGGTAAACAGAGGAAGTAGAAGTCAGATGCTTTTGTTTACTGGAAGTTGCTTAGGATGGCAGGCCCTGAATCCTGCTGCTTTGAAATACATATGAAGACGTCAAGAGCTGTACCTAGAGGCTGACCAGCAAATGGCACCTTTCTTTGTGATGAAGGACAATCACATGGACATTTCCAGGAGATTCATTCTGCCCAGGGTTAAACCCTCAAAGGTACACAGTGGGATGCCAAACCACCCCCAGCAGGCCTTCTTGCCCCCAAGGTCTGTGAACCTCTTCTGGAAAAGTTAAGCACAAGGAGTTCGCTCAAGACCACGGGTTTCCAACTTTCTTACAAATACACACAATATCTCAACTCTCAACACTGATTTCAGATTCAGAGAACAAAGTTGGTCAGTTTTCGAGGCTGGCAGATTATGAAAGAAGCAGTCTTCGAGAGAAGACTGTAGCAGACAAAACAAAGTGGTACTGAAGTAGGTATACTATGATACAGCATGTACTCCCTAGGAGAGATTCACCCTATTCTATCCCCACCAAAAAAACATATCTAAAGTTGGAAAAGAAGGAAAAAAATAATAGGTAGCTTATCTCTTCTGAATTGGCGGTCCAAAGCCATCCTGATTGAGACCCCCTACCATAGCGGTTCTTAACCTGTGGGTTACGTTCAATTTGTAACAATGAAAATATATCCTGCATATCAGATACATTCATAACAGTAGCAAAACTACAGTTATGAAGTAGCAACAAAAATAATTTTATGAATGGGGGTCACCACAACATGAGGAACTGTATTAAAGGGTTGCGGCATTGGGAAGGTTGAGAACCATTGCCCTAGCAGATCCATTCTAATCAGGGTTCAGGTAGAAAACTGGTGACCTCTCTCTAAAGAGAATGTGAGAATAATTTCCTAAGAACAAAAAGATATGTGACTCTGGACAAGTCCCTTCTCAAGTAAAGTTTGGAAGACCTTTCATTTGGTATGGTTTATAACATTCTAATACATTCCATATACAGGGAATTTCTGTACAGGAACATAAAGTAATGAATGAAAAATTTGCACTTATTTCTTAAATGCTTACTCTGTGCCAAGTGCACTGAATCTTGGGGATAACAAAGAGAAAAGCAAAGGCAGTCCCTATCCTCAAGGAGCTTACATTCTAATGTGAGAGAAAGCAATATACACAAGGGAATCAATGTCCAGAGAAGAATACTTTGGTCCAGAAAGTTACATGGATAATGAATGAGGGGGTAGGGTAGTAATTGACACACCCCAACCAGGAACAATGACAGAGTTGATCTGAACATGATTCATAGTCACACTGAACTATATGTGAGCTAATTCTATGATTCTCTTTCTAGGTCTGTTTTCCCTTCTCTGTAAAATGAAAGATGATCTTTTAAGGTGCCTTTTCCAACTCAGTCTATGAACTTGTATGAAATCCATGGAAATGATCCAGGAGGCTGTGTCTAATAGGGAACAACAACAGATTATTCTACAAAACAACAGACAGAGACGTCAGCAAAGGCCACAGGTAGGATTCTGGGTTATTCACTGGATCAAAGGTAGAGCTGGCTAGTTATGTCACACGTCCAGCTGCTTCCTAGCAGGTAAAAATAGCTTTCTCAGAAAAGGGTTAAACAGTTCACCATCTCTAAAGAGGACAAGTTTTTCAGCACAAATGCTAGTCCCATTCCCCAATAACAATCCCCTCTTCTCTGGAAAGATGAAAAAACTGGGTCTAGCCTGATAGGCCCAGTCCAGGTTCATATCCCAGAGTTCACAACCTGAGTCCCACCCTAGGTCCTTTAGGCCTCATCTCAAATCAAAAACAAACACCGGTCACACTGGCCTGTGAGACTTCTGGAATTACACCCTTTACAAAACTGGCAGCTGGGCCCCTGGCCCATTGGGTAACAGCCGTTAAAAGATTAGCACAATAATGCAAACACAGACATCTGCCTTGCCAGCACCAGCTTTCCCCTTGCCTGCCACCCCCAGAACAGCCTCATTGATCTCTTGTGGTTTTCTCCCAGTTGATCTGGCTCAGTCACAGCTTCAACCTGCACTCTGGGCCAAGGCAAAAACCAGGATGCCTTGGACCTGTGGGGGAAGGGAAGTAGCTTTGCAATCAAGACCAGGCTCTGAAAGCCTGTCCATATTCAGAGAAAGATGTTTTAATACATGGTTCTGGACTTGGCCCATGGAACCAGGGCTGACCTCTTATCTGGTAATCCTACTCCAGTTCTCATATAGAATATCTGTGCTGCTGCCACTTCCCCCCACCCCCGTTGCTTTTGGATTTTGTTTTTTTTTTTTTGGGGGGGGGTGCAAAATGGGACAGGAGTGAATAAAACTTAAACCATTTGGAATTATAACATTCCTGGTGATAAAATATTGCCCATAAGAACAGGAAAAAAATTAATGTCACCAAAACTCCAAAGTTCAGGCCTCTGGAGAAATTGTTCAAGAACAAACATTACTGAATTGAATTTGCTGACTTTAGGGCCAGAGGAACAGGGGGAAAAAATGGGAAGTCTATTTTAGGGGGCAAATATAAGCCCTGATTTTTCTTTGTAAAAGCCCAGGACGTTAAAATCCTTATCAAAGGGTCCAAGGAAAAGCAAACCTCCCCAAGAAGAGTCTGTGTGGTTTCATTCTTAAGGTGGCCGATAAAGCAGCAGATCTCTGCACAGGACTAGCAGGGACTAAAGGAGCAACAAGGTCCTGACAGGGAAGTTACATCAGCTCCTTTGCCCCCATGGGGCTGGAGAGGTTACTGAGTTGCTCTAGGGGCTACATCTACAGGTTACAACTTTTCTGAGCTGGCCTGTCACAAACAGGACTGGGAATCGGGAGGGCGCACCCCTATCTCCTGAAATGCCAGTGCGGACACTCTCAGTCATTTTCTGGTTTGCCTGGGCAGCCTGTGATGCTTTCGTTGGAAGACTAGGTAAAAATAGCTTTCTGGGTCCAACAAGCAGACAGAAAGCCTGCTTCTAACTCAGCTCCAAACCAGCCTCCTCCCCCAGCCAGACCCCGTGTTCCCCAACAATAGGACACTCTGCACTCCACTAGCTCCAAAGGACACATGAGGGACTGGAAAGCTGCTATATCCAGGGTTCTTTGTTTCCTCTGGGGAGGGGAGAAGAATGGGAAAGGGGAAAGCAGGGTAAGGAGCATGAACAGCAAGGTGGGGCAACAGAAATCCAGAATTAAGGAAAGAGCATCACATCACAACCCCCTAAATGAGAACAAGGAAAAGTATCCTTTTCTTTTAGGGTTGGAGAGGATAGGGAAAAAAATATCATCAGGAGTGGAGCAGTGGTTCAGGAGTAAGGAGAAAAAAGATGAATGAAGGGACTTGTCCTGGGGACATAGGGTAAAGTAGAGGAAAATCAAGGTGGGGAGGGGGAGGTAAGAGATGCGATTCGGATGGTATACCCCTGAGGAAAATTTTGGGGGGGGGCTTAGGGGATAATTAAAAATAAAGGAAGCTGATTACTCCCAGTGCAGTACTTGACAGAAGTGAGTGAGAAAGCTGAGAAAGATGTGTATACATGGTGAAGAAGAGAGTGACCTGGAAAACGGCTGTGGGGTGTATCTAAGAGGAGGAGGAACCTCCTGAAGGGGATTATGTTTGTGTGTGCACACATGCCCATGTAAGAAATGGGGTAACCACACAAATGTGTGTGTGCGCAAGATATGAAATTCTATTGTGTGAACCAAGAATGTATAGGAGTACATGCATATGTATAAGACAAGGGGATGTATCATGTTTATAAAAAAGATGGGGGTACTTAGTGTGATGTGTGTCTAAGAGGGAGGGGAACCATGTATTTACATGTATGCATGTATGTGCGTGTGCGTGTAAAAGACAGTCAAATTCTAGGACATATGAATGATGGAAGAATCTAGTCTTTGCATATAATACATGGCAAAACTTAGTCTCTGTGTATGTATGCTGTGTGTAAGAAATGATGGAATCCCTCGCGAGTGTGTAAGAGAAAGCTATCTTGCCTGTGTGTGCATGTGTGTAAGAGATGAGAGAATCCATCATGCTTGTATGTAAGAGATGGGAGAATCTCTATTCTGTATGTGCACATAAGGGAAAATATCATGCAAGTGTGAAAGAGGTAAGAGAATCTATTGTGTGTGCTTGTGTAACAGAGGAGAGATCATGTTTTTGTGTGTAAGAGATGAGAGATCGTGTGTGTACATGTGTAGAAATCTATTGTATATTAGATAAAAAAGAGAATCTATTTTATGTATGGAGAATCTAGCTTGTGTATATGTGAGACTAACATGTATGCAAAACAATCTATTGTACGGAGAAGGCAGACACACAACATAATTGTGTATGTTGTATATATGGGGAGAATCTATTGGGTATGTGTGTTGTCTGTGGAGAATCTTTCACCTGTATGTATACAGAGAATCTATCTTGTGTATGTTGGAGAATACCATGTATACGAGGGCCTAAGTATACTGGGGAAGGATCTATCATATGTCTATTGGGGGGAGACTATCATCTTTCTTCTGTGAGAGAATCTTTTGTGTGAACATGAGTAAGATGGGAAAATCGATTACAATGCTTGTGTAAGAGATAGGAGAATCTATCATGCAGCAGCATGTCTCTATAGTAGTATGTATATATAGAATATCATGTGAGAATGTACTATACATACACACATGTAAATGTGTGAGAATTGATCCTCTTTGTGTTCATATATACAGAAAAGATCTAGCCTGAATGTGTGTGGGAGGGGGGAAAGGGAGAAAAAGAATCTACCCTGCCTGTGTCTGCAAGTGTATTGTAGAATCCACTCTACATACATGCAAAAGAGACTATCTTGTTTTTCTGTGTGTGTGTGTGTGTGTGTGTGTGTGTGTGTGTGTGTATACAGGTATGAGAAGGAATGCTAAGAACCTACCATGGGAGGATAAAATATAAAAGACTGGGAACCAATCACCATGGGTGGTGTGCATAAAAGAAGGTGGGCAAGTAGGGACAGTGTAAAAAGGTAGAAGAACCTGTCACTGGGTGAGGTATGAGAAGAAATGGGAAATCTACTATGGTGAGATAAAAGATGGAAGAACCTACCACGGACTGGAGTAAAAGATGGGGGAGGTAAGAGATTGGGGAGGGCTCTACCACGGGGGTGGGCTAAGAGATGGGGAATCTCCCATGAGGGGTAATAGATGGGGAGTCTATTACAGATGGTTAATAGATGGGGGAACCGACCATGGTGGGGCAAAAGATGAGGGAACCTACCATATGGGGGGCAAAAGATGGGGGAATATATCATGGGGCAGGGTAAGAGATGGGGAATCTACCACGGGAGGGGTAAGAGATGGGAATCTGGAGGATTAAGAGATGGGAGAACCTACCACGGAGGCGGGGGGTGACGAAAGAACCCTGCGGGGTGGTCGGGCTCCCTGTGGCTTGGCTCCCAAGTTAGAAGCCGGGCTGCTCCCCACCTTACCTTGAAGTAGCCGCCCTCGTAGTAGGTGTTGGGGGGCCCGAAGATGGCCACCTCCCAGTTGTACAGGTCGCCCTCGTCCACCAGGGTCACCCGGAAGCCCTCGACCGGCTCCTCCTGCAGCCCCTTGAGCTCCAGAAGCAGTGCCTTCTGCGAGCTGGGCACCAACGGCCGGGCCATGGCGCTGGAGGCGGAGGCAGTGGCAGCGGCAACGGCAGCAGCAGCAGCGGGGATCGGGGAGGCGGCGGCGGCGGCAGGGGCTGGGGCCGAGGTCGAGGGACCGGGCTGGGCCGCGTCGGGGGAACTAGGCCGCACGGCCGCCCCGAGCTCGCGAGACGGGCCGGGCCGAACTCTCTGGGCAGGGGGGGAGGAGGAGCCGCCGCCGCCACTGCCGGGAGCCGCCGCCTCCGAGCCCTGAACCCCCGAGCGCTCCACTCGCTCTGAATCCCTGCTCCCCCCCCAGCCCAGCCCAGCCCGGCCCCCCGCTCCGCCCTCTCCTCCCCCGGACTCGCCCTCCCTTCAGCCCGCCCTCAGCCGCCGCGGCCGCTGCCTCCTCCTCCTCCACCTCCTCCTCCTCCTCCTCCTCCTCCTCCTCCTCCTCCTCCTCCTCCTCCTTCCTCTTCTTCCCCTTCCCCTTCCCCTTCCCCTTCTCCTCAGGCCGCTGCCCGCGCGGGGCACGCCGGGAACTGTGGTCCGCTCCGGCCCGCCGGCTGCGTGGCACGCCTGCGCCGGGCTGCCCGCCTGTCTGCCCGCCTGCCTGCCTGTCTGCCTGTCTGCTTGTCTCCCTGCCTGCCCTCCCGCTCTGCCTGTCTAGCCCTCCTGCCCGCCTGACTACTTCTGCCCGCGCCTGCGCCTGCGCCTGCGCCTGCGCCACCCCGCCGGCTACCGCGAGCCCGTTTCCCCCCCCTCCCGACCGGCCTATCCAAGGGGGAGAGGAGAGGGGGGCCAAGCGCGCAGGCGCGCCTCAGCCGCGATTGGGTTTCGCCCCCAGGCCGAGGCCGCAGCCGTCCCAGCCAGGACTACAACCCCCAGACGCCTCTGCTGGGGGCCTCGGGGAGGGGGGGGGCTGCAGGGATGGGTAAGCTTTGGAGCCCGTGTATGCCCCGTGTTGGTTGGGTTTGTTGTTTTGTTTTGTTTTGTGTGTTTTTTTTTTTTGTGACGTCCCCTCCCCCCCTGAACTGGGGAGGGCGGGGCTAGGGCTAGGGCAGGAGGCGAGTAGGGAGGGGGACGGAGAAGTGGATTAGTTTAGCTGGGCGGGACCCAAGGTCAATCCATCCCAACAAACTTTTTTTTTTTTTTAAAGAATTTATTATGAAGGAACTGGGCGTGTTTGTCCTGGAGAGGAGAAGGCTAGGGGCTGGGGCACGGCCGCAGCCGTCCTGGAGAAAGTGCAGGGCCCGAGGCCCCTGCCTGGTTCAGCTTGGCTTCGCAGGGCATCCCCAAGGGAACGAGCAAAAGGGTTCAGCTCCCGAGCCAGGAGACCTGCCCCGAGTGGAAGGGCTGGCCCCTGCAAGTAATGAGCTTCCCGTCACCCGAAGGCCTCGAGAAAAGGCTGATCGAGTGCTGCATGCGTTCTCTAGAGGATCCCTGTTCAGAGAGAGCCTGGCTTCGGGGGGCCGCGCTGCCACCCCCCAAAGACGGCCTCCAACCAAAGGCTTTGTCTCTGTTTGACGGGCTGTGTTCAACCGAGCCTTGGCCCTGGGGGGAGTGAGGATGAGGGAGTAGACTTTGGCTTCGGCCCTCGGACCACTTCTCAGACCCCCCCCCCCCACCCCCAGCCACTGCAAAGCTTGACACGCATGCACGCGGAGGTCTGTGGGCTGAGTCTGGGGCAGCGAGAACTCCTTGAGGACCAGCCTTTTGTTTTTTGTTTCGGGCCGCCCAGCACAGAGCCTGGCACCCCGCACGGGGCTGGCACGTAGCAGGCAGTCAGTAAATAAAGGCTGGTTCAATTAGAATTTGCCTTATTTCCTTTGGAACGGGTGCTAGCTTCAAAAGGACGTGCCAGGGTGTCCTTGGTTTCTGGGCTGGCTCTCGCACCAGGGAAGATACATACAGGGACGGGGGTGAGGGATGGGGGGGGGGGTGTGTGCCCAGGCATTATTGTCCCAGGTGCTTGTTGACCCACTGATGAGGACTTTGCTCTGGTACTGATGATATCTATATAAGGTATAAAAGTCCTCAGTGCTTCCCTCAAACACATGCCCCCTAATGTAAGGGTCCTTTGTTGTAGCATTGATGATATCTCGTGCTTTACAATGTGAAGTCCCTATTATTTTATTTTTATGCCCCCTAATATGGGAGAGATATCACTGCTGAAACATAGACCTCCAAAGTGTCTCAGCTAGGACCCAGGACGAACTGGCCATACCCACTAGGTTTGGCAAAATAAACTGGAGCCATCCACTCTCCCCTAGAGTGGTGCATAGAGTAGGAGGGAATGAAACCTCTGTTTCTGTGACCTTGGCCAAGTCCCTTCCTTTGGGCCTCAGAAGCAGTATAGTCTGGGTGATGGAAAGAACACAAGGCTTAGATCAGCAGAGACTTGGATTTGAACTCCACCTGCCAAGTAGTTGTGTGGCCATGGTTGTCCAAGAGACTAAACTTTTCTGAGTCTCAATCTGTAAAATGGGGATAATGAAATCCATAGTACTTATCTCACAGAGTTATCTAAAGGATCATATAATATATATCATGTAATACACGAAAAGCACCTGTCAGCCTTAAAGCAGTGTAGGAATGACAATGACCATTTATTCTTCTGTAGAATGAGGGTGATTGGTTTCTTAAAGTCTCTTCCATCTGAAACACCCTGTATTCTGCAAATAAATTTAACAAGCCCTCTTATCCATAGGGGGAGGATATATCAACTGCTTCAAGAGGAAGAGGGGATGATCCTTTCTCACTGGAAGGTCTTCCAGCAAAGGCTGGATGAGGTCATATTGGATAGGCTAAAGAGGGCAACGATGCTCACGCCTGGGTTAAACTAGTTGGTTCTTTCCAGCTGAGATGCTGTGAATCAGCACCTGACAGGTACAGGGGTAAGGACAAGACAGGAACGAGAGATGGATGATGAATCATCTTTCTCTTGCCCTCAGAAACTCACAGCCTCTTTGGCACCCTGCACATGAACACGGCAAGATCACATGACAGGCACAATGTAAATAACCTCAAAACAACAAGGGAGGACCCCTCACAAAGCCGGATATGATTCACTGGAAGGTGAGCTGGTGGTGGTGTAGGAGTTCAGGGAGGGGGAAATCAAGGAAGGCCCAGTGGAGGAGGTGGTATTTGAGCTGGACCTAGAGGAGTTTGGATAGGCCGAGCTTATGGGAAGGCAACGTAGGAACATTCCGAGAAAGGGGAAGGGGAGATTGTCTAGAGGTGAACAGCATGTTTTGGAGGCTGGTAATAAACCAGTCTGACTGGAACAGGGAGATTCCTCAAAGGGAGGCAGGGGGAGATAAATTGGACAGGTGGCCAAGTTGAAAAGGATGGAAATCTTTTTTTTTAAAGTAAGGCAACTGGGAGCTATTGAAGGTGTCTAAACAGAAGAGGGACATATTTTGAGAAAATATTTCTGGATCTATGAGGAATGACTTGGAGAGAAAGAAATTGGAAACAGGGAGGCCAGTAGTCCGTGATGAGAAAGGGTGAGGAGAAGGGCATTTATAAAACACAGACTTTGTACCAGGCACTATACTAGGCACCTAAAGAATATTATCTGATTTCTCAATGGGTGGGGGAGGGACTTGAGGGAGGGAAAGAATTTTTTAAAATTGTTTAAATGAATATTAAAATAATTTTTAAAAAAAGACATTTTATTTATCTCACAACAATTCTGTGAGGTAGGTGCTATTATGATCCTCAATTTGTTGGTTGTTGTTCAGTCATGTCTGACTCTTCATGATCCCATTTGGGGTTTTCTTGGCAAAGATACTAGATAGTTTGCCATTTCCTTCTTCAGTTCATTTTACAGAGGAGAAAACTGAGGCAAACAGGGTTAAGTGACTTGTCCAGGGTCACACAGCTAGTGAATGTCTGAGGCTGGATTTGAACTTAGGAAGAGGAGTGTTCCTGACTCTAGGCCCAGCACAATGTCTACTGTGTGCCACCTAGCTGTCCATTTTACAGGTGAGGAAACTGAGGCAAACAGAGGTAAAGTGACATGCCCAGAGTCACACAGCTAATTGAGGTTAAATTTGAGCTCAGGTCTTCCTGACTCAATAACCAGTGCTCTAATAACCTACATTGATAGGGCACCTCCCATGCATGATCTTAATTGGTCCTCAAGTTAGCTGGAAAAGCTGGTATTGAAGGTTATCCTTCTTTCACAGAGAAGGAAACAGAAATTCAGCAAAGTTAAATGACTAGGCTAGGGTCACACAGGTAGCAAGTGGCAAGAGGCAGGATTCGAACCCAGGTCTTTCTGACTCCCAAGTCTAGAACTCTAGCTGTCTTTCGAGAGGAGAAGCGTCTTGGAGTTGGGATCAGTAGGACTTGGTGATAGATGAGATGTAAAGAAGAAGAAACAGGGGGACCAAGCTTGGGTGGGTGGTGGTGCCTAGAATAGAAATAAGGAAGTTGGGAGGAAGAGCTAAGTTGGGATTTGTTTGAGGACAGGGCCAATGACTAATGTGAAAATGTGTTTAATATGATTGTATACATATATCCTGTATCAGATTGCTGTCTGATACTGTCCTGGGGAGTAGGGAGGGGAGGAGAGGGAGGGAGAAAAAAATTTGGAACTCAAAATCTTACAAAAGTGAGTGTTGAAAACTCTCTTTATAAGTAATTGGAAAAATAAAATATCATTCAGTGGGGAAAATACTAAAAAGAATAATAAAAAATGTTTTAATGAAAAAAATGAGGGAGATTGTCAAAACATAGAACGTGGAGAGACAAGGGTCTCCATAGCCCTCACAGAATCTCAGAAGTAGAAAAGACCTCAGAGGCCATTTGGCTGATCCATTCGTGAACAAATGCAATCCAGGTCAGCAAGCATTTATTAGGTGCCTGCTGTGTTTAAGACCAGTACCATGCTATAAGCACTGGGAATAATTGAAAGACAAAACAACCATAAGATAATAAAAGACAGTCACAGTTCTTGAGAGGCATATGTTACACTTGAAGAAACTATAGGATCTGATCTCTAGCCCTGGAATTGACCTCAGGGGCCATCTGGTCCAAACACCTCTTTTTGCTGATGAGGGGGACAGAAAGGAGACAAGTGACTTGCCCAGTTCCACATATTCAGTCCATTAGTAGCAGGGAAGGGATTCAAACCCAGGCCCTCTGACTCTTACCTGGTGCAATTTGGTAAGTACATACATGTTGTGAGAGATTGATTAGGAGAGTTCCTGATTCATTTGGAGAGTTCCCCAATTAATTTGATGAAGTTGGGGGACCTTGTCCTCTGGTGGCCTTGCTGAGAGGACCTACAACTCCTGATTGGTTCTTGGTGACCACTGAGGCTGCCTCCAAAAAGCACTGGGTGGCACTCAGGTGGGCAGACTTTTCAGAGGAGCCACTCCACTCTGGTGTATAAAGGAAGCTGGGGCTTTCATTTTTGCCTTCTCCTATTGGGAAGAAAGACTGTGCAGGTGCTCTGCCTCTGGGGGTTAGGGAATTCTGTGATGTACACAGCACTGGGTTCCCATACCCCTCACCCTTGTACCCCAGGTCTAGACGAGTTTGCAGGTAGTCTGAGAATCAAAAGATCCAGAAAGTGGATTTCTTGTCCCAAGAGGTGGTAGCAACTTGGGTACTGATAGATCTTGCAGAAGCACATGGTAGAGGAAGAGATGTGCATGCTCACTCGGCCTAAGAGGGTTCGGTTCATGGACAATGGTCCAAAGCACTAAACTCCAGTGTGGAGAGTGGGTAGCCAGGGATGGGGATTTTGAATTATTTAGGCAAACTATATCCTGGAATCTAACCACCTTGTCAGAGAAGGGAGATTTCCTGGGCAACATCAGTCTTGAAACTTGTTTCATGGGTAACCACCAAATTCAAGAATTTTCCTACATTTGAGTTTCTGAATCACTGGAAAGAGAACATTTCTTGATGCATCATGCTTCTTGGAAAAGAAAGAGGATCATACATATAATTAGTGAGTGGTCAAACTGAAGTTCTGCAGAGCTGTGATGCTGACCTCATTGTTGTATGCCTGTGAAACCTGGACAGTATACCAGTGCCATGCCAGGAAACTGAATCTCTTCCATTTGAATTGTCTTAGGAAGATTCTGAAGATCACCTGGCAGGATAAGGTACCAGACACTGAGGTCCTCACTCAAACTAAACTGCCAAGTATTCAAACTCTGCTTAAAAGAGCACAACTCCAATGGACTGGCTGCATTGTTCAAATGCAAACCATAGGCTTGCCAAAAAGACTGTTTTATGGAGAATTCATACAGGACAAGCATTCATATGGTGGTCAGAAGAAGCAATACAAAGATACTCTCAAGATCTCTTTTTCTTTTTTTACTTTTTAAATTTTTTGTGAGGCAGTCAGGGTTAAGTGACTTGTCCAAGGTCACACAGCTAGTAAGTGTTAAGTGGCTGAGGTCAGATTTGAACTCAGGTCCTCCTGACTTCAGGTCTGGTGCTCTATGTATTGTGCCACCTAACTGCCCCTCTCAAGGTCTCTCTTACGAACTTTGGAATTGATTGTGTGACATGGGAGACACTGGCATGGGGTGTGCCCACATCAGAGAAGATGCTGTGCTCTTTGAGCAAAAGCAGAATTGAAAAAGCTCAAAGGAAACACAAGATGTGCAAATTTAGAGAATCCACCCCAAATTTTTACATGGACTATTTGTGCTCAACATGTGGTAGAGCATTCGGAGCTCGTATTGGTCTGATCAGCCACAGTTAGACACATTGAAACGACTCTAGCCTAGTGATGTCATTCTGGTCCTCTTTGAGAACACACGACAGCAACCAACTCACTCTGAGGACAAATCCAGACCCAGGGGGATCACAATGAGTATTCAACAGCCCAGGGTATGTTTGCATCCTGGGTCAATGAAGGATAATGTGGAAGGAGAGACACCAGAAACAGGGAGGCTAGTATGAGAGAGGACAAGAAGGGGAAAAGGAAGAGAATATATACCAGCGGTTCTCAACCTGTGGGTCGTGACCCCTTTGGGGGTGGAACGACCCTTTCACAGGGGTCACCTAAGACCATAAGAAAACACATATTTCCAATGGTCTTAGGAACCGAGATACCACTCCTTTATCCATTTCCAGGCCGGTCTGCCCACATGCAGATACACCCAAATACGAGTACTAAAGGGTCGAGGCATTAGGAAGGTTGAGAACCACTGATATACACTCTACATAGCACTATGTGCCAGGCACTACACTAAACCCTTCATAAATATTACCTCATTGGATCCTCACAATGACCCTGGAAGGTAGGTGCTGTTACTATCCCAATTTTATGTTTATATATAGTTATGTAGGTATAGCAGAAGCTGAAGGAGACAGAGGTTAAGTGTCTTGGGGGAGCTGGGGAGGGAATCCACATCACCAGGTGAGAGGGGCTGTGCTGTGCAGAATCCTGTGGGAGGCCTCTATATAACGTCAAAGGGCATCACTGGCAATATTCTCCCACCAAGTTCAATTCTCTTTTGAGGGGAATGAATGTGGTATTTGGGTATGTGTTTCAAGATCCGCTTCTGGGGTCCTGTGAGTCCTTGGCAGTCTTCTGTGTTGTGTTCTGCCTTGCCACCTCGAATACCTGCAAAGGTGGGATCCTGTTAACCCACATTTGGGATAACCGAAACATGAGCTCAGCATAAGCTATATTTAGAGCTTTTCCTGGAATAACTCCAAGGATGGGTGATTAACCAAAGAGAGATATGAGTCTTTTTGGGGGGCAAGGAGAGAGTCAGATCTCAGTATTGATTGAGCCCAGTCTGTGTGAGCCTAGAATCTTGGGTCTGAGTAAGTGATGGGGAGAGGAACTCAAGGTCACAACTTAAACAGACATTTGATTAGGGAGAGAGGATACCTAAGGGGACCAGGAAATGGCTGCTTTTTTTGGGTGGTGACATATGGGCTGAAGAATGTGAAGACTCCTAAGAGGAAGATATAAGGAGAATCTCCTCTTTGGGCAAGCCAAGGGTCATAGTTTTGATTTTTGGAGGGGGGGGAGGGCAGGGCAATTGGGGTTAAGTGACTTGCCCAAGATCACATGGCTAGTAAGTGTTAAGTATCTGGGGTCTCATTTGAACTCAGGTTCTCCTGACTCCAGGGCTGGTGCTCTATTCACTGCACCACTTAGCCACCCCTAAGGGTTGTAGTTTTTAGAAAGACTAAGCCAGTGGTTCTCAACCTGTGGGTTATGTTCAATTTGTAACAATGAAAATACATCCTGCATATCAGATATTTACATTACGATTCATAACAGTAGCAAAATTACAGTTATGAAGTAACAACGAAAATAATTTTGTGGTTGGGGGTCACCACAACATGAGGAACTGTATTAAAGGGTCGCAGCATTAGGAAGGTTGAGAACCACTGGACTAAAGGAAAATGGATTTGCCTCATCCAGCTTCTCTTCTTAGTATTTAAAACTTTCCACAGCCTGGTCCCTTCCTACCTTTCCAAACTCCTTAGGAATTCCTTCCCTCCAGGTCCTCAACAGTTCAGTCAGGCTGGCCTGATTGCTAATCCTCACACAGGATGCTCCATCTTCTCTGTCTTCATGCCTTTGCATTAATTGTGCCTTGTACTTCGAATGGGCAGCTAGATGGTGCAGTGGATAGACTGTTAACCTTGGAGTCAGGAAGATTCATCTTCCTGAGTTCAAATCTGACCCTGGGCAAGTCACACAAGGGTGAACCCTGCTTACCTCAGTTTCCTCATCTGTCATTTGAGCTGGAGAAGGAAACAGCAAACCACTCCAGTATCTTTGTCAAGAACACTCCAAATGGGGTCATGGAGCATTGGACATGACTGAAAAACTGCTGAACAACAGACTTGGAATGCTCTGGATTTTTCTTTTTTAACCTCTTGGTGTGTCCCGGCTCCCTTCAAGCTCTGGACTCTGTGGGAGACCTTTTTCTGATTTCCTCATCTTCTAATGTAAATCCTCTTCCTCTCTGAACACACACACACACACACACACACACACACACACACACACACACCTTAATGTTTATATATCTTGTTTATACATCTTGGTTCCTCCATAGTGTAAACTCCTCGAGAGGGCAGGGACTGGTTTTTATTTTGTGTCTCTAGTATCTAGCACACAGCCTGGAACAGAGTAAACACATCATAAATACTTGTTGATTGACTGATTGATTTATTGGAGACTATCTTTTCTCTGGATAGCTTGACTTGGGAGGAGAGCAAGATGGGGAGGGCCCTAGGGATGGGCACAGTTAAACAACTACCCGCCTGTGGCCAGACCCTCTGGACTGGGGCAGTGTTGGGTCAGCCTTGGCTTGGCATGCCTGAATGATTCTCCCATTTTCTGATTCTTTGCAGAACTTATTTAGGCAGGTTCTCACCTTGCAATCTCCTCCCCTTCCCTTCCCTTTCCTTGAACTGTCCTGTCTCGTCTCCCCTCCCCTCTCCTCAACTCTCTTCCCCTCCCCTCCCCTTCCCTTCCCTCCCCTTCTCTAGTCTTTCCTTCCTTTCCCTTGTCTTCCCTTGTTTTCCCTTGTCTTGTCTTGTCTTCCTTCCCCTCTTCCCCATCTACCAGCAGTTGGGAGGAGGTTTGGGAGTGGAAATGATCAGAACTCAACTTGCTTCACAATTTTGCTCTATAACAGCTTTGATTCGTTGTGCTGTGTTTTAATTAATCATGTGGCCACTAAAAATCAATCTTCCCAGTTTTATGGATGGGTTCCGTTGACCGAGAGCACATTTCCCAAAATGCAGGGTAGAGATTGAATCCCGAGCTGAAGTTTCTGTAACATTAATTCCTCAGAGTGGTATTCCATTTCTTTTTCTCTAGGCTAAATGATGATTCCACCTAGTGCTTCACCACCTTTGAAAGCTTGAGGAGAGGTTTATTATTCTGAGGGCTTACAGATGAGCACCTGGTGTTTAGCAAGGAGGCTATTCCAGCCATTGGGAAAGGCAACAGATGTACACTCCCTTACTCTGTGGCTTGAGAGAAGAGCCATCTGCTGGCTAAATCATGCATTACACTTCTCAGTCACCTCATCAACTAATCAACAATCTTCTGTCAGACAACAGGGAAATAAGTCTGGTATGGATAACTGTTACTTACATACTAGCTACCAAGTTTACAGTCAGACCACACCACCTGTCCCATATCCAAAATAGAACTCTTTATTTTTTTACCCCTTAATCTGCCCATCCTCCAAATTTCCCCATTTCTATTGAGGGGAACCACCATTCTCCCAGGACTTTTCCCTTACACACACCCTCCCTCCCCTATATAACCTGTCACCAAATCTTGCCAATTCTGCCTCTCTGCATTGTGGCCTGGAAGAGACAGATTTACTACTTCTGCCCTTTCACACTGATTTATGCATTCTTTATGTCCAACACAGGATCGATCGATCCATAGATAGATGATAGACGGATGAATGGATAGGTAGATAGATAGACAGACAGACAGATAGATGGATGGGTGGATGAATGGATGGATAAATATAGATAGATATGTAGACAGATAGATAATAGATAAATTTATATATTTTTCTTTAATATTCCCATTCAGAAATTATCACAGATATTTCAAATTTTATTTTTCTGGTAATCTGTTCAGCTCTATATTTTCCTTCTTTATCTTTCTATTAGAATTATCTAGCTCTACAAGATAAACACTAAAAATTTTCTACAGTAATTTTCTCAGGCAACTAAATGTCAGTGAACAGAGTGCTGGGCATGGCATCACAAAGATGTGAGTTCAGATCTAGCCTCTGGTACTTACCTTGTTGTATGATCCTGAGCAGATCACTTAATCTCTGTTGATCACAGTTTCCTCAACTGCAAAGTGAAATTAATAATAATAGTACTTACCTTGAAGGGTTGTTGTGAGGATCAAATGACCAAATGAGATAACATTTATAAAGCACTTAGCATAGTGCCTGGTATATATATTAGTAGGTGTTATATAAATGCATATGCCTTGTCCCTTTCTAGCCTTCCCCTTTCCCTTACAATGTCTTTTTTTCCCTTCTGTTTGTCTTTTTTGCAATTGATCTGACTTTTCCTTTAAGCAATTAGACAATATATTCATGCCAGGAAATAACTATGCCAGAATATCCATATATTCAATAATGCTTTGATTCATTATTTATGATGTCTTTAAGTATAATTAGTTTCCCTTTTGTTTTTTTAATTTATTCATTTTTATTATTGCTTTATCTAAAATCATGATTGCATTTTTCCTTTTTTTTTTTCAAATGCTCTATTTAAAAAAGCAGATATTGTTCTAGCCCTAATTTTTACTTTGTATCTATATGTTTTAAATATATCTCTTGTATACATCAAATTTTAGGCTTTGTTTTCTTAGTCATTTTATCTCGATGGAGAGTTTAATCCATTCACATTAAGGATATAATTATTAAGCTCCATGTAATTTCTAGTATTTGTCTAATTCTCTCCACTTACACTGTCACCACTGTTGTTCAATCCCTCATCACCTTGTACTGGATTATTGTACTAGTCTCTTAATTGGTCTCCCTGTTTCCAGTCTCTCCTCTTTAATGAATCTGTTTTCCCACATAACTGTCATCAATCCTTCTGAGGCAAAAAGCTGTCTATGCTACTCCTTTTCTCAAAAATCCTCCATAGCTCCCTATTGTCTATGATAAAACATAAAATTCTCAATCTGACATTCAACATTCTCTACAATTTGTCTCCAGCCTACCTTTCCAACCTTATTTCATATTGCTCCCCAATGTTTCTGCCAAATTGGACTACTGACTTTTCCTTGGACTTGACATACATCTCCTGCCCTCCATGCATTCACAGCTCACAGAATCTCTTTCCTCCAGGTCTTCTCAGATATCACTTCCTTTACGAAACCTTCCCGGACCAACCTTAGCTAATAGAGTCCTTATCTTCTTCAAATTTCTTTTGTTTGTTTTTTGGGAGGCAGTTGGGGTTAAGTGACTTGCCCAGGTTCACGTAGTTAGTAAGTGTCTGAGGCAAAATTTGAACTCTGGTCCTCATGACTCCAGGGCTGGTGCTCTATCCATTGCTAAATTTCCTTGTATTCACTTATCAGTGTATGCTTTGTAATCTTCCAGAAGAATTCAAGCTCCTTGAGGCAGAGACTGACTTCTTTTGTTTTTGTATCTCCTGGTGCATATTACAATGCCTTGGATATAGTAGGTGCTTAATAAGTGATGATTCTCCTGATGGTCAAACACAATTTAAAAAAAAAGGCTCAAGATTCACCAAAATATTCAAAACGGCACTTTTTGTGGTGGCAAAGAATGGGAACTAAATTAAATGTCCATCAATAGGGAAATGGCTTAACAAATTGTGGTACATGAATGGGAGGGCATATTTCTTCACTGTAAGAAATGATGAGTATGAAGAATTCAGAGAAGCATGGAAGACATATTAACATAGAATGTAACCGACAGAACCAAACCAGGAAAACAATGTACACAATGACTAAGGAAAGAACAAAAATAACACTGAACATACTGTGTAATTATGACCTAATTTACTGTGCACCCCGCCCCTGAAAGAGATGAGATAATGTACTTCCCTTTACTTCTGTGTGTGTTTGTGTCTGTGTGTACTATGGGTGTGGAACAGTGCATACGCTATCAGAGTCCATTGATCTGCTGGTTAGTTTCCCTGTTTTCTTTCTTTCTTTTTTATTTGTTTGCTTGTTTGTTTTACAAGGAATGTCTCTCTGGGAAGGACATATTTCTAAAATTAGAATGATACAAAAACTATCAATAACAAATTCTTCATGGTGGTAGAATTGATCTTAGGAACTTAATTTGAAAGGGACCTTAAAGATTATATATCTACCTCCCCTATTTTACAGATTATTTTTTAATTATAGTTGCCAAATCTGGTTCCTTTACAAAAGAAGTATCTTAGAAAACCACAACAAAACCCCTAATTTACAATCTGCTCAATTTTTATTAATGTTTAAATTTGTGAAATAAAGGATTTGAAATAGAAAAAAAAAGTAGTTGGGGGGCAAGGCACAGAGAGAGTACAGAGCTTGCCAAAGATCAGATAGATAGTAAACAATACAGCTGGGATTTGAACACAGGTCCTCTAACTCTAATGGGTGGCTAGGTGGTGCCATAGTGCATAGACCACTAGGCTTCGAATCAGGAAGACTCTTTTTTAGGAGTTCAAATTTGGCCTCAGACACTTACTAGCTGTGTGACCCTGGGCAAGTCATTTAACCCTGTTTGTCTCAGTTTCTTCATATGTAAAATGAGCCGGAGAAGGAAATGGCAAACCACTCTAGTATCTTTGTCAAGAAAACTCTAAATGGGGTCATGAAGAATCAGACACAACTGAACAACAACCTCTAACTCTAAATTTGGTGCTCTTTTTACTACCTACGACTTTGCCTCTAGAAAAGAAGAGGCCAAAGAACTAGAAAATGCCTGTATTTTCAGGAGAGGTGTCAGAACCTCCAGCAAAGGAGACAGAGGAGTGGGCAGAGAGGTAGGAGGAGAACCATTAAAGTATTACATCATAGAAGCCAAGTGAGGAGATGCCACATAAAAAGAGGTATTGGTTAGCAGTGTCAAGTGTTGCAGAGAGATCAGAGCAGGAGGGCTGAGAACAAAACCTTGGATTTGGTGATTGCAGCAATGGTGACTTTTCAGAACCTACCTTGAGTCCAGTAATAAGAGCAGAAACCATACTGCTAAGGCATGAGGAGTGAGTGGTGGTGAGGAAGAAGCCACTGACTGGAGAAGTTGGGTAGTCAAAGGAAGGGGTAAGATAGGATTGCATAACAGGGTCCCTCTTTGACTGTCTCCCATATATATGCCCTAACATACTCATAAATGGAAGGTCACCCCCATATCTGAATCACTGAACAAAAGACTCCCTGGCTAGACCTGCTCTCTCAATGGCTGCTGCCTTGTATAAAAAAAGTATTAGTGGGAATTCTGTAGAGCTGTGCTTATGGGTGAAGTTAAAAGCTCTGGCACTGAGAACTATTATGAAAGATTTATGTAATAGGTACATAAGAATGTACCTTTTAAAGATGACAAAAGATAGGCATAGTTGATGTTTAAGGGACTGTGGAAAGATGGAAATGCACACCTATGTGTTGTCAGTGGAAGTCTGAATTGGTCCATCTGTTCTGGAAAGCGATTTGGAATTATGGGAAGAAACTGACTAAATCATCTGTACCCTTTGACCCAGAGATTTTACTCTTAGGCATATACCCCAAGGAGATAATAGCAAAAAGAAAGACCCTATATTCCAAGGAGGGCAGCTAGGTGGCACAGTGGACACAACACCTGGCCTGGAATCAGGTTGGACTTAAGTTCAAATCTGGCCTCAGATACTTATTAGTTGTTAAGACCCTTAGCAAATCACTTAACCCTGTCTGCCTCAGTTTCCTTATCTGTCTAATTAGCTGGATAAGGAAATGGCAAAGTCTCCTGTATCTCTGCCAAGAAAAAACCCAAAAGGTGCCATGAAGAGACTGACACAACTGAAGAATGACTAAACAACATACATCAGGGAGCAGGGAAGGGAAGAAGCATTTATTAAGAACCTACTATGTGCCTACAAATATCTCATTTGATTGTCACAACAACCCTGCAAAGTAGGTGATATTATCTCTATTTTACAATAGTGTAAACTGAGGCAAACAAAGGTTAAGTGACTTGCCCAGGGTCACCTAGATGGTGTCTGAGGCCATTTCTGAACTAAAGTCTTCCAAACTGCAGGCCCAGCACCTGGTGCCCCTACACTAAGATAGTTATAGTATCACTTTTTATGGTAGCAAAGATTTGGAAACAAAGTAGATGCCCGTCAGTTAGAGAATGACTAAACAAATCTGTAGTATGTGATTGTAATGGAATAGTCTATGCTTGAGAACAGATATGAGTATGGAGAAGCATCAAAAGACTTATATGAACTGATGCAGAAGAAAGTATGCAGGAACAGAAAAATAATAAATACAAAACAGTAAGAATGTAAACAGAACAACAGAAACAGTCAAAACTCATTGCCTCAAAACTGTAATGACCAAGCTTGGCCCCAAAGAGGAGATATGAAAAAACTGCATATAATATAAGCTGTGTTTTTTTTTTTTTTGCTAAGTTGGTTAGTTTTGAGAACTTTTTTTTCCTCTTAAAAAAATCATATAAGAAAGCTCTTGAGTAACAGGAGGAGAAATGCACTGGGAAATGTAGGTGATATAAAACAAAAGATCAACAAAAATTATTTTTTCAAAATTCCCCTTTTGAAGTAAAAGACATCAAACATGATAGAAATACGTATGTTATCTCTTTATACTCTTTCAGTTGATGGCTGCATCAGTTCCCATGGCTTTCAATCTCATCTTCATGTAAATGACTCCTATGTTTAGATATCCAACCCTTGTCTCTCTTCTGAGCTTGGTCCCACATGGCCAACTCCCTACTGAAGAAGTTCTTAATCTTTTTTTTTTGTGCCGTGGACCCCTCAGGCAGTCTGGTGAAGGCTATGGACCCCTTCTCAGAATAATATTTTTAATATAAATTTTTTTTTTACCATTTACATGTTAAAACAAGAATATTTTAAGTGCATAAAATAAAATATTGAAGATTACAATGGACCAATTACATTGAAATCATTATTGAAATACTGAAGGAAAAAAAAAATCAGCCTTCACCATATTCCCAAGTAGATGTCCCATAAACATGTTAAACTGCCCTTCTTCCCCACCTCCCTGTTGCAGCTGTCAGCACCTACTCCTCACCCACATTTACAACACTGGCCTCATCTACTCCTCACTCCCTCACCCTATGTATTCAGTCAGATCTTACTGTTTCTATGTCTACAGCATTTCCCATATCTGACCATTACCCTGGTTCAGGATGTCATTGCTTCTCCCTTAGACTCTTACAATAGCCTCCTAACTGGTCTCCTGGCCTCAGGTCTCACCCCTCTCCAACCCATGCTCCATCCAGCTGCCAACACGATTTTCCTAAAGTCCAGGTCTGACTATGTCACCCCTGTATTCAATAACCTTTAACGATTCCCAAATTGCCTCTAGGATAAACTATGAAATCCATTGCTTGGCATTTAAAATCCTCCCCCACCTAGCCTCACCTTGCCAGCCTTGTACCTTACTCCTCTTCACAAATTCTGCAGTCCAGTCAATCTGGCCTTCTTGCTACCCCTCACACTCCAAGGACTTCATGTTCTATCTCCACATTGTATTGGCTCTAGCCTCTGTCTGGTGAGCGCTCCCTCCTCACCTCGGACTGTCAGAACCCTTTCTTTGCTTGAAGACTCAGCTCAGCACACACCTTGTGTGTGATGCCTTTCTTGGTTCCCATTCCACCCTCCCCCAGTTACTCTTTTGTGTCTACTGTTTATATGCATCTAAATACACGTTGTCTCCCTTAATGGATCAAATGTAAAAACTCCCTGAGGGCCAGAATTTTTGTCTCTGCATCCTTAATGCCTGGTACACAGTTGGACTTCATGCTTCCAGATGAACTGATAACTGCCCTATCCTCACTCAAAGAGGATCCTTTAATTCTTTCACTGATGTACACATTCCTTCTGCTCACGTATATCCATGGAGACTTTAAAAAATATTTTAGTGGAAATATTTTATCCTCCCCTTATATTTTGTTCAGTCACTTCATTTGCGTCTGACTCTGTGACTTTGCTCGGGTTTCTCTTGGCTAGGATACTGTAGTGGTTTGTCATTTCCTTCTGTAGCTCATTTTACAGATAAGGAAACAGGCAAAAAGGGTTAAGTGACTCGTCTAGGTCACATAGCTTGTAATTGTCTTGAGGCCAGGTTTGAACTCAGTAAGAGGAGTCTTCCTGACTCAGGCACTCTCATCTGTTGTGCCACCTAGCTGCCTTTTCTTGAATGTTTAATGGGACCTTTACTTTTTGCTACTTATTAGCCGTGCTCCTGAATTATATGGAAGATCCTTGTGTCCCTGTCTCTTAATCCAAAAGGGATAAGAAAGCTGGACAGGAGACAACCATGGCATGGAGGCACAGGCCCCTGAGCTCCAGGCATGTAGAGACAAGGGAGTGTCAGGGACTCCAGTCCAAGGCCCTGGGTAAGATGAAGGCCAGGCCAGGTATCCCAACCCCAAGTCTGACAGTCCTTGCTGTTGACCTCTGAGCTATACATTCTGAAGGAAGAAAAATGCTACTACTCACCAGCAAACATCAGTGATAGAGTCTCCCTTTGTGCTATTGTTATCTGACAAAAAATGGCCTAGATTGAATAGGGTGCTTGGAAAACCACCTTCCCCACTGTGTGGAGAGGGAGGACTATGGTTGGGGGACACAGATAGGTTGGTTAGCTTTGAAGAGCTGTTCTGTGACCCCTTTTTTATTCTTTGTTACAAGGGTCAGCTTACTGGGGAGGCAGAGAGGTGTATGGGGATGATGTAAAAACAAGAGAGAAACCAGAGATTCTTTGTGAAAGCCTGTGTCCCTTATTTCGAATAGCCCTGTGCTGAGCTGCCTTCAGTCTGACCCCAGACCCGGCTGGTTGTGGCTACCTTCAATAGGCCACACTTAGATGGAGGAGTTTTGTGCCAGGGCATTCTTTCCCTCCTTGCTGTGGTTGCTGTTTTATCTGTCAGCAACAGGAATGAGAAATGGGTATGAGAAGCTGGTCTCATATCCAATCCCAGGTCATTAGCTCACAACACCCACTACAGACTTAGAAGGGATTGCTGGAGAGTTAGGTAAGAAGGCAAGGTTGCTGGAGAGTTGTTTTTGTTTTGAAGGATGGGGCAGAACTAAGCTTGTGTTCTCATTGGAGAGGAAGAGTTGGAACGTGCCAAGGAGAGTGGCCATTCTTCATGGAGCAAGGTGCTCAGAGGAGGCAGGATGCACTAGGACGTCAGGAATAGGTGGAAGCATTAGCCTTGGCCAGAAGCATCCTTCCTTTGCAGACAGGAAGGATGGGGATCGAGGGAGAGACCTGCTGATACTGGAGGCAGAGACGAGGGAGCTCCTGGCTCCTGCTGGATGAGAGGTGAGGTCATCTGCTGAGTGTGCATGTGTGAGTATGGCCGGGTGGGGCACAAGGGGTGAGGTCTGTGGCAGCCATGGTGGGGTGTGGGCCAGGCAAGCCCCAGGACTGGAGGGTCCAGCAAAGGTCAGGCATGAATTTGGAGTTGATATGTTGGTGCCATTTCATGGCTTTCTCCAGCACCTGAGGGGCCAGGAGCAGGGAGGGCTGGTGGACACCTGACTCTAGGCCCCACTGGCTCTCAGCATACAAGTGTGATCCTTGAACACAGGTATCTGATGAGAAGGAGGGAGATGAGTAAGGCTTGTGGTCTGAACCCCTCCCCCCTCCAACAACCATATTCTTAGCCTGCACAAAGCATTGGTTAGGGCCACCTTGTCTCAGAGACCCAAGTTAACATTTCTCATCTCTCAGGCCAGGGAATGGAATCCAAGGAATTATAAGTCTGATGAAAGGCCCTGCCTGGGGCTGAGTGACGTCTGCTTAAGGAAGATGGGGACAGGAAGCTTCTGTCCCAATCAGGGAAGCTCATTTTTTCTGCTGATGCTGAGAGTAAGCAGGAAAGAGCTGCCTTGACTCATCCATAGAGACAGTAGTGGACAGAGGTTACAAAGAATTTATTAGTTAGAGTGAAGATGGAAACTTGGGACAAATGGGAGCCCCAGCCCAAGAAGGAGAGAGAGTACTAGTGGGAGGCAGGCAAAAGCCGCGGGTGGACAGCTGGGGAGAGTCAGGCCTCAATGCTAAGCTGGATGAAGCTATGGGCAGATTGGGGAGCTATATTTCCCAATTTCAGCCCAGAAAATGATCTCAGGTCCTAAGCCCTCTCCCCTATGGGAAAACACCTGGATTCTGAGTCTCACCTGAGGGAGAAGCTTCTCAGGGGCTAGAGAGAGGGTGCTGATCTCCCCAAGACTGGTCCCCAAGGAGAAGTGAGAATGAATAAGCTTGGGCTGGGAAAGAGCTGGTATTTAGTCTGTCAGGTTCCCTGGCATGCCCAACATGCCATGGCACTTTCCTTCTGGAAGAAGCTGAGCAGTCTGAGCTGCCGGCAGCCCAGGCCCTATCCCTTCCCCCTAGGAATTCCCAAGCCAGCCAGATGACCTTTCCCAGCAAGGGCTCAGGGAAAAGAATGAGGTATCTGAGGGCAGAGTGGAGTCAGGGGCCAAGAGGAAGGGTGGGGTAGCCTTGCCCTTTGATCCCCACCATCCCAACCCATATGATGGGCCAGGTTGATCCCTGAAAGGTTTGGCAGCTTTGGGGTTAGCCCACAGGCCTGACCTTGGCAATAAACAGGGTAGCAGCTTTCTCCAGGAACTCGTCCCTTAGCATGGCCGAGTTGGGCTTGCGGGCCAGTAGGGCCCGGTCCATGGCCAGGGCGAGGCAGTCGGGGCCCAGCTGAGATCCGGCTTCAAGGTATCGACTAGGGGCTTCATAATCACCAGCCAAGAGGGCCCCCTCTAGGGTATCTAGCACTGCCTGGCACACCCGGCGGTCAGCCTGGCCTGAGTCATCCAGGACCTCGTAGAGGGCATCTGCCCGAGCCACAAACTCCAGAAGCACAAAACAGGTAAGCATGCCATAGCGGAAGATGTCAAAGGGGACAGCTTCATGGTCCCGGCACTGGATTTTCTGCAGGAGGGGGGACACGATCTCCTCTGGGGCTTCCCCATCTCTGCAGATGCGCTTCAGCAGCTCACTGTAGGTACGCCCATCGAGGCCCGGCCTCTTCTTCCGGCCACTGGCACTCAGGCACTCATAGGCCACACTGACATTGTTGTTGAAGGCAGTCCTGCAGGAAGGGGGGTGCAAACAAAGCTGCAGGTGAACTATGTGTGATGCCATCCTCCTGCCTCCCCTGTCCCTCTGCACCAGGATCCCACGGCCTTTTTTGTCCGACCTAGCCCCTCCACTCCTTCCTCCAGGGAGCTGCTGCTGACCAGTCCCAGCTGCCTGCATAAGCTTCCCCTAAGTGCCCAGACCCTTTCTCAGCACTCAGGAGAGCTCCAGAGCTCCTCCTGAGCCAGTCAATGCTGGCTTTTTTTAAATGTCAGGTTGCTAGACGTCCTCTCTGCCCCTTGAGGCTGAGGGCAGGTCCCTGTATTACCTCAGATCTGGGGGCTCATCCATTTCAGGGCTGGGGGATATCTGCTCTGAAGGGCCTCTGGCCACCCTCCCAGCTCACCTAACTAATAGCACTGGGACAGGAAGCTCACAATCCACCAGACGACTTTTCACCTTTGCCCCTAGAGGATTCCTCTCCCCTCAGGCTCTTCTGCTGTCCCACTAAGCCGCCCAGCTTGGGAAGGCCAGAAGGGGCTGGTGGTGGCCAGTGGAGGTGTGGCCCACTACACCTACTCCCTTGACATCCATCTCTGCCGTATCTCCACTTCTATCTCCCAGAGTTCCTCGGGCCCACGGAGCCAAGGAGAGGCTAGGGATCCCCTGACAAGGGGTTTTCTTTCCTCACAAAGGGCCTAGAGATTAGGATAAATAATAGGATTGGCTCGTGGAGTTGGGACCAGGGAGCAAAAGGATGGAATCGCCAAGTGACAGGTCAGAAGAGGCCTCTGAATATGTGGTGACTCCTCTTTTAGCTTTGATGACACTTTTGGGTAAAATCTTGTTTTTACTGCTACCTTTACTTCTCTATTCAGTGAGCTCGTCTCCTCCTGTGGGTTTATTCGCTAGCCCTTCCACCTGGCCACGCATGACTAAATCTATATTTAGTTATCAGTTCTTCTCTGCACGGTCCTACGTCTCCACCTGAAGGGCCTTTCAGCGTCTCAAACAGGCTCAGAACTGAACTCATCATAGCAGCACAGGTTTTGGAGCTGGAAGGGACCAGGGAAGTTATCCAGCTGGAACCCCAAGAACTGAATGTCTTGCAAGATCACCCGGAAACATGACAGAGACAGGATTTGAACCCTCAGTCCAGACTGGCTGCTTTTTCCTCCATCTCTAAACCTGTCCCTCCTCTACATTTCCCGGTTTTTGTTGAGGGCACCAGCATCCTTCTAGTGCTTGGGAAGGATCTGCCCTTTCCCCATGCCAATGAGCCGATCAGGCATTAATACTTAGCACTTCTAACATCACATCTCCTTCTTCCATCCCTTTCTTTAGCTGGGGGGCTAGTAGTCTAGCTTGACCCCCAAACACCTTATACTTGGACAACTCAATAGCCTCCTAGCCTTTGTCTCTCTCTTCTTCAATCATCAGGTAGCTGCCAAACTAATGTTCCTCAGGTATAGGTTTGACTATCACTCCCCCTATGGCTCCCTATTGCCTGGAGGATAAAATCTAAACTCTCCAATCTAGCATTTCAAGCCTTTGGGGATTTAGCTCCAGACCATCTTTCCATTGTTAATTCACATAACCCCCTCCTCCCCCCCAATCCCTATTCTGTGCTCAGTCAACTGGACCTGGGCTGCTGGCTGTCCTCTAAACTTGGCTTCCCAGCTCCTTTGTTCCTGCTCAGGCTGTACACCATACACTTCTTCCTAATCCATGCCTTGCAGAAAACTTTCTCCAAGGCTCACCTCTCTCCCCAGTGTCCCCCACTCCCCCGACCCTCCAATGATCTTCTCCCTACTATTTAAGTACTTTGAACTCTCCTTGGCCCCCTCCATTCCTTATGTTACACTGATCTCTGGTCATGTCATATCCTGGCTCTCCACACCCCCCCCCCCCCAAAGAGTGCAAGCCCCTTCAAGTCAAGGATTGGGTCATTTTGTTTCTGTATGTCCAGTGCCTAGCACACTCCTCTGCATAGCATATATAGGATGGTTTGTTGAATTTGTTGAAAATCACACCTGGAAGGGACCTTAGTTCAAAGCCCTAAGGCCCACAAAAGGGAGCAGGTTTGTTCAAAATTACACAGCCAAGTCAGGGGCAGAATGAGATTGGAACTCAGGTCTGTGCCCTCAGTCCAGAGCCTTTTTCCACTCTGCAACCTCAAACCTGATGCTGACATCCCCTTGTGTGTGCTGTTGTGGTCTCCAGAGGGGAGAGAGAGTGGTGTTTGTGGCAGTGTTCCCTACTGCCTCTCCTTTTCTGGCACACCCTAAAACAGGATCAGGAAAGGCGGAAAGGGAAGGAGAACGTGCTAGTCTGAGCCTCATTGCCCTGGCACAATGGTAGGAGGGGATTGTGACTCTGGGCCACAAAAAAGCTAATGAACTGTTCTCTGGAGAAATGGGAGAGGATCCAGAGGGACTTAGGTTCCCAGACGAGTCTCTGTCTGACCCAGTATCTGCTCCTCCCTCCTACCCAGGCTTTGTTTCTGCCTGTAAAGTCAGCTTAAAGGGATTTGTCATCTGTCAGATTATTGGGAAGATGAATGAGGTAAGGGTATAAAGCTGTTCCAGAATACAAAACACTGATGATTAGACCATAAAATAATAAAAGGGTGATAATAAAAACTGGAGTACTTATATGGTTTCCTCCTGAGTGCAAAATTACACTCCTGGCTTTTTAGGGGCAAACCATCTTTAGAAACAAGAGGCCTCGTGTTCACTATCTGTTTGTTACTGGGGAGAGCTGAACAGAGGCCAGTGTAGGCTGGGAGGATGAACCCTAAACCAGGAGTCGGGAGACCTGGCTTTTCATTCCAGCCCTGCCACAAAGTGGCTGTGTAGCGGTGGGTTGTGGGAATTAAGAGGAAAGATAGAATTGTACAGAATTTTAAGATAAGAAGGGAGTGGAGACCATAACATCTCATGGCTCATAAGGTGTCATGGGAGTAGAAGGTGGGCTGGTTTCATAGGCAGTTGGAGGAACCTGGGTTTAAAACCAGGCTCTGCCATGTACTGCTACTGGTGTGACCTTGAATATGTCACTCAAATTCTCTAGGCCTAGATTTGTAAAATCTGCAAAATGAGAGGCTTGGATTAGATCATCTGTAAGGTCCTCTCCTGGTCCAAATCTATGATTTTACAGATGGAGAAACTAAGGCCCAGGGAAGACAAGTGATTTGCCATAGGCATTTAAGTCACTCGTGTTTATCAGTGGCAGGGCAAATATAATTATCCCTGTTATATAAAGGAGAAAACTGAGTCCTGGAGTGGAGAAATGCATTGCTAAACTAGAGCTGGGGCTAGAACCCAGGGGTACTGTCTGGGATTACCTTCCCCCACCTTCCACACTCACCGCCCAATCTCAAAGGTCCTTTCTCTGGACTTCCCACGTAAAATGAAAAGCTTAGATTAAGAGAGACTTTCAAGGTCCCTCCCAGTTCTGACATCCTATGTTCTAGGTTCTAAGCTTCGCCTGGGAGTCTAAGGGCTGGGATCAGTTTCAGGTCCCATAGAACAGCTGGTCTCCAGTCTTGGCAGGGAAAGACTACAAGGCCCAACATGCAGCGCGCCGCCCACACCCGAAGGGGGACGGGGAGAAAGAAAGGGGTGTGTATATCTCTGTCGGAGACTACTATTCCCAGCATGCCCCGCGACGCAAGAAGGACGCTGGGACTTGTAGTCTATGAAGGCTGCGCGGTGGGGCCGTCGGTCGGTTTACCCGCCCGGCCCGGTCCCCGCACCTCTGGGAGTGGTGAGCCAGGCGCAGGTGCCACAGGGCGCGGCCGATGCGCTGCTGCTGCAGGAGAAGCAGGCCCGGGGGCTCCCCGGCACCGCCGTTGGCTGGCGAGCGCAGGCCCAGGTTGTCGAAGTAGTGCGCCAGGAAGGGGAGCGGCTCGTCGGGTCGCGCCTCCAGCACCTTGAGCAGCGCCGCGCGGAGCATGGCTGTCACCCCGGCCTGACGCAGGAACTCCTCCTCGCTTTCGGTAGCCAGGCCCCGTGCCGGGCTCGCCCGCCGAGTCTCCGAAACCCCCGCCACCGGCGCCGTGGGCCGCCGCTTTTCCGCCATCTTCCCTGCGGGCCGACCAGGGGCCGGAAGCGCCACCATCTTGGCACGGGGCGGTGCAGGAAGCGGTGTGTCAGCCATGTTTGGCTGCTGGCGTCATCGTCGTCGCCGGCGCTTTGGGTGCAAAGGTGGATTACAAAGAGCTTGGATGTTAATGAAGAGACGCTGCCTCTGACTTAAAAACTCTCCAGCGAGGCGGAGACTGTGGAGCGCAGGCCCCCAGGATGACCTTTGCCAGACACTAGCCTGGCTTCCCTATAGGCTTGCTGGGGAAGCTGTTCCTGGTATGACGCTGCTAGCACGCCATCTTGAGTGTGGGCAGAGGCCCCGCCCCTTAGCAACGGCTGCTCCTGGTTGCCAGGGACGCGGTCTGCGCCTCCGACTGGGAAGCTTTGAAACCGTCCTGGAAGGCTGGTTTTTGTTTATTATTATTATTATTATTATTATCGTTAAAATCTGCTCAGCTTCCCTCCTATCTGAGAGTGGAACACGACTCTGTTCTGGAGGGCAGAACCCAAATGCCTGTCCTGGAGTCCAAGAAGGCTGTTGATGGGGAAGCAGCTCTTGCCTGTAGGGATTTTGTGTCCCTGAGTTTTTTATTTCTGGGAGTGTCATTTCCAGGAGCTAGACGTGGTCTCTGCTTCAGAGAGCCTTAGATGTGACTGTTTATGGAGACACATATGTGCAGAAGTCATAGCCCCTGCCCTAGATTTGAGGTGGGAGGGGAAGGGCCCTTTTCCCCAGGAAGCCTCTGGTATGTGGGGTAGACTTGGTGTCTGCCTTGTGAGAGCCGCATTTATGAGGGAAGAGACAGCCCTTGCCCTTGTGGAGCCCCAGGTCTGAGGGAGATGCCCTGTCCCAGAGTATTAGAAAAGAGACACAGGCAAACACTGAAGAAAATTTTTAGGGCAACTCAGCAAATGTGAATGACTACTGTGCTAGATATGAGGCTCTGAATGAATGAAAAGCAGTAAGTGCTTACTATGTGCCAAGCAGTGAGAATACAAGTACAAATTCAAAGGCAGTCCCTGCTGTGAGGAGAAGCTGACATGCCATGGTAGGGAGTGGTGGTCAGGAAAGGACATCTTTATTTGGAAAATTACAAGGGTGGTGATGGCCTGGACTAGTGAGATGGTCAAGGAGAAGAGTGAATCCTGACTAGAATCAGTCCTAGATGGAGTGGGAGCTTGGGGAAACAATCAGTCTTTACCTAATGCCACCCTTCTGCATGCACAGGTAAACCCATTCCAGCTTGTCTCCTTGAGCAGATTGCCTCACCTGTCATCTCCACTTTATCACTTCTTTTCATCCTCTCTTCCTCTATGAGTTGTTTCCCTACTGCCTACAAACATGACAATATGGCCTCTGTCCTCAAAAACCCCTCACTTGATCCATCCATCTCCAAAGGCTGTTACTCCATATCTCTCCTCCCTTTTGTGGCTAAACTCCTTGAAAAGGATGTCTGTAGAGTAGATGCCTCCACTTTTCCTCTTATTCTCTTCCCGACTCTTTAGAGTCTGGCTTTTGACTTCATCATTCAAACAAAACTGCTCTCGACTAATTTACTGAAGGTTTCTTAGTTGCCAAATCACACGGCCTTTTCTCAGTCCTTAACCTTCATGACTTCTCTGCAGCATTTGGTACTGTCCATCACCCCTCTTCCCTTTAGGTTTTTGTGACCCTGCTCTTTCCTGGTTCTCCTACCAACCTGACTGCTCCTTCTCAGACTTTTTTGCTGGATCTTTATCCAGGTCGGTCACATCCACTATGGGTGTTCCATAAGGTTTTGTCTTGGGCCCTCTTCTCTTCTCCCTCTGTACTATTTCACTTGGTAACTTTATAAGTTATCATGGATTCAGTTATCCTCTGTGCTCATGATTCTCAAATCTACATATCTGGCTCTAACCTGTCTTACTGATCTCCAGTCTTGAATATCCAGCTGCCTTTTGGTTATCTTGAGTTATAGGCACCTTAAATTCAACATGCCCAAAACTTGGTTCATTCTCTTTCCCTCCAGACCTTCACCTCTTCCTAACTGCCCCATGACTGTTCAGGTCCCACTATTTTCATTCACCCAGGCTTGAACCCACATGTCTTCGCTGGACCCACCATTGTCTCTCACCCCCCACCCCCCCAATCCAATTGTCAAGTGCTGTTGATTTTACCTACACAATATTTCCCATATGTGCCCCCTTCTCTCCTGACATTGCCACCACTCTAGAACAGACTCATCACCTCATGCCTGGACTCTTGCCATAGCCTGCTGACTGGTCTCTCTGCCTCAGTTTATCCTCCACTCACCTATCAAAGGGATCTTCCTAAGTGAAGTTCTGACCAAGAGCCCCTCCCACCCCAGTGCCTCCATACTCTATAAACTCCAGTGGTTCTCTCTCATCTCCAGGATCCAATATAAAAGCCTGTTTGGTGTTGAAAGTCCTTCATAATCAGCCCCGCCCCCAAACCAACCTTTCCAGTTTTCTTAATGTGCCCCACCCCCAACCCTGCACCCCCAGCACATACACTGGCCTCTTCACTGTTCCTTGACCAGAACACTGGGCATTTTCATTTGTTACCCTCCATGTCTGCGCTGCTTCCCCCTCATCTCTGCCTCCTGGTTTCTTTCAGTCTCCAGTTAAAATCCCGTCTTCTGTAGGAAGCCTTTTTTGACACCCCCCCCTCCAAATTCTAGTGCCTTCCCTCTGTTCATTGTTTCTAGTATCTTATTTGTACATTAGTGTTTCCATGTTATCTCCTCTGTTAGACCGAGAGCTCCATCAGAACAGGGACTGTTCCATTCCTTTCCTAGCACTTAGCCCCATGCCTGGCCTCTTAGTAGTTACTGGCATGAAATGGCTAATTCTTCCAGGGCTTGGTTTCTGGCCCATTTCAGTTTGGAATGGGAGGGCACTCTGTTGGGGATCAATTTCCAAACTCTGAGAATGTGGTTTAGACCTTAGGGCGTGAGACCATGACAGAGATTCTCATCTCAGTTCCCCAAACATTCATTTCTGGACTGGAGGGACATCCTGTTAAGGTGCTGCTGTTGGGGGAGATTTCTGCTGTCTCCCCCTCAGACTGGTGCATTTCTGACAGCAGTGGATGTTGTCTTCTTGGGCACTAAAAGCAGACCTAGCTCACCTAGTAGTGGGGGCTTCCTCAGGGCCAAGGTATGGTCTCCCACTCAGAATGGAGACTCTTTACTTTTAGCATTTTGGGAAACTCACAAAGAGTAGCCATTAGTTCAGGAAATTAGCTCAAGTTTTCTTCATCTTACTCTGAAGGACTTGCTGTTTTTGATATGGATGATTATGGCCAGTGGGAATTTTGCTTCTTCCTCAGATCATGGGTGTGTGTGGGGAGCAGAGAAAGTGATTTTAGACCACTCTAGGAGAAGTGAGAAGGGAAATGTCTCTCCTCTTACTTTCCCATTGACCAGGAGTTCATGAATAGTACTTGGTCATTCAGTCTGACACCCTCATTTTTAGAAGTGGCCTTGCCCATGGGTACATGCTCAGCAGAAGAAGGCCCCTACCAGCGCCAGGTCTACTGTATTCTGTCTAGCCCAGAGCTTTTCCAGGCAGCCTGTTCCTTGGAAGTACCTCGTGATACATATGCTACCTTGTACGAAAGTGGTGGCTACAGCTCCTTGTCTTGTATACTAAGTCATCTCTGAAATGAGAATGACTGGGCTTGGCCCCCAAGAAGAGCTGTGAGAAGACAGCTGCCCTTGGTTCTTTGCTGAGGCGGGGGAGCACGGGTGTGGAGTGCTGCATGTAACGCCAGACTTCTGGGATAATACTGGTTAGTTTTGTTGAGCGATTATGTTTATCCTTCAGTGTTAATTCTTTACTATAACAGATGGCTCTCCGGGCAGAGGTGGTTGGTTGGGATACATTGGGAAAGGTAGCAAATGTGAAAACAAAATACCAATAAACATTCGGTTTAAACAAGGACTCCAACTAGTGATAAGCCCTCCCTTTTCTTTGAGGCTCTGACGCTACCCCAGCTCACAGTGGTGGTTTCTGATGCTGAGTTTTTATCGTCTTTGGGTAATTTAGACTTTCCTCCTGGCCCTTCTGCTAATCCTGGGTGTAACTGGACTCAGGCAAAGAGAAGGAGTACAGGACATGCTCCAGTCTGAAGTCCGGATGAAGCCCAGCTCCACTGGACTACAGATCTGTCCATCTCACTGTCTCCTTTCCTCCTCCCAACTGGTCTTTTGTGACATAACCCCCTGACCCCATCAAGTCCCCCAGGCCTCTAACCCTGTGCTCTCCCCTTGCCCTCTCATGGGCTAGACTTCTCCACTTGAGGCCAGACTCTTTGTCCAAAGCCTCCCCTTTTCCTAACCTCTGTTTCCATCAAGGAAACTCTCCTCCGTCTTCACTGTGTTTGAGACCTCAGAGCTGTCCTTGCCCCTTCATTCTCCTTAGCTGCCCCCATCCGGTCAGTGGTAACTCCTTCACAGGCCTGTGGCCCCAGCTGTGACCCTCAGTACCTCTCACCGGGACATTTTTAGTCACTTCTTATCAGTCTCCCCACCTCCAGGTTCTCCCTACTCCAAACCTCTTCCCCAAGGCTCCCCAGGCCCCTTCCCCACCTCCCTACCCTGCTTCAGGGCTTTAGGGCACTCTACTTGTGTGCCAGGAAAATCTCGTTAGTAACTATGGAGGCTGGATTACAGTGGGGAGACATTTGAGGAGGGGAGGCCACATAGGATATTGCTGCCACAGTCCTGCCTCACTTCTGTCCGAAGGAGTCCCTTGCTTCCTTCCAAGTCTTGGGGAGGCCCCGTGGGAGGCTTCTCTGGTCCTCCCAAACCCTCTCCCACCCTGTTAGTTTGTATTTAAGCCAGATAGATTTGGTCTCCGTGTACCTGTGCTTCCAGTCCCCTCCTCCCCCCAGCTTTGGAACATTAGCTCCTTGTGGGATGGGACTAGGGGGCTTGTTTTGGGCAGTGCCAAGCCCACAGTAAGCACTCAAGAAATAGGGAGTTGTGGGATCCTAGAGCTGGAGCCAGAGGGGACCTCATCCTCCCGTTTTACAGTTGAGGAACCTGAGGCCAGGGAAGGAAGGAAACAAGGTGTCGGGTGTTATGCCGAGCCTTTTACACATATCATCTGGGCCTCACAATAACGCTTGAAGGTAGATGCTACTATTATCCTGATTTTACAGCCAAGGAAACCGAGGCAGAACAGAGTTAAGTGACTTGCCCAGGGTCACACAGCCCATAGGTGTCTGAGGTCACATTTGAACTCGAGTCTTCCTGACTCCAGGCCTGGCGCATTATCGACTGCGCCACCTAGGTCCAATGACTTGACCACGTCACAGGGTTAGTCAGTATCAGAGACAGGATTTGAACCCTGGTCCTCTTAATTCTGCTTCTGTATTAAAGGTGGAGATTAGTGATCTCTAAGGGCCCAGTCACTTTTGAGGGTCCTTCTTTTAAGGCCTCTCCCAGCTCTGACAGTCTGAGCTGTCTGACTCTCAGCAGAAGCAGCAGCTCCACAGACGGATGAGTTCTTTATTAGTTAGATCTTGGGGTGACCAGGACAGCCTCCCCGCCTCCATCCCCACCCGAGAGAAGAGCCGTCTGATGTGACCCAGCTGAGAGGAGACCTCCCCAAACTGCCCTTCCCCACCCCCTGCCACATAGCCACGGGAAAAGCTGATGGAGCCAGTTTCCTGGGTCCTCTGGGGAGCAGGCAGTTGGCTTTCCCTGTGTCCATTTGGCAGACCCAGGGGAGGCACAGAGTGGCCTCATGCCTGGGGTTCAGAATGGGGGATGGCCTCCCCACTTCTTACACTGGGCCACGCAGGGACCAGGGATCCACTCTCCAGCCTTGGAAGCTGGCAAAGATCCAGAGCTTTGTGTTCAACCGGGACTGTGGCAAAGAGTGTGCTTTCACATCTAGGCACAGTTTTGGAGATTGGCAGAGTCCTTAGCCCTGAGCCATTTCCACAGGCGGTAAGATACGAAGGTCACAAGGATCAACCCCAGCATGCAGCCACCTGTCCACAGGGTTGCTGAGCTGTCCATTGTTTCCCTGTCAGACCCTGGGAAAGGAAATGGGTTTCCATGAGGGATGAAATTGTCAGCCTGACCAAGTTCTGCTCCCTCTCCCCTGTCACTGTCCCACATTGGCTTAATTTCACCACCAAATCCTCCCGCCCTAGGCCCTGCCCTGCCATCCCTCAGGGACTCACAGATGGACTTGTCCAGGTAATAACTATCCTTCTGGCCCCCAGGTTCAAGTTGGCACTGGTACAGTCCCCTGTTGTGGGGCCCTGGATGCAGTAGGATTAGGGTGGCTTGAGCCCCAGCCTCCTGTCTCTGGTAGTCTGTCAGTTTGCCTGGGGCCTGAGTCCAGCGCACCGATGCCCCACGTTCACAGTCTGCCTGACATATTAACTTCAGGGGCCCCCCATTGTCCCCTGGCTCCCAGGATGGGAATATCTTGGGGAGGCAAGGATCAGCAGAACTGGGTTTTGAGGCAGGGGATAGTGAAGACCCAGGGCCCAAAGTTAGGGGGGGAGCTGTGGTGTCAGGAACGCTGGGACTGTAACCTGGTACTGTAGAGGTGTCTGAGGTGGGCAGAACCAGCCCCGCAGTGGTCTTCGTTGGCAGAGGGGTGCTAGGTTCTGGGGATGTCATCCTGGAAATGACTAGGAAGAGAAAGGGGGGTATTTGTACTGCTTCGGGGAAGAAGGCTTCTCTTCAGTACCCTTCCCCCCACCTAATGAGTGGCTACTTCCTCTCCATCCCCCCACTAAGAGAGATGGGGCATAGGTCTCCTGGAGGGAAGGAAGAGATCCTTTTCCAGAGGAAGGAAGGAGACGTTGTCCCTCCCTGAGGGTCTCGCACCAGGTCAGGCAGATGTTGTAAGTGGAAACTCAAGAGTATCCAGAATTTGGGAGGAGGCTGGGCATTACGGGAGGAAGGCGGTGGGCCAGGAGGAGGGGGTTGAGTCCAGAGAGCCTGGGCTGTCCCGGAGCTGAGTAGAGCACTCACCAGCTATGGCCCGGCTGTGGTTGAAAACCTGCTGCTCCAGCTTCATCTGTACCAGGCAGTGGAGCTCGGGTCCCAGGGTCACAAGCTCCGGCGGCAGGGCCCAGCGTTCAGTGACCCAGTACACCTCCAGCTCCTCCCCGCTCTCTGCCTCCTGCTCAAGCCCCATCTCCCTGTCCAAAGACTGCAGTCCCCCCAGCTGCTCCTCGCCCCGGTACCAGGTGAAGGTCAGACTGTCATAAGGGAAGACCTCTCGGGCAGAGCAGACCAGGGTGGCACCTTGCCCAGGGACCAGGGTGCTTGGGGACACCTCTAGTTTGTCAGGAAAAGCTGAAAGAGTCAGTGAGGTTGATGAGGAATGGTCCTGGATTCTGGCTATTTATATATCTATCTGCCTCTTGTCATTCTTGGTTTTTTTTTTGGGGGGGCACAATCAGGGTTAAGTGACTTGCCCAAGGTCACACAACTAGTAAGTGTCTGGGGTCTTATTTGGACTCTGGTCCTCCCGACTCCAGGGCTGGTGCTCTGTGCACTGTGGTGACAAAGCAGGGGCTTCTTGTTCCTCCTTTTAATCTCTGTTTTTCTGACTGTTTCTCTTTGGCTTCTTTTCTGTCAACCTCTGCCTGTCTCAGAGTTGGAAAGGTCTTGATAAATTAACTAATCTTAACCTTCTAATTTCCCAAATATGGAAACTGAGGCACATAAAAGGGAAGGGACCTGCCCCAAGCTCAGCCCCAACACAGTGAGTTGGGATCAGAGCCAGGTCTCCTATCTCTGTTCAGCCTGGATCATTAGCCCTCATGTTCATGCAGCATTTCCTCATTGGTCTCTGATCCAGTCCTCCCAACGAGGCTGAATTATCCTTCCTATTTTTTAGAGGGGAAAGCTAAGACACAGAGAGGAGCTGGGACTGGCCAGGGGTCACTGCTGGTAACCGGGGCAGAGCTGGGCCCCTGCCGCCTCTGTTTCCTACCAGGGCCCCTCGTGCCTGCCCCGCTTTCTTGCCAGGATGGGACTTACCGTACACCAGCAGATTGACACTGTTCTGGTAGGTCCTGCCTTGGCACGTGCTGGTACACACCTTGATCCCGTCCATAGAGAACGTGGCCTCGGGGATGGTCAGGACACTGAGGCCTGGTGATGAGGAGACGTGACCCAGGCTGGTATCCAGCCCTTTCCATTGTACTGTGGCTTCCTTCTGAGAGCAGGCCAGAGAGCATCGGAGCTGAATGGAACCTCCAACTTGGACCACTGGCTTCTTCGGCTCCACTCGCAAAGGGTTCTCTGCTTCCTCAGGCTCCCCTGAGGAGAACAGGTAGAAGGGGAGGGCCTCTGGGGTGGGCAGGGACGGGAGCTCTCTTGGCTGGGGACAGGGGCTTAAATGAGATCACCTTTCAAGGCTGAAAGCTCCTCTTAGCTGCCCCTGGGCTCAGGGCTCAACATCATGAGATCAGAAATTGGCCTTAGAGCCCCAAGAGACTGGAGATCTTCTAGCGTAACCACTTCATTTTCCAGATGTGGAAACTCAAGGCCAGAGAAGGAAAGTGATTTTCACCAGGTCAGAGAGTCAGGATTTAACCCCAAGACTCCCCGATGTCAAATTGCTTTTACCATGAACATCACACACACACAGATGCACAGACACACAAACACACATAGACACAGACACAGACACACACACACACACACCACACACACACAGACACCCCCCCCCCCCACACACACACCCCTTCCCTCAGTTTTCCTCTGTAAAATGAGGGAGTTGGGTCAGATGGCTTTGAGTTCCCATTCAGCTGGGGTCCTATGGTTGGGTGGTTAGCTTGACTGCCTCCACTGTCCCCATCACTCCTTCTACCATCATTTGGTGGAATCAGAGATCCTGAGCTGTACCCCAACTCTGTAACCCCAGGGCCCCCAGACACTAAATTCATGGGTCTGTCCCACAGAGTTCTGTAGCTTCAAGGGGTCTTAGAACATGGAATGTCAGAGCTAGAAAGAATGTTTGAAGATCAGAGCTGGGCTGGCTGGAGGGACCTTAGAACCCAGAGTATGGAATGTTTGAGCTGGGAGAGACCTTGGAGATAAATGAACAAATGAATGAATGAGCGAATAAAAATGCCCTGTGTATCTAAACCCTAATTTTTCAGATGGAGAAACTGAGGCTCAGAGAGGGGGCGTGATTTAGGAACTTGCTGGGGCCTTAGAGATCAATCTAGTCTGACCCTCTTATTTCGCAGATGAGGAAGCCAAGTGTGGGAGAGGTTAAGTAACTGGCCTAAGATCAGGAAGGAGCAGAGCTGGGATTTGAACTCAGGTCTCCTACTTACCTCCCTTCCCTTCCTCCTTGGTGACTTGCCAAGGGCTACAAGGCTGATCAGAGATAAAAGTGGTACCAGAACCCTGGAGACACCATCATTCTGCCCATTACTCAGCGGCCCTATTTAACGGGTCAGGAGACAGGGAACTTACCCCAACTATCCTGGCCTTGCAGGAGGAAGAGGAGGAGGAGCAAGAGGTGGCTTCGGTGGGTGAGGAAGAGAAGGTAGAGGGGGAGAGAGAGGGCTGCTTCCTTCATAGCTCTCGCCCTCTGACACAGCCACCCCACAGCAGCTGAGGCTCCCCCTTCCTTTCTCTCTCTGAGCCCCTTCTGGAGACCCCTCTTAAGTAGAGTCAGTCTGACCCCGCCTCCTCCTTCTTCATGAGCCCCTAGAGGCTTTCCAGTGGCGGAGATTTCTCTCTGCCCAAGGTGGGACTCTCCCGAGGCCAGGGGAGAACAGATGGGTCATTGGGGGAGCTGATGTACTAAGTTAGGGAAGGGACTAATGATGTCTCCTGCCCCAGAATGGCCTAGCTACAAATGGTTGTAGGGGGGTTGGATAGGTCAGCTGCAGGGAGTATCTTGGGGATCCCGAGGGAGGGAAGCCTGCCTTCTTAGAGATATCAGGTCAAAAAGATACAGCTTGTTCCAAAGAGAAGTATCCTGAGCCCCCTCATGGTGGTGGAGATGTGTGTGTGTGGGGGGTCTTTCCAGCAGTGGTAAAGAACTCCCCACAGCCATCCATACTATGTGCCCGTGTAAGGCTGATACCAGGGGCAGGGCTCTGCCCCAGGCTGGGTAAGAGGGTCTCAGGGTGTTCCTCCCAAGAGTGGCCTTCCAGAGGCACTGCCAAAGATCCTTCTTCTCCCCCCTTTCATCATGGGCTGTGGAGCAGCATTGGGTACAGTGGTAAAAGCTTATGGGTTCATGTCCTGCTTGGATGCTTATTTCCTGTGTGCTCAAGGCACTTCACTCCCTGGGTCCCAGTTTCCTATCTGTTAAATGGGAGTATTAAAGTTGTTGGTCCTCTGAAGGCCCTATGATCCTATGATGGGGGTGGCACAGTTTTGGGGTGTCTTTGCTCAAGGTGGGGTGACTTTTCCCTTTCTCTATCTCCAGCATGGCTGCCCCTTCAAAGTGAAATTCCCAGAAGCCTTCAGTCCAAAAGGGCTGTATGAGCGGCCTTGGTCCTAGTCACAGCTCTCCTTGGAGATCCGGAGACCAAAGCCAGAGATTGTTCTGTAGGTTTCATCGTGGAGGAAGGAGACATTAGGGCTCCCTTGTCACCAGGAGGACACAAGGAGAGACCTGGAAGTTTCTCTTCCACTTACTGGAAGGCTTCAGGGACTGTGTGGGAAGCAAGGTTTGGAAAAGATGATAAGGCCCAGGCTTACTGATAATCTGCCCATGTCAAGGATTTTTAGCCGAGGATCTGGAATTCCCCATCTTTCTTCCCGGAACCTGGAGGTAGTTTTGAGCCTAGCCTCCCCCTCTTACCTTCTAACGCAGGCTGCAGACGTTGCTCCTTCCTGCCCATGGGAACTTTAGACAAAGTCCTGCTCCGTCTTTCCCAGTTCCTCCTTATCTGGCATCCTTCACCAGCCCTAAGAGCTGTATCTCCTCATTCCCCATCTCCCATCCTCCTGTCATCACAAGGATAAAGCTGGGTCTTATGTGGGCAAGCTTGGCAAAGATCCATGCTGGAGTACAGCCTCCCTGCCCAGGCCCCAGAGGCAGCCACAGGGCTTGGGAGTCAAAGGTTCTGAGTCTGCTAGGTGATTTGGGTAAGTCTTTCCCCTTCTCTGGAACTCAGCTTCCCCATCTGTAAAAGGAAGGAGTTGGACTTGTCTGCCTCTGCAGCCCTTGCAGCTCTGACACGTTGTGTCCTATCTAAGGTCCCTCTCAGCTCTGACACCTACAAATCCTAGACCTCTCAAGCTCGAAGGGGATTCAGAGGTTGCCTGACCCAACCCCCTTATTTCATCAATGAGGAAACCTAAGTCCAGGGAAAATGACAGCTCCCAAAACTGCTGCCATCTGAGGCCACATTAGGAGAGGCAGGATGTCCAGAATAAAGGAGTCAGGAGAAGTCCCCTCTCTGGCACTCTGCCCTTGTCAGATGGCAAGGGGAAGGGGAAATGGGAAGAAAGAGCCCATCTACTATGTAGCACCTACTTTGTGTGAGGCACAGTGCTAAGTGCTTTTTATAGATAGTGTCTCATCTGATTCTCAGAACAACCTGGGGAGATGTGTGCTGTCGAAGCCACCTCTTTCCTCCACTTTACAGATGAGGAAACTGAGGCAGGCTGAGGCTAAATAACTGGGCCCAGGGTCACACAGCTCTAAATGTTCAAGGTAGAATTTGCACTCAGGTCTTTCTGACTTCAGGCCCCAGTGCTCTATTTTGCCACCTAACTGCCTCTGAAGAATTACTGCGTTCAGTTGTGGGTAAAGCATTTCAGGAACCACGTCCACCTCAGTTTTCTTATCTGTAAAATGGGGATTGTAGGGCGCCGGCCTCCGAGACTTGTCATGAGGGTTAGATGGGATAATATTTGCAAATGGCTTTATAACCCTTAAAGCATTCCATAATGGCAGCTGTTACGGAATGTGAACTTCTCAGGAGGCAAGGATTGTGGAGATTTTCTCTGCCTGTGGCCAGCACAATGCCCCAGCATGCACTTACTGTTAATTGCTTAGCTCTGAGGTCCGTTTCACTTCTGAGATTCTGTGAAGGGACAGACCCAGACTCATTCAGGGTGTAAGTAGCTGAGCTTCAGCCCTGGGTCCTTAACTCCCTAGCTTTGCTGTCCTTCCTGCTGCCCTGCCCTGTTCACGGAGGCTCCTTCCTCACAGCTCTGAGATTCCATCAGCATTGCTGGAGAGGGGCGGCTTCCCTCACTTTCTCTCTTTGCATTCCATCTTCCTGCATCCCCCTCGAGCCGCCCCACTCTTCTCTTCCCTTGTCCTCCCACAGTTGGTTTTTTTTTTGGTTCCAGTAAAGGCTAAACAGGAAGCCAAGCAGAAGGTGAAGGTCAGCAGTGGAGACCCCAAGGGTAATGAAGAATAGGCCCAGGTCCTGGGCACATCCCAGCAGAGCAGGCTGAGGGGCTGGGGCGCTTCCCAGGGAAGCTGGATCCTTAACCCCAGTCCTCTCTGTTTATTTTTGCTCCTAACACACCCATCTTATCTCTGGCTCAGAGAAGACTGAGGACGGTGATTAATGGGTTGCTTCCCTCTTCAGTTTCCTAAATCAGATCTGAATCCCCAGTTCCAAGGTTCTGACAACCAGCTGTCCCCCAGAGAGTGAGGCCATAAGAACTTGGGGCATTGCCGAGTCTGCCATTGAAAAATTCCTCAATGAGATCATGACCTACTCAAAGGATATATTTGATCCTTATGACAACCCTGACCAGTAGGGGGGTAGCCAGGAGTTCTCCACTTTCTAGATTGGGGAATTTAGTTCTAGGCAAGGTGGCGTGACTTAAGTCACAAGGGAAGTCTTGGTGTGGTGTTGACATAGTGGTGGCCTGGAAGTCAGGAGATGTCTCCTCTCTGGGCCTCACCTGGTTTGTAGTGGCCCTTCCAGCTCTGGCGTTCTGGATTTTTTGATTCCCAGGTGGAGGTACTTTTTCCCATACCAAAATGTTTCCCATATCACCTCCTAAGATGGTGGAATTTAAAACGGAAAGGGACCTTAGAGCAGATCCGGTCTAACCCCTCACTTTAGAGTTCAGAAAAGAGGCACAAAGAGGGAGATGGCTTTGCCACAGCCACACGGGTCATAAAGCCGTCCACCTCAGATGCCCACCCGCATCCTCCAACTCCAAATCAAGGGCTCTTTTCACCATGCCAACTGGCATTGCTCCTGGGAGGAAGGGACCCGGATGCTCTTCTTGCTTAGAGAGGCAAAAGCAGTTGCTTGTGATTGGCTGAGCAATCAGTGGCAGAGCCTCTGAATCTGGAACTCGGGCCACTTGCCTGACCTAACCCCGAGCTTTGCCACATTTGAACTGGGTTTGTTGGTCATCCCTTTCGTCCCGCGTGCTCATAGTTAGTCCTCTGGAGCGATGAGGCTGCCGGCTACCCGGACCAGGCTCTTCTCAGACAGCACATGGAAGTGGAGGCAGATATTTGCCCTTTTGGCCCTAAATCCTCTCACCTGCTTCCTGGCTTTATCCTGCCTCCCTACCCCCACCCTGGGGGGAAGCCTGTTCGCAGAGATCTAGGAGCTCTGTCCTCCCTAGCAGAGGCTTTCTCTTACCAAACCAGACTGCAGGCCCCACTAGCTTGGAGAGGACAGCAGAGGCTCGTCTGCAAAGACCCTGGCTTGGGAAGTGAGTGAGGGTCTAGCTTTGAGCCCCGGGTCTGCTATTGATACCTCCTCTCCCCAAGCTTTAGCTTCCTCTTTTGTGGAACAGGCTTAATAACCCTTGTTCAGGCCCTCCCTCAGTCTGCTGTTGCCGTTTGTTTGTCCTGCATTTTCAGAGGACCAGAGATACCGTGGGGCTGAGATATCATTGATTTGGACGTGAATCGGATTTAAGCGAGGCAGAGCTGCACAAATCCTCAGCCTCCCCCTGTCTTCCAGAGTCGTTCAAGTCCAGGGCCAAGGTACAAGTCTGTCGATGGCCCAGGATGCAGTGAGCTTGGCGTCTTTGGCGTCTGACCAGGCTCCAAGCCCCCCGTGGCATCTGCTTTGGCCGACTTCGTGGCTGCTGGAACAGATTGTTCGCATCCGCCCATTCTGTTGGGGAAATTCTTCACATGCTTGGGCTAGACCTTCCCTTAACTCACCGATGGGTTTGAGGCCTCTTGGTTACCCTCACCCTGGTTTAGCCCATCTGCTGAGACGGTTTTTACTGAGCTGTGGCTGCTGCACGTTCTACAGCTTCCTGGTGCATGAGAGATGGGTGAAAGGTGGATCCTAAAGGTGAATGCGCAGCCCTGACCAGGGCTTGGCAAGCCCTCACACGAGAGGTGATGGTCCTCCTGGAATACCCCATACACCCCAAAGGAGATGAGGTTCTATGGACTCTAGCAAATCCTTGTGAATCCATAGTAGATTAATGGATAGGAGAGGACTTTGAAAACCACAGAGTCCTGGTAGGAAAGATGAGATATATATTTTTATTAGTAGTACTTACTTATGTGCCCGGTACTGTTCTAAGCAATGGGAACACAAACACAAGCAAAAAGAAAGACAGTCCCTGCCCTCCAGCAGCTTCCATTCTAATGGGAGAAGATACCCCATGGGAGAGATCTGAAAAGGGAGGGGAAGGAAGGTAAAAGTAAGAGGGGGAAAGTCTAGGGAATCAGAGGCTGAGCCAGGCAGAAGCAAGCATGGCACTGACATGGGCACTTCCTCAAATGGAGGTTGAGGGGAGCAGCTCACCCAGAGGAGGAGGAGTGAATGAAAAAAGAATATTTTATGAAGGGCTTTCTACATGCCCAGCACTGTTCTGAGCACTAGGAGTACAAATGCAAAAGCAAGAGGGTTCCTGCCCTCAATCAGCTTTCATTCTCACAGGAGGGAGATCACATAGAAAGGGGTGTGGTGGCTGTGGGGGTTCTAGAGCGTGAGAAGTCATAGGGCTGCAGAAGGTGACACTGTTTTTCAGAAGCATCAGTGGTCTTGATTTTGTGACTGTTCCCAAAGTAGGTGATGGAAAAGGGAGGGGTGCTTTGTCGGGGCTGATGGCAAGCTCTGTGGAGAGAAGTGTGGTGGTTTCGAGATAGGCAGTGGTTTCGAAACTCCCCAAACAGGACGGCACCTCCCAGGGTGGGAGTTCCAAAGATGAATCTGGTCTGTCTGAGGTCCATGGGAGGGGTTTCAGCAACATCGGGGCAGAAGGCAGTGGTGAAGCAGGTCAGGACTGGTTCCAGTAAGATGTTAGTTGTCACTGAGGCTCTAGGCCTCGGTTTCCTCATCTGTAAAATGAGACATTTGGCCTAAATATCCTTTATTGATCCCTTCCCATTCTCAAGTTCTGTGGTCCATAGATTTGTCTCTGGCACCTGCCTCTTGCCACCACCAGGGGGCTCCCCAATCTTGCTTCTCCCAGCCCTAAGATTCCTCAGGCAGTTATTACATCTTTTCAGGACCAGGCTTTCTGTGCCTTCCAAGGTGATAAACATATTCATCTTCCAGGCCTAGGGGGGACTCCCAGATAATATCGAGTGCTTGGGTCGGCTGGTCGAAGAAATCTGATCAAGAAATCATTGTGTCCTCTTCTAAAACCATCGTCCTCTCACCTCTGACCTCACCCCCATTCCCATTGGGGTTCTACTCATGTTAGCAGAGATGCCCATCTCACTTCCTTCTCGAGCTCCCTTACCAGCAGGTCTCCTCTTGGCCCCATGACCAGCACTGCCAATGCCTCTGCCTAACCCAAGCTGAATGCCTTCTTATCTTGAAGACTCAGGGAGTTCTCCTTGATTACCCCTTTATCCTCAGCACTTAATGATTAAGCTGGCACTGAAATTTATGTCACTGTCTTGTCTCTTGCACCAATTGATGCTAAGCAACCTAGGGCTGCGGGCCAGGATGATCAGAAACTGCCCTTAGCACCCACATCCAGCAGGCAAGTTAGATATCTCTGCTCTGCCAGCTATGAAGTAAGAGGAAAGACCCGTTTACCTCCTCCCTTCCTAGGCTGAGAAATATCATGGGCTCATTGAATCTTAGAACTGGAATGGAGCTTGGAAGACTGTGCAGGTAAACCTCATTTTAAAGATGAGTTTAACAGAGGCCTTCCCAGGGAAGTCATCTTACCCATGACATGACAGTCAGTGACAAGAACCCAGGCTTCCACGTCCCAGTGTGGGGCCTCTCTGCCTGAAAATGATGATATATCATTTGGAAATGTTTTTTTTTTCTTTTTTAAGTGAGTATTTTTGTACAAAACCCAGTAAGAGACTGTGAAACAGTTCTCTGGAAGTAGGTACCACACCAAGGAGTTATTAGGTGCTATTGATAATGAGTACTTCTGTGTTGTTTTGCTTGATGATTTTTAGGAGGTATTTGGGAAGTAGAAAGAGGAGGTTTAGGAAGTTGTTCAGTTGTATCTGGCTCTTCACGACCCTATTTGGGGTTCTCTTGGCAGAGAGATTAGAGTGCGGTTTGCATTTCCTTCTCCAGCTCATTTGACAGATGAGGAAACTGAGGCAAACAGGGTTAGCGATGTGCCCAGGGTCACACAGCTAGTAATTGTCTGAGATCAGATTTGAACTCAGGAAGATGAGGCTTCCTGACTTTGGGCCCAGTGTTCTATCCACTTCACCACCTAGTTACCTGTATTAGGAAGTCTATTTTGTGGTTTATCGATATTGTTAAAAACAAAACTTATTTTTATCTTATATTTATATTTATCATATATAAATATATTTATATTTATATAACGTAATAAATTAATAATAAACAATATAACAATATCAATATTATTTATTAATATTTTATTATTATAAATTATATATTTACATAATATAAAATTTATATATTATTTATTATTATTAAAATTATATTATATAAAATATATAATAAATTATAAATAAATTAACATTAATAATAAAAAATATAATAAAAATATATAATATAATAATAAAAATAAAAATATTTATATTTATCTTAAAAAACGAATCTTAAGATGTATTAATTTTTTTTTTTGCTTTTTTGGAGGGGGGAAGGTAGGGCATTTAGGGTTAAGTGATTTGTCCAAGGTCACACGGCTAGTAAGTGTCAAGTGTCTGAAGCCAAATTTGAACTCAGGTCTACCTGACTCCAGGGCCAGTGCTCTATTCTCTGTGCCACCTAGCTGCCCCAAGATGTATTAATCTTAATAAAACAAGTTATTATCGAAAAATTCTACCCTAGTCTCTACATTCTATTACCTCATCATCTATGCAGTTGACTACCAGATACATCTGGCCAAGACTCTCCCTGAACTCTGGTCCCACAACCTCATCTATTAGACGTTTCAAACTAGGTGTTCCATAGGCTTCTCAAACTCATTTTCTTTTCCTTCAAATTCAACGCTCTTCTGAGCTTTTCTTTCTGCGGAGGGAACCACATCCTAGTCAGGTTTGTAGCCTTGGCATCCCTGACTCCTCATTCATTCACCAAATCCTGTCCCTCTTCCACAATATCTCTTCTCCCCTCTGCACTCATACAGCCACCACCCTGGTCCAGGAGCCGCACCAGTGCATCTTCCACATAACTACCAAACTGGTATTCTTTCCCCCCTCTTTCCTTTTGTTTATTTAGTATTTTATTTTTCTCCAATTAAGTGTAAAAAACAATTTTTAACAGTCGTTTTAAAAAATGTTAGTTAAAAATTCTGCCCTTCCTCGCTCCCCACGCCCCTCATTGAGAAGGCAAGCAAGGTTATACATGTGTAGTCACGCAAAACGTATTTCCATATTAGTCATATTGTAAAAGAAAAGATAGACCAAAAAGCCCTCAAGAAAAATAAATTTAAAAAAACATGCCTCAGTCTGTATTCAGACACCATCGGTTCTTTCTCTGGGGCTGGATAATATTTTTCATCTTAAGTCCTTCAGAGTTGTCTTGGATCCTTGTACTGCTAAGAATAGCTAAGTCATTCACAGCTGATCATCTTACAATATTGCTTCTACTGTGTACAGTGTTCCTGGTTCTCCTCATTTCACTTTGCATCAGTTCATGTACGTCTTTCCAAGTTTTTCTGAGAGCATTCTGCCCATCCTTTCTTATAGTACAATAGTGCTCCATCACAATCATATACCACAACTTGCTCAGCCATCCCCAGCTGATGGGCATCCCCTCAATTTCCAGTTCTTTGCCACCGGAAAAAAGTTGCTATAAATATTTTTGTACACGTAGGTCTTTTTCCTTTTTTATCTCTCTTGGGATACAGACTTAGCAGTGGTATTGCTTGGCCAAAGGTATGTATGGTTTTATAGCCCTTTGGGCATTGTTCCAGATTGCTTTACAGAATAGTTGAACTAGTTCACAACTTTACCAACAGTACGTTAATGTCTCAATTTTCCTGCATCCCCTCCAACATTTGTTATTTTCCTTTTCTGTCCTATTTGCCAATCTAATAGGTGTGAAGTAGTATCTCAGAATTGTTTTAATTTTCATTTCTCCAATCAATAATGATTTAGAACATTTAAAAAAATATGGCTATAGATAGCTTTGATTACTTTATCTGAAAATTGCCTGTTCATATCTTTTGATCATTTATCAACTGGGGAATGGCTATTATTTTTATAAATTTGACTCAATTCTTTTATATATTTGAGAAATAAGGCTTTTACCAGAGAAACTTGCTTAAGTTTTTTCATAATTATGATTACTAACTGCATTTCCCTCCATCCTATTTCTCTCCCCCACCTGTTTCTTCTATTCTCTCTCTCCTTTCATCCTGTCCCTCCTCAAAAATGTTTTCCTTCTTATTCCCTCCGCTAATCTGCCCTCCCTTCTATCACCTCCCCCCTTCTCTTATCCCTTTCCTCTCCTACTTTCCTGTAGATGAGACAGATTTCCATACCCAACTAAGTGTGCATGTTATTCCTTCTTTGAGCCAATTCCTATGAGTAAGGTTCAAGTGTCCCCCACCACCTCTCCCATCTTCCCTGTAAAAGCTTTTTTTTTGCCTCTTCTGTGAGATAATTTACTCCATTCTACCTCTTCCTTTCCCCTTCTCCCAGTACATTTCTTTTTCTCAATCCTTAATTTTATTTTTTTAGATATCATCCCTTCATATTCAACTCACACTTGTGCCCTCTGTCAGTATATATTTCTTCTAACTGCCCTAAAATGAGAAAGTTCCTATGACTCACAAGTATCATCTTCCCATGTAGGAATGTAAACAGTTTTAACCCTATTAAGTCCTTATGATTTCTTTCCTGTTTCCCTTTTTCTGCTTCTCTTGAGTCTTGTATTTGAAAGTCAACTTTTCTATTTAGCTTTGATCTTTTCATCAAGAATGATTGAAAATCCTATTTCATTGAATATCCATTTCCCCCCCTGAGGGATTACACTCAGTTTTGTTAGGTAGGTGATTCTTGGTTGTAATCCTAGCTGTTTTGCTCTCAGGAATATCATATTCCAAGCCCTCTGCTCCTTTAATGTAGAAACTGCTAAATCTTGTGTTATCCTGACTGTGGCTTTATAATACTTGAATTGTTTCTTTCTGGATGCTTGCAGTATTTTCTCCTTGACCTGGGAGCTCTGGAATTTGGCTGTAATATTCCCGGGAGTTTTCATTTTGGGATCTCTTTCAGGTGATTGATGGATTCTTTCAATTTCTATTTTACTCTCTGGTTCTAGAATATCAGGGCAGTTTTTCTTGATAATTTACTGAAAGATGATGTTTAGGCTCTTTTTTGATCATGGCTTTCAGAAAGTCCAATAATTTAAAAATTATCTCTTCTGGCTCTGTTTTCCAGTGAGATATTTTACATTGTCTTCTGTTTTTTCATTCTTTTGGTTTTGTTTTATTGTTTCTTGATTTATCATAAAGTCATTAGCTTCCATTTGCTCAATTCTAATTTTTATTTTATTTTATTTTTTGGAGGGAGGAAGACAAGGCAATTGGGGTTAAGTGACTTGCTGAAGGTCACACAGCTATTAAGTGTGTCAAGTGTCTGAGGCTGGATTTGAACTCAGGTCCTCCTAACTCCAGGGCCGGTGCTCTATTCACTGCGCCACCTAGTCACGCTCAATTCTAATTTTTAAGGAATTATTTTCTTCAGAGAACTTCTGTACCTGCTTTTCCATTTTGGTCAGTTCTGCTTTTTTTTTTTTTCCAGTTTGGTCACTCACTTTATATTTAGTCTTGTCTTTGAACAATAGCTTCTATTTATATAATCTTTAATATATATATATTTTAACATTTTTCCCACTTAATAATACTTTATTTTTTTCCAATTACACATAAAGATAGTTTTCAATATTCACTTTTATAAGATCTTGAGTTTCATATTTTTTCTCTCTCTCTCCCATCTCTCCTTCCCAAGATGGCACACAATCTGATATGCACTATACATGTACAATCATATTAAACATATTTCCACATTATTCATGTTGTAAAAAAGAAGAATCAGAACAAAAGGAAAAAACATTAGAAAGGAAAACAAAAACAAAAAAAGGGAGGAAATAGTCTGCTTCTATCTACGTTCAGACTCCTTTCTCTGGATGTGGATAGCATTTTCCATCGCGAGTCTTTTATAATTGCCTTAGATCATTGTACTGTTGAGAAGACCTAAGTCTGTTAGTTAGTCATCACACAGTGTTGCCGTTATTGCGTGCAGTGTTCTTTTGGTTCTGTTCACTTCACTCAGCATTAGCTCATAGAAGTCTTTCCAAGTTTTTCTGAAATCTGCCTGCTCATGATTTCTTATAGAACAATAGTATTCCATTACATTCATATACTACAACTTGTTCAGCCATTTTCCAGTTGATGGGCATCCCCTCAATGTCCAATTCTTTGCCACCACAAAAAGAGCTGCTATAAATATTTTTGCACATGTAGGTCCTTGTCCTTTTTTATGATCTCTCTTGGAGTTAGCAGTATTGCTGGATCAAAGGGGATGCACAGTTTTATAGCTCTGTGGACATAATTCCAAATTGCTTTACAGAATGGTTGTATCAGTTCACAACTCTGCCAACAATGCATTAGTGTTCTAATTTTCCTACATCTTCTCCAACATTTATTATTTTCCTTTTTTTTTTGTCATATTAGCTAATCTGATTGGTGTGAGGTGGTACCTCAGAGTTGTTTCAATTTGCATGTATCAAATCAATAGTAATTTAGAGTATTTTTTCACATGACTTTCATTTCTTCATCTGAAAACTTCCTGCTCATATCCTTTGACTATTTATCAATTGGGAAACGACTTGTATTCTTATAAATTTGATTCAATTCTCTGTATATTTTAGAAATGAAACTTTTATCAGAGACTTGGGCTGTAAAAATTATTTCCTAGCTTTCTGATTTCCTTCTAATTTTGGTTGCATTGACTTTGTGCAAAAACTTTTTAATATGATGTAATTAAAATTACCCATTTTGCATTATATAATGTTCTCTGTCTCTTGTTTGGTCATAAATTCTTCTGTTCTCTATAAAACTGACAAGTAAACTATTCCTTGCTCTCCTAACTTTCTTATAGTGTCACCTTTTATGTGTAAATCATGTGCTCATTTTGACCTTATCTTGTTATACAGTGTAAAATATTGGTCTATGCCTAGATTCTGCCATACTATTTTCCAGTTTTCCCCGCAGTTTTTGTCAAATAGTGAATTCTTAACCCAGAAGCTGGAGTCTTTGGGTTTATCAAACAGTAGATTACTATGGTAATTGATTTCTGTGTCTTGTGTACCTAACCTATTCCACTGACCCACCACTCTATTTCTTAGCCAGTACGAAATGATTTTGGTGACTGTGGCTTTATAATAGTTTTAGATCTGGTATGGCTAGGCCACCTTCCCTTGCATTTCTTTTCATTAGTTCCCTTGATATTCTTGGCCTTTTGTTCTTCCAGATGACTTTTATTTTTTCCTAGCTCTATAAAATAATTTGGGTAGTCCAATTCTGCTTTTTAAGGAGGTTTTTTTCCTTCAGTGAATTTTTGTGCCTCTTTTTCCATTTGGCCAGTTCTGCTTTTTAAAGCATTCTTCTCCTCATTGGATTTTTGTGCCCTTTTACCATTTGACCTAGTCTGTTTTTTAAGATGTTATTTTCTTCAGTATTTTTTGTGCCTCCTTTACAAAGCTGTTGACTCATTTTTCATGATTTTCTTACATCATTCTCATTTCTCTTCCCAATTTTTCCTCTACCTCTCTTACTTGATTTTCAAAGTCCTTTTTGAGCTCTTCCATGGCCTGATATTTTACTTTGAGGTTTTGGATGTAGGAGTTTTGACTTGGTTGTCTTCTGAGTGTGTGTGTGTGTGTGTGTGTGTGTGTGTGTGTGTGTGTATTAATCTTCCTTATCACCACAGTAACTTTCTATGGTCAGATTTTTTTCTGTTGTTTGCTCATTTTCCAGCCTTTTTCTTGACTTTTAACTCTTTGCTAAAGTAGGGATCTGATTCCAGAGGGAGCATGGTCCCAAGCTTCTTGGCTCTTGTACAACTGTTTTCAGAGATACTTCTAGGGACCTGAAGGTTTTCAATTCCTCTAAGGTGGTATGATCTAAGGACAGGTGTGTTTACTATTCTGGCCTGTGAGCACTCTTCTCTGCCCTGGAACTGTGTCCTTACTGCACTGCAGCCCCAGACTCTGGCGTGCTAGTGCTCCTCCTCACCCTGGAACTGCCACCCAGGACTATGACACAGATCTGAGTACGGGCAAAGCAACAGAGGCCTGCCCCCAGTGCCAGCAAAAAGATCCCTGTAATCTCCTTCTGACTAGGTGTCCAACCCCTTGCTGTCTGTCTGTGGGCTAAGAGCTCTGGAAGTAGCCAATGCCACTGCCCATTCAGTGGCTCCTGGTTTGCTGGGGCTGGGTCTTAGCTGGCTTGGCCTGTATTGAACTATGCTCCACTCTCACCCCTCCAACCTTCTAAGCTGTCTTTGGCTAGGAAATTATTTCATTTTTGCGGGTTCTGCCACTCCAGAATTTGTTTAGGGTGTTATTTAAAGGTGTTTGGCAGGATTTTGGGAGAGCTCTGGCAAGTTCATGGCTTCTTCTCCATCTTGGCTCTCCAATGTAACATCCTTGAATTACAGGTCTGATTATGTCATTCCCCTACTCAATAAATCCAAGACCCTCCATCTCTAGGTTCTGAGCTTTCTTTCTTGCAATCAGGCTTAAATAGCTCAGCTATTAGGACAAATCTGAACTCAGGTCCTCCTGACTCCAGGGCTAGTGCTCTACCCACCGTGCCACCTAGCTGCCCCTCTTGGAAGATATTCTCACCTCCTATTAGTCTCCTTCAGGACTCAGTTCCAGCACTACCTCCTTGTATACTGAGCCTTTCCTGATACCCAGAAACACTAATGCTCCCTATTATATCTATTTTGAGCATACCTATATATAGGCATATCTATTTGTCTGTATCAATATGGGTACATTTGTTCCTTCTGATTGAACACGAACCCCTTGAAAGTATGGGCAGGCTCATTTTTGTCTTGGTAGCCCAAGCCTCTTATGCAGTGCTTGTCTCTTGATTGAGTTTACAGTCTCTGCTGTACACGTGACTGAGCCAATAGTCTGGCCCTCTGCAGGGGCTGAGTGACTGCTGAACAGTGGGGGAGTCTGGAAGGACCCAAGAGTCCAACTTCCGTTGGTCTGGTGTTCCAAACACTGTAATTGGTCTCCCCTTAGGAGGGCTCCCTGTGAAGCCCGTTCTCTGCCTCTGGGATTTCATCTAGCTGGTTTTGGAAATACAAGTGAAGGTCTGTGTCAACTCTGGAAGTCAACTATCCCATGTAGGAAGGTCATGCTGGGGAGTGGATTGGGAGAAATAAGAAGGGGCTTTCACTGGGTATAAATTATGACTGGTGACCAGCAGAGGGCAAGAGCCAAGACTGCTGCATTTCCCTTTACGGAAACCTCTTTGAAGGCTAATGAGATGAGCCCCATGGAACTTTCCTGGAAGGGAAGGTAACAAAGGAGTTTGGACAGCTAGTGATGACCTGCCAACTCTGAGGGCCAACCAACTTACTGCCAAAGATGCAGGGAGTCATCAAAACCATCAGGCTTAAGACTCAAAAAAGCATGCTTGCGTGTGCTGTTCCATGTAGGGCTGGGTGGGTCACTTGGCAAAGGTGCCTTTTTTGTCCAAGCCAGCCTCACTGACGACAGGCGCATCAGAGAGGGGAAGGGACCTTGGGAGTTAGATAGGCCAGTGCTAAACAAATATCTTACACGGGAGAAACACAAAGGCAGAGACTTGTTGTTTTTTTTCTTTGCAAGAAGAAAGCAGCTGTTTAATAAATAACCAGGAGGGGGGCACCTGAATCTAAACACAATCTGAAATCAACTAAACATACTGAGTTATCAGCTAAAAACACAAAATCAACAACACACCAGGGGGTTAACATTATCAATTCCAAAGTGTAGGGCTGGTCCCTTCTTAATGAAAACATAGAAGGTTGGCCACAGTAGGGAATCTGAGGGTGGGTGGGTCCTGGAGGGAGGAGGACCAAGCAGGACAAACCGTGGCTACTTGCCAACAGCCAACTCACATTATTGTCTCCACATTTGTTTCAAGCAACAGCAGGTCCACTGGGACTCCTTCAAATCCCCCAGCTAGGTCCCTGAGGAGGGCCTGTTAAACCAGAAGAGAACTAGGCAGAGAGGATGTCAGGGCTAGAGGAAGAAGGGGCTACATTTGGCCCCAAACCAGAGGGCACTGTGGCCACAGGGATATCCCTGGGACAGCTGGCCTGAGCTGCCCCGCTGGAGAACTGACCTGGGGAATGTGCCAACATTCCAATAGTGGCACGCCTGATTTAACAGAAAAGCTGCATTGGGGGGGAAAAAATGCCCTTCCAAAAAAAATTGGTTCATGCTTCTTCCCGCCCCCAAAGTGTAACATAAAACTGGCAGAAATAGTGGTCTCTGGACAGCTTCCAGGACACACAGGCCTATCAGACTCACAAGGGTCTTCATGCAGCCCTGGCAATTAATGCCTTTTGGGGACTGGGGAAAGGCAAGAGGTTTGGGATGTCACATGTTCAGGGGATTTTTGGGGGGGATGGAAGGGAGGATAGGTTAGTGGGAGCAACCTGGTAGGACCCTGCAAAGGCAGGGATGAGGGGGGGCCACCCTGGAATTGAGGCCACAGGGCTTGGTCATTGCCTTGTAGTTTTGGGGGTAAGGGGATCAGCTGTTCCTGGAAATGCCAAGATACCACAGGAGACCTCTCTGCTACCTAGGGGCTCCCAGCCTGATAACCCAAGTTGGTCTATTAACTTGAAGGTGTAAAGAAAAAAATTTTTTTGGAAGTGGTCTTCTGTGACATTGTTTTGAAAGGATGAGTGAGATTTTGCTTTTCTGATGTTCCTACCCAAAGGATGGGGTTGACTGTTGAAAAGAAACCCCTAATGGGGTTACCCAAGTGAGGCCTGGGGTCACTGGGCTTGGGGCTACAAGGGGGAGAGGAACGAGAAAAGGGACTTTGGGGTCCACCTGTCCCGACAGACTAAAGTGCAAAATATAAAACCCACCCCCACCTCCTCCCCCCAGGGTGGGTTCATTTCCACAACATCTGGATGGCTCTGGCTCCAGGATGGTGGGTCCTGGATGAAGGAGGAGACTTAGTGGGCAGGCTGAGGGCAAGGCAGCTCTGGCCACCACCCCTGCCAGAAGAATCCCTCATCATCTCACAACCCCTCACTTCTGGAGCTCTTGGACAAATGGTGAGGGGACAGTTAGCGATCCACTTAAAGCCTTTCCACCCTACAAGAGATGTAGGCTGGGGATTTCAAACTGCTCTGTACATAAACAGCTCTTGGCTGAGAATGGTGGGAGAGCCTGGGACACCCTTCTGGGGCAAACATGACTGAGGCAGGCACAGAGGGCCAAGGAAGTTCAGGGAATGCTGGGGCTGTGGCAGGGTCTTTCCTGGGATGTGGGAGGAGGAGGGCCCCGGAAACCATCAGGGCCTCACTGGATGGCAGAGTCACAGGGCTGAGGGTACCAGACCTGTAACTGACCTTCACAGGACACAAGTGAGGGACAAAGAGCACTGATGGTAGCTGACCCTGCACTGAGGCCCCCCCCCCAAACAAAGGGAACTGTAGAGCCCTTCCCACCAACAGGGAGCCAGGCCAAGTGAATGGTCCTAGTGGGCAAGGGGCACCAGGAATCAAGTCAAAAACAACATGGGGAAAACCATCCACTATTGTTAGCTGAGGGGCTCAAGCGTGGGTCACTCCTGCTATTTCAGATAATTATCTGAACTCCTGCCTTCTGGTTGCTTTTCTGGTGTCACATGGGCAGCCTGACATTCCTTAAAGGTGCTTTGTTGTAGCCTTCAGAGCTAATTCTTGTGTATCCCAGAGGCGACCATTGCTCTCTCGAGTGACCACAGGCAAAGACACATCTTGGCCTTTCCTCTTCTACCCCCTCCTGGACCTCTACGGGTGGGGGCTGGGGGTACAACAGGTTCCTGCCCGGGTCTCCCTCCCAAGAGCTGACCTCAGGAATGCAGGCACAGTGCCCATAGCACTTTGTAGAAGAGGCCCCAGCAGCCAGTCATTCCAGTGACCCACAAGCTCAGGTGCTTTTTGGACGGCAGCTGCTGGGCTATCTGGGGCAGGACCAATAGATGGGTGCAAACCAGTGAGAAGATGCTGGCCCCTTTGTTTATCTGGACATCCCTGAGCCTTCCCCCTCCTCCAGGTCTGAACCATGACAAACTTGGCACTCAGTCTCCTGCAGGCCCGATGGGCCTGATGAAGAGGGTCATCCATCTTGGGTTGCTAGGGGCACATTGAGACCCCTCACAAAGGTGCGGGAAATTCTTTGCCTTCTATGATGCCATCAGCAAGGCGCTCCCCACCTGAGAGTTTCCTGGGATGGGCAGGCACGTTTGGTTGGGTGCCAAGGAAGAGGGGGGCCACGGGGTAGGGTCAGTTCTGGCTACAGCCAACAGTGGGTCTGCTGTTGCAGGCTCCTTTCCTGTGTGTGTGGGTGGGTGCTATCTCCCATTCTGGGTACTCCAGCCCCAGGACACTTTTTCCATTCTCTCCCCGCCTCACCCAGTGGACCAGTGATCCCCGGGGGGGAATCAGAAGTGCCTCTCATGACTGTGTGGTTATCAGAGCCTGGGAGGGGGGTGGGCCAGGACCTGAGATTCAACCACTCCCGCTTCCTGGCAAGATGAGGATTTGGCAGGTCCCATTTCCAAGTTCACGGTTCCCCAGAAGCAGGTGAGTCTAACACTAGCCTGTCGTCCCAACTCATTCCTATTCTCCAGCCCTGGGTGGATGACAGAAGCCTAGTTTTGCACCATTGGGACTGAGTTTGTGGGTAGCTGTGTTTATCTGTGTTTGGCTCTGAGGGCCTCAGTCTTCTTGGTCCCCTCGTTTGCTATTAGTGGTAAAGTCCATGACCACCTCCCCTCCCACCTCAGGTCCAGTCCACATGGAGCACACCGCCATCCATGGGGGTAGGGTGGGTGGAGGTGGAGATTCCTTGCCTCTCCCTTCCCATCATACACTACTGTCCACCAGGAGGGGCTCCTTTCCATCCAAGCCACCCACCTGGGGGCTGTGTGTGTGGCTCTGGGCACCATTGCTGTGTTTCTTGTGGCTGCCGGACCGCAGTGTGAGATGATTGTGCTCAGGGATGAACAAGGCCACTAGGAGGGACAGCAGGACTGAGCACGCTCCAAAGAGGAAAGGGGGGCCCGGGATGATGCTCCGCTAGAAGGGCAAAGGACAGGAAGGGGGTTAAGTCCAAGGGCCCAGGCTGGAGGCAGGGCTGGGGGTACGGGCAGGGAGGGGTGGCCCTCACCTCATCCGAAGGGTTGGCCATGTTGGGCTTGGTGGCCTTCTCCAGGCTCTCTACTGCCACCATCTCATTCAGCTCCACGTGAAACAGATAGAAGACAAAGCCGTACAGGGCCGGACCCAGACCGTTGCACAAGCCCCGGATACCGGTGATCATCCCTTGAACAACACCTGGGGGGAGGGCGAGGAAAGGAGAATTCTAACCCTTTCCTGACACCCCGTGCCATCACCGGGTATCACCCTCTTGGTTCCAGGGCCTATATGACCATCTGGGATGGGCCTTCCTTCTGTACTGAGCTAAGTGGTGACCTGGGCCACCCTGCCAGCCTCACTGCTGCATCAAAGGAGATGTGAGGACAGTTGTCTTTGAAGAGGTGGACCTTCTATACTGTGTGCACAGGGGCTGTGAGGGGAATATGGTTAAGAAAAGTCAGAACCAAGGCCCAGGCGGGGTCAGAGCTACCTTGCTGGTCAGGGTCTGCATTCCGAGACACCATGGCGCTGATGGCAGGGAAGGTGATGCTGGACATGGCTGCCACTGCACCTGCGGCCCACATCATCCTGGAGGAGGAAAGAGATAGGACCTTGGATTGACATGAAGCCCCAACATCTGGATACTGAGAACTGGGCCAGAGAGCAGATCAACAGCTCCCCCTGGTGCCCTGATGATGACAAAGTGGGGGTTCCTGGGGTCCAGGAGGAGAGGAAGCTCAGGCTGGGAATAGAACTACTCTTATTTCTAAGAAGTGGTGCTCCCCCTCTGTGGATGAAAGGGAACATGGGGGGAAGAGAAGTCTAGGCAGCATGAAAAGTCCTTCTTCAGAAGGTTCTCAGGCAGGTTCATTTGGATGCTCATGCCCCTTGGGGCCTGGGCCTCTTCAGCAGAGGATGTGATATGTCTTGGGTCCCCACCTGGAGTGTCGTGTGGAGGTGAAAGGGCAGCAGGCAAGGGCAGGGGGGAGGGGTGGTAGGCTCCTGGCTGGCTCTTACCAAGGCTGGGAACCAAAGCCGTACCAGGCCAGCTGTAGGATCTGGAACCCCAGGCCAAGCAGGATCGTGTTCTTGTTCCCTATGGAGCGCATCAGGATTCCCAGCACAACTGTCTGGAAAGGGATGGGGCGCATGTTGCCAAAGAAGAAAGAGAAGGCCCCCGTCTGGGGGAGGAGTGGGGCCCAGGGTGGGGCGGTGGGAGACAGGACAGGGATGGGGAAGGACCCTCACCTGAGCCAGGATGGACAGAATCCCCACCACACCAATGAAGGCAGCCACTGTTTCTGAGGAAAAGCTAATTACCTGCAAAGACCAGAGAAGGGATGAAGTGTCTGGGCTTACGTGACAGACTGGAGTTGGAACCTAGAATGGTAATAGGTTCTGATCCTTTCCTGCCAACTACTAAGTGCCTGACCTCCACAAAAGGGGGGATGAGCTGGGGAGCAGGGGGCATGGAGCGGCACCAGACAGGGTGCTGAGGCTCCTTCCAGATCTCACATCTCTAATGCCTGGAGGCCAAGTTCAGCTGCTGCTGAGCTTGGTCCTGGATGGCGAGGCTGTCAATTCTTCATAAATGAGCCTCCATGGATCTGGAGGAGTCCTGATGGCAGCCCTCCTCCTTTTGTTGTGTCTGCCCAAGTGGCACAGTCCAACTTCCTAACTCACTTCTCCCAGGAAGCCCCATTATATACAGGATAGGGACCTCTCCCCCCTGACTCCAAGTCACTCTCTACTTGGAAGAAACCTCTGCAGGGTGAGTGAGTGATCCACCTGGTCTCTTAGACCCACCCATTCCAGTACAGAGTGTGGATAGAGGACTCTCCACTGGCTGCCGAGAGTCCAGGGTGCATGTATGCTCATGGCTGGATCTGCCCAAGGAGTGTGGCTCCAGCTTCTGGTCTTGGACTCACTCACCTGGCGCAGGTAGAGAAAGAAGCTGGAGTACTGGCCGGCTTCTGGCAGGTAGGAGAGGAAGACAGTGATGCAGATGAGAAGCACGGTGGAGTCCTGGCCCACTTTCCGAAGAGACTGAGTGAGACGAGATGGGGATTGAGAGAGTTAGAGAAGGAAGTGTGCCCTGTAGGAAGTCTTGGAGGGATGATCTGAAGGATGACAACTAACACCAGCAACCCGCACAACACACCAAAGATGCCTCCTTCCTCCTGGCCAGCCCGGGGCTCAAGATTTCCATCAGAGCCACCCCTCTGAGCAAGACTGTGCTCCCTAAGAGGCTCCAAGGACGTGGGGAGGGAGTAGGCTGAGTTAGCCTGCCAGTACGCGGTCCATCCACTAAGATGGCATGTCACGTTGATGCAGGCTCAGCAGATGGCTTTGAGGAGGGGGAGAGGCGAGGGCTGGGCACACTTACAGCAAAGGGGTCAGCCTGCTCCCAGGAGATGGGAGCTCCCCAAGACACAGGGCGCATCTCCTCGGGCAGGGACTCGGGCACAGCCAGCAAGATGAAGCCAATGTCCAGCAGAGCCACTCCTGAGGCCAGCACCACCACCAGCGTGTCACCATAGGCACGGGACAGGTAGGCACCAATGGCTGGGCTCGTCACCAGACTGGCAGCGAAGGTAGCAGAGACCTGAGGGGATGAGGAACACAGGAGCCACTCAGCTGGCCCCTCCCTGGTTTATGGCTTGCACTGTACGGCACGGGGAAAAGCTCAGCCTTCAGAGAAAGAAGGTTCTCTCCAAGAGGAGCTTTGGCTGATGTCCACAGTGGGACGACACCAGCAGCTTTTTGGGGTCTGTGCTCATTTCATTCAGTCCTTCATTCTGTTTACCTTCCCTGGGCAATTCTGCAAAGGATGTTGTGCTATGGGTGAAATACAGACTGGGACGACTAGCTGGAGGAGGTGGGAGGTGTGCCAGGGAGGTCAGTGAGAGCTGGTAAAGATGGGACTAGGACACCAAGCAGAGTGGAGGCTCTGAGTGTCAGAGAGGCTCACAGCCAGAGGGACCAAAGGACACGCTCCCAAGGAGGGTGGCTACACATGTGCGAACATGTACATATGTACGAGCCTGCAACCCACCCCCGCACACACAAGGCTCTATGTATGTTTAAATGCCATCATATACATACAAGCAGGAACAAACCAGTGCAGGCAACAGCATGTGCCATATTTACACAAATACAGAGTAATTGTGGAGAGGGGCTGGGAGGGGGAGCCATCAGAGCCCCTAGGAGCCAACACTGAAGGTGGAGGGGAAAGAGAAGCCCCCTGATTGAGGGGGGTGGCTCAGGCAGTGCCAGGAGCAGGAGATGGCACGCCCCATATAGGAGCAAGGACAGGCAGTGAGAACACAGAGTACTATGAGGGAGAATAATGTGAAATCGGCCTGGAGAGAGGCTGGAGCCAAACTGAGATAAGGAGATATTTTATGCTAGAAGAAAGAGGGAATCATTGATACTTCCTGAGCAGAGGAGTGCCATGACCTGACCTGCACTCAGGAGTATCCGTCTGGCAGCTATGCAGAGCCTGGACTGGAGGGAGAAAAGCCTTGGGTCAGGAAGGCCAATTAAGAAGCTAGTGCAATAACCCGAGACAGAAGAGAGGAGGCCCTGGAATGAGAGGCGACCACGCAGAAGAGAAGAGGAGACTGAAGGGAGAGGTGCCATGGAGGACCTCAAATGCTGGGCACAGCAGAGGGGCTGGGAAAAGCCACTGCAAGACAGAGCAGGAGTGCAGTTGGGATGGGAGCTACACAGGAGAAAGATAAATCAGGTGGGCTGTGAGGACGGGCTGTCTGGAGAGGAGGATGAAGGGTGGGTGGCAGGAAGCCACAGCAGCCGTGCAGGCACAAAGCAGCAGGAGCTTTGAATCAGGACGTGAATTATCCCGGGAGGAAGAACCGGCAGGACTCTCCACCTGATGTACTGCTGGGTGGTGAGTGCCAGCTTCTAAGCCTGCGTGACTGGCAGGATGGTGGGGCCAATAACAGAAGGGAAGTGAGCAGCAGCAGGTTTGGGACAGAAAAAGAAATTCCTGGCTGCTATGGTGCAAAGGTAGAGAGATGAAACAGAGGGTCAGGGAGGAAGGCGTGGAGGGCATGGGGAATTGGGAAGAATCCTAGCCAGGAGGTTGGGCCTCTATGGACAGAGCTGGTGGCAGGTGGCAGGACAGCTGGAGGGAGGGACAGACCACACCCACAGGGCCCTGCCTCTCTCCAGGGAGGGGCTGGCTCACCAGGCCATAGGCTGTGCTGCGCTCATGCTCCTGGGTGATGTCGGCCACATAGGCAAAGATGACGGAGAAGGTGACTGCGAAGACCCCGGACATGGAGATGACTGCAAAGTACCACCTGAAGGAGAAGGACCGCCAAAGCACATCACACCCTTGGCTGGAGGAGGCCCTGGGAAGCTGACCTTGAGCCCCTGTAGCCCCCGCACCCAGGATAGGCCTGTGCCTCCCCTGGCAAATGCCCTGCATCTGGCGTTGGGCAGGCCTGGCCCAGTGCCTGCCCTTAGCAGCGAGAGCTGAAGGCTGTGCCTTGCCCTGCCCTTGGAGGTCTGTAGCTGGTAGAGGCCAGGGAACCACCTGGACACTGGAGAGCCCCAGAAAAGCCTACCGGGGCCTCTCAGCCTTGGCCCCTTGGGCTGAGCTGCTGCCTTCCCTGAGCCACCTTCACACCCAAGCCCTCACTCACCAGGGGCTGATCTTCATCAGGGGAATGGGTGCACAGGTAAAGAAGACTGTCAGGAGGAGGAATGACTTTCTGCCCCAGACGTCTGAGAGGGCACCAATGAGAGGGGCACTGAGGAAAGACAGCAGACCCTGGAAGACATAGAGAAGCAGTACGGGGTTGAGGCTGGAGGCCTGGGGGCAGCCACTGTTCCCATAGGTCACAAAAAAAAACAGGCCAGCAAGCTTCTGCACTTGTCCTCTAGGAAGGGGGAGGACTGCCAAGAGCAAGAGCCCCTGGGCTGAATGGGAGGCTTCCAAGCACCACCTTCTCCTTGGCGAGGGCTCTCCCCTCAACACTAGGCCAGCTTCTGCGGTTTCTCAGGCCTTTTAGCATGTGCATATGCTGGCCTCATCCCTGAGCGGCCTTCTAGACTGAGCACGGCCCCCAAGCTGTGGTCTGACAAGCTCTAGGCCTCTGTACCTTGCTGGCATGAGGCCACAGGCACAGGGGGAGTGATCGCAGTGTATCAGATAGTCTGGTACCCACAAGGTCCAAGACTGCATCAAGGAGTGGACATAAAATAGTTTTTTTCTTTTTTCCGACTCTCAGAAACTGATGGAAGAGCCAGTGGTGTTTAGGCCTCCAGACCACACAAAAATTAGGAGAGGCCAGAAAAGGGCTGAAGAAGCTGCCCATATCACTTCTCGAAGAAGAAAACTTTAATGAGGATGAGGAGCATCCAAGGAGCTTCCTGGCCACCCCCTCCACCCGGCTCCCCATCCTGGCTAGAGAACCAGCTCTTGGGCTGTCGGCCCCCAATTCCAGCAGGGCTCCTGTCCCATCTCTCAAGAGTCTTTCTACCCAGAGGCTACCAGACAACCTACATCTTAGCTGCCAGTAGGGTCTGACAGAACAAGGGAGCTGCAAAGGACATTTGCGGGCTCTGTGGAAAGAATGCCAAACCTGGAATCAAGAAGCCCTGAATTCAAATCCTGCCTCAAACACTGACTAGTGGTGTGACCCTGGGTAAGTCACTTCACCTTGGCCTGCCTCAGTCTCTTCACTTGTAAAATCAGGATCATGATAGCACCTACCTTCCAGGGCTGTTGTGAGAATCAAATGAGGTATTTGTAAAACACTTTGCAAACCTTAACAGGCTTAACCTTAACAAAAATGCTGGTGGTTTTTATTATTAGAGAAACCTTACCCCTTTTGCTGAATCTGGCCTCCTCCCACCCTCTTGGCTCTGTCCATCAGATGCGGGGGAAGAAGAGTGCTGTCCCCATGACTCCCTTGCTCAGCCCTGAATCTCCCACACAAAGGGGCCCATTGTTACTGTGGCAATGTACGTTTGTCCACTCAGAGCTGGACAGAGGCCATGGCTTAGTGACAGGCGGGGGACAAGCGGTCTGGGGCTGCTGCCAGGTCCTGTCCCTGGGCCTCCAACACAAAGTGAATGTGGACACGCTGGGTGCCGGCTAAACCTCACCTTGACTCCATGGATCAGGCCATTCATCAGGAAGGTGTGCTGTGGAAACGTCTGGTGCAATACCTGTGGATGGTACCAGAACACCATGAGGCTGCCAGGTGCCACAGGGGCCCCTCCGCTGCCCCACCACCCCAGAAGGGGGTTCCTCTGCTGCCGCTGCCTTTGCTCAGGGGCATGTCTGTGTGTCCGTGTGACTCTGGAGGAAAAGGGCTGAGGAGCCGGGTCCTGACCCCACTGCTGACTCTGAGCCACTTAACATTTCCAAGCCTTGGGCTCATCTAGCAAATAGGGATGTAAAAGCACTAGTACTGTCCACCTGGCAAGGCTGCCATGAGAAATCATATAACACGTGGAAAGCATTTGGGAAAAACAGCTCTGTTGTTGCCAGAGCCTGTGGACAGAGGGACTCGCTGTCAGCGCCTCCCCAGATGCTTTGCTCACCCTTTCTTCTCATCTGCTTGGTACTCAACTAGCTACTTCCCATGTCCTGTTTTTATCCATTTCCCTCTACACTGGTCTACCTTCCTGCATTTTACCCAGAACATGGGTTTCTGAGTGCCAATGCAGCTTATAAAAAGGCTATTTCCTAGAAAAGGGACATCAGAGCAAGCAGGGAGCACCAGCCCATTAAACATGCATGCCATATTCATGGGCACCCAGTTCCTGAAAACAAGTGTAGAAACCAAGCTTCTCTCCCCAGGGGTTGCTGGCTGAGCGATCCTGTTCCTCTTCTTCCCAACCCACCTCATCCCCCCTTAAAGCAGAGCCCTAGAGCTTGGATTTCAGGATCTTTCCATTAAAGCAACCCCTCTGTACTTGGCGTGCTAGCCATGTTTTTCTTTGTCCTTTCAACAGGAGACAAACCCAAGCTGTTTTGCACTCAAATGGGGGTGAAGCACAGATACTACAGGCCTGGGGCTGGTGCCTAGAGGTGGGAGGGAGGGATCAAGGGACTCCTTTCTTCAGAACAAGGCTAAATCAGGTCCACAGGCTAGGGGCAGGTAAGAAAAGGAGTGCTTTAGAATAAAAGTCAACAACGTTAAGATTTGGATAATTCAGTTCTTCAAAATAAAAGCCACTGCCACCTTTATAGTAATTTAGAGGGACAAAGTACCTTTCACCCATTATCTCGGAAACTCATAGAATCACAAGAGTAAGTCTGGGGCTATTTGAAGGATGGAGCTCATGTTATCCTTATAACACATTTAAGAGGGAATAAACATAAGTTTTATCCTCTCCATTTTATAGATGAGAAAACTGAGTCTCAGCCCTAAGAAGTTACTTGTCCAAAGGCACAGAGCCATCAAGAAATAGCACAGATCCAGACTTTCATAATATGGTCGAGATAAAGCATGTATCCAAGAAGGCATCAAGTAAGGCAGAGGAACGGACAGGCCTCCAGACCCAATCCAGCCCCCTGGGGAGGGGCAAGTGCAGCCTTCACTGTGTTCCTTAAGACCGAGGTGGCTGGGAGGACTTGTCACATCCTCCTGGTCAGACCATGGCCCCAGGCTCAGCTGCTTCATTTTATTCAGCCTACACTCCTCTGGCTTCCTAAGGGGACAGTGTTCTTACAGGTCGTCCTAACCTAGGCAACAAAGACACAATGTTCCATTCCTGAGGAGTGGGGATCTGCATGGCTGGACAGGAGGTGAGGTGAGCCTGGCCACAAGTCTGTCCATCTACAAACTGCTCCCTCAGTTCATCACTGACAAAATGGCAACACTCTTCTTTCTGCTAGGCAGCTAGACTGAGGTCAATCTCTCCTTCAATATTTCAGAGAAATCGCCATCTTCTAAGAAACAGAGGTAGATTTCCCCATCTAATTAGTGTCCAAAGGTGGGTGCTTCCTCCAGAAAGAGAAGTGACAGCAACAGCCTGAGCTCTGGACAATCTACTCCACTATTTAGCTTTATGGGAATTTTCCCAGCTACTCCTGGGAATTCATTCCTCTGCCAAGCTATCTTTACCCTCCAGGTCCCAGGGCCAAAAGGCAGTAATCAATACTCACCGTTAACATGGGGGTTGTGAGCAGGCCCCAGGCAAAGAACTCCAGGAAGATCACCACCACGGCATGGTACACACTAGGCTCACCAATCCCCTGTCGCTGAAAAACAACATGGCTGGCTGGTAAGTGGATGAAGGGTAGGGAACAAGGGAATCAGTCTGGGGGAAGGGAAGAAATGGGGCGATTAAACAGTTCTCACTAAATCAAGAACTTGGAAGGCCTTTGTTTGCTCTGAAAAGCCAAATGTAAACATCTCCCAGGCTGCTACCCCTCTGGTTCCAAGGCCCCAGAAGTCTGGCCAGGCTCTATCAGTAAGGTCACAGGTTTCAAGGCTCCAGAAGCCTGAGGAATCTATGTGCCCTTCAGTGCAACTGTGGTGGCTGGCACAGTCTGGACACCTGGATCAGGCATGAGGGCCCATTCCCTTAGAGGTGGCACACAAACTCAGCTTTTGTTGGCTGGAATCCTGGGTGCCTTGGCTAGCATAGCTAGAGCCTAAAGAGATGATCTGGATGTCTTCTGAAGGCTAAGATGTCACCCAATTTGGGGATTCAAATGTTACTCCGATCATGAGGTACAACTAGGCCAAGAGTACCCAGGCCAAGCAGTTTTAGAAACATCAGATTCAAACTGGGGAATGCCAGGACCAGTCTGAAATGGAAATCCTTGTTCTTCAGTGCCCTCAACTTAGAAAAGGTGGTAGAGTGGGCCTCAGAACAAGAAAGGCCTGATAATGTTTGCTTTAGGAATAGCCAAAAACCAATGATTTCATCAAGGACCGAAGGTTGGCACAGAGCCGTTGAGCTTTCCCCAGCCCCCACCCCTCCAGTCTGGTACCCTGGCGAACCTCAAACAGCTTCATTCTTTCCCTGAAATGCCACCCAGGTCAGAGAGTTGAGACTCCTCAATGAGAGGCAGCTTGCTCCTTGGGTACACCACACAGGCTTGGGGTTCTTCAGTAGTTCTGCCTCAGCCAGACCTGGGTAACCCACTTCTTGTTCCTCCCAACTAGTCCCAGGAATGGGAAAAAGAATAAAAATAAAAAGCCAAGATCCTTTTCCCAGGCGAAACACAAATGCCAGGCTCCAGAAGCTCCAGGTCAGTAGCAAGGCACTGTGGCTAGTGCCATCTCTCCAGCTGAGATGAGTGGCAGAGAGGGGAGGGGACTGCAGTACCCAAATTCAGTGCCCATGCACTCATCTACATTTTAAGTGGAGTGGTCAAGCCTGTTTTATCAGCCCTCATTAAAATATGCCCACAACGGTGGCGATGGCAAAGCCTCCCTCCGAGTTGGACAATAGCCGTCTGCAGATTTTTAACTATTCTTTGAGTGTAGTAGAGTGGGGGGAGCCCTGGATTCCAGGTCATCTGGGTTAACTCATCGGTGACACTGTAACCTCTTCTCTGGGGCTCGGTTAGCTCCTCTAGAAAACAAGGTGGCTAAACTAGATCTCCTTTCAGGTTTTTCCCAACTCTAACATTCTATGATTCTGTCAGGTGCCGAGGTGACTTTTCTGTCTCTCTCAGATTTTCTTTCAGGAGTCAGTTTTAAAAAAGAGTGGGAAAAGGGTTGAAACACCTAAGTCTCCCCAAGATCAGCTATGCCCAACTACTCCCCTCAGAGCAGTTTCTCAAGGGGCACTGTAACACTCTGATCAATCTCTGGCTTCTCAACTCAAATTTTTCTGTCTAAATAGTTTGACTTGTACTCAAGTTTTCCTCTGTTACTGTTCAAATAGCTACCAAGATGGGAACTTTTGAGATACTTGCTCCCTCATTTGGTAAAACACCTTCAACCATTTAATTAAATATTTATTAAGGGCCTACTAAATGTGAGGCCCTATTCTGAGTGTGCTGATGAGAGAAAGACCAGAGATAATCTAATCCCCACCTTCCCTCTGTGAAGTTATTAACAGCAGATGTATCATATGTATGCACACATGACGGGAGAATGCAACAAGATGCAAAAAAACATAGACTGAGACCTGGCAGGGACTTTAAACATCATCCCTCCACCCCTTTTGATTTACAGATGAGGGCACGGAGACCCCCAGTCCTACTACAATATTTGAAGGAGAGGAGACAAGAAAAGAAGGCTTTATGAAAGGGATGGCCCCAAGATGATTTTTGAAGAAACACAAGTAGCTGCCAGCCAATAAGGTCCTCCAAGACCAGGGCAGTGCTTCCTCTAAATAGTGGCCATCGGTGTCCGTGCTGGGGCTCCATCTCCTGGGAAATCTTGATGTAGAAAACCATCCTCTAATAAACCCTGATGACGACGATACAGAAGAAAGACAACACCGCCAAACGCAGCAGAGATTCAGAGTGATTTGGGGGGGAGACAGAACAAAGGCGTGTTTATGCCTCACACTGTTCAATTCTGCTCTGTCAGGGTGTAGGGCATGATGTGTGTGGCTTTGTAGAAGCATTTATTCCTTCTTTTGTACGTTTATTTGGTTATTTGTTTTTGTGGGTGACTGTTTGCATTTAAGGAATCAGTCTGTTAGGGTCCTCCAGCGACTCTGGATGGAGTCACAAATGGCCTGCCTCACCCTAAACTCCAGTTTCCAGTGAGGAAGAAGCCAGGGAACTAACAGGTTGGACTATTTCTACAAAGACCGCTCTTCCAAGGCTCTTCTCTAAGACTGACTTGTTTCTAGAGTAAATAAGGAAGCCTGTTTCACCTTCAATTGAATACAATGATCAAAACAACTTTCTCTCAACAGATAATGCCACTGATGTGACCCTAAAGAACTAACAGTCCCCAGAAGGCCTCCCCAACAGCCCCAACAGTAACTCTGGTGATTAACACAGACTTGCATACAAGTCAGTAAAGTTTCTTCCCTAGAAATTATTTCCTATGGCCCTTCTGGTGCTATTCATCTCTCCCTCCCTCCCTCTCTCTCTCTCTCTCTCCATTTATATCAGTTATTTCTGGGACATGCCAGTCAATGTCCTCTTGTAATAAGAAAATAATTAAGTAGGACCAACTGACATTGCTACCATAGCTCGCAGTGTATACTGCTCTTGGTAATTAATTTAGCACTTCCTTGTGTACGGCTTTGTACTGTTCTCTAATTATTGGATTCCTTAGTCTCATCTCTGAGACCTCAGTTGCAGTAGATGCTTGCTCAGGGCAGGGGACCCATCCCTTCTACTTCCACAGAATCTCAGGTCTGTTCAATTCAAAGGTCATAGAGCCCAATCTATGTTCCACACAGCACCCAGCAGTAAGGCTTAAAAAAATCCCCAACTTCTAAAATGATGGACACAATATAGTTAGAGAATGTCAGGAAAAGTCCTCTGAGATATTATCTAATCAAACCCCTTCACTTAAGATACAAGAAAACAGGCCCAGAGTGGGAAAACCCCTTGCCTCCAAGCCACAAGAGAATTAGGAGCAGACCTGGGACTAGAGGTCAGATCTCTGGACTCACCTCAGTACTCTTTCTATTCAACCAGAATGTACAATGCTCCTGTTCCTTCCCTGTCTATCCAGAATAAAAGAATTTCCAGCCCTGGCCAAGTAAATGAAGGTTCCTCTGCAAGGCTGGGCTATCATGAGGTATATGTACTACCAATTCAGAAAAAAAAACCCAGAGTTTCCATTGTCTAGCCCTTTATCTGACACCATACCGGCCTTGTTCCTCTATAATCTAAAGTTCCCATAGGAGGGATATATATGTCTTAAAAGCCTGAGGGGGTGAAATCATAGGCCAACAACCTTAAAAAATAGAACCAGTGAAATGGAAAATCAAACTCCTTGGGAAAAGCCCATCGAGGTTACAAAGTGAACCATGTAATGATATGGATGAAAGGTAAACTAGAAAGGATAAGAAATTATTGGGCAACAGTTTCTGCTCCAAGAAAAAAAATCCCAACAGACTGGAACAATGGCCAAATCAAGCAAAATAAAATTTAATTAGAATAAATGTTTCTGTAGATAAGCACCAAAAAATCGACTGCACAAGCACAGGAATGTTTATGATTAGGTAACAGTTCATAAAGAAAAGATCTCAGATTTCTGGCCTTCAGGTTCAATATAATAGAACAACACAAGTGTGTGAAGTATTTCTGAAAAAGCCAACTTGACCTTACTCAATGAGAATTCTAGGGTGAGGAAGGAGGGAGGTGACAGTCCTACTGTCTTCTGTCCTAATCAGACCACATAAGGGGTGCTGTGCCCAGTTCTCAGGACCCATTTCTAGGATGTACAGTGACAAACTAACCTATTCAGAAGGGGACACTGGAATGAGATGAAGGGATTCAGAACCTTGTCATAGGAGGGACAGCTGAAATGAGTGGCGATGGCTGGGCTAGAGAAGAAATTTTGGGAAAGGGACATAATCATTATCTCCAAAGATCTAAAAAGTTATCATGGACAGAGAGGGAAGATTTGTTCTGTGTAGCCCCATAGGGTAGATAAAAGAATAACTGGGAAGAAAGTTCCTGGGAAGGGGATTTAAAGTAAATATAAAGGAAAAACTTTTCTAACAATTGGAGGAGTACAAAACTGGAACACATGCTGCCTTGGGAGGTTGTGGGCGCTCTATCACTGAAGGTATCTGAACCAGTCAGATGAGCACTTAGGGTTTGGCTGAGGGGAGTCAGGTACTGGCCTGGATCGCTCCACTGGGATTCCAGGAGGTGCTGCCCTCTTCAGGGTAGTCCCATAGGTTAAGAAAACACCATGATGTCTATCCCTGCCTTGGAACATACAAGAACATATCACTGGATAGTGCTTACCCTGCTAAGAGCGTGGAGCCCTTGAAGCTGACCCCAAGACTTAGGGTTCTTGATACTGAAGATTCAGCCAATAGGGATTCCAATAGTGAAATGAAGGCAATTAGAAAGAAAGAGGAGACAGCCCTAGGCTCTCAACCAGACTACTTGGTAACAATGAATTTTAGCCCCACCTTGGCCCATCCAGGGACCCCATGGTCTCAAGGGATCTAAACATCATGTCACAAAATTTCATTTCCCTCCCATGGTAACAGAGTCAAGTACTAGGTTTCTTGGTTCCATTCATTGCTTCTCCTCTGGGAAAAAGACTTGCTAGGTTCAGTCCCCAAAGGATGCTGGAAAGCAATTCCCAGCTCTCTACTTGATAGCAGAAAGAGTCAAGTGAAATTAAATTGACAAGAAACACCCAGGACAATCTCAGGACCTTCGAAGCACTGCACTGATCAGTGACTCAGAACATAGGGGAAAGCTCAGATTGAACATATCTGTTTAACATAAACCAAATGGGTAAAGTAAATTACAACTCTGAGCCGTGGGCCGTGTGTGTGGCCATGCCTGTGACACTTAAAGAATACAGAATATAGATTTTATAGAATTTATAGAATATAGAATTTAGATTTTCTTCCTACACCTATCCAGCCTCTTATACCGATGCCTTTAGGGACACAGGCCCATCCAGGGAGGCGGTGTTGGGCCCATGCAGCTTACAGGTGGTTCCCTAACCTGGCCAAAGCATGGGGCTGGGGGTGGGAATCGTTGTAGTCGTATTTCAAGTATCTTGAGGTAGGCAGGTTGGAGGAAAGACACCAAGAGAGATTAAACATGGAAGGAGACAAACCAAGAGTGATCAAAGTATGACTTGCTGAAGTTCGTGCCAGAATCATTAGAATCAGACAGTTTCACTGGGGTGGAAGCAAAGGAATAAAGATGTGGAGTTAATGGGTGTGGGTGACAGGCACAAGAATTTCTCTGAGTGGCTGGAAAGCTTTATCTAACAGTACAAGGTCATACAAGTCAGGGGCAGAGTCAGTACCAGAAAATCTGGTCGTTGTAACTTCAAACTTCTCTCCAATATACCATGCTGCCCTTCTTGGTAAGTAAGAAGGAGTGGTAGCTGCTGGGAGCCAGTGCTGGGAGGGAAAGAAATCAGGGAGAAGTCAGGGACTGAGGGAAGAGAGGACAAAGGCAGAAGGGAAAAGGGGAAGGAAAGGAGGGAGAGTATTGTTTAAGCAGGTAACAAAGGAAATTGGGAGGGGGTGGATAGGAAGAGGAAGTTAGTCTGGATGGGGCAATTTGTACGGTACATGAAAGGGAATAAGAGCAGGAAGGGGGAAGAAGGCATAGGAAATGCAGAAGGCTATAAGGGAAAGAAGGAGTAAAAGCGGGATGTTTAGGACTCTGGCAATAGCAGGTGAGAGAGGCAGTAGATGGAGGCAGCAGAGAAACAGAGCCAAAAGAAAGGAGGAATGGCATATCTGTGTGTGTGTGTGTGTGTGTGTGTGTGTGTGTGTGTGTGCGCGCGCACGGAAGGAGATAGAATGGGAAGGACTTGGGACAATGTGACAGTGAGGACAACATGAGAAAACAGGTAGGGAGCAGATTAGTAGAATGCTATGGGGAGGGGGAATGAGTAGGGCTTGGATACACTGGGTGTGTATGGATGGAAAAGGTGAAGAGTGACTAGGGACAGAAGTATGGAGAAGGAATGGGAACAACGAGCTCTAAAAAGTCCTGCATGGGAGCAGGAAGCATCAGGATGGTAACGGAGGGAAGAAAGGCCAGGGTTGGGAAAATGACAAATGACTAAGAAGCCACGGCTCAAGCTGGGGCTGGGGCTGAGAAGTCGTTGAGGGACAAGCAGCTCAGATCCTGGCCTGCATTAAATCGGGTGCCACCTGCGGTCTAGGGGTGCTGAGGGACAGCAGTGGAGGCTGGGGCTGAAGAAGACTGTGTGGGTAACTGCTTGACGTTGAAACTAGGGCTTCAGGGGATCATGTTTTGCCCTTCTTGGTATCCCCAGTGTTTGCCTAGAAGACAGTAGGTGTTTAATAAACACTGGTTGACTAATGATATTGGAGATAAATGATGGAAGCCTATGTAAGGACTGATGAAGAACAACGGAAGAGTGGGGCTGGGCCAAGACTAAGAGGAACAGGGTCTATGGGGGAGATGAACCTGAGGCCTGGCAGGCTAGTTGAAAGAATGAGGAGCTATGGCGGAGTAGGAGATGAAGGAGGGCATTAGAGGAATAGATGGAGAACTACAGAGACAGCTGGGGAGAGTGCAAAGGCCTGGCAGGGCTGAGAAGGCACAAGAGAAGCTGGGCTTGGCTTGGTCTGGTCATACCAGGGGCCCAGAAGGCTTCCTGCTGGGAGAGGGGACCCCCTGGGAGGGGGCTGGCAAAGAAGGGACTGGGCTAGGACGGGGAACACTAGGAGCTGATGAGGGCATGGTAGGGGTTGGACCTGGACTGTGAAATAGCCACCCCAGGGGGGCTGGGCCTGGGCTGAGAGGTAGATACAATAGAAGGTAGTCAGGGCACCCAGGAGCTTGACAGGACCTGGTGGCACCCCAGGAGCCTGGCAAGCAGGATCCAGGCTGGGTCTGAGGGTACCCCAGAGGTCTGGCAGGGAAGGGACCCAAGGTCCTGGCTGGGCCTGGGGGCACCCTGGGGGTCCTGGCAGGGAGGGGGCTCAGGGGCCTGGCTAGGTCTGGGGGCACCTGAGGGGCCTGCCAGGGAGGGGGCTCAGAGGCATGGCTAGGTCTGGGGGCACCCTGGGGGTGTGGGGGCACCCTGGGGGGCCTGGCTGGATCTGAGGGCACCCCGGGAGCCTGGAAGGGAGGGGGTCCAGGGGACTAACTTGGCCTGGGGGAACCCTGGAGGCCTGGCTAGGTCTGGGGGCACCCTGGGGACTTGGCAGGGAGGGGGCCCAGGGGCCTGGCAGGGAGGAGGCCCAGGGACCCGGCTGGGTCTGAGGACACCCTGGGGGCCTGGCATGGCCCGGGCTGGTAGGAGGGCACCCTGAGGGTTGGCAGGGGGCAGCGGGGGCCGGCCGGGCACTCACGGCGCCTCCGTCCTTGGTGATGATCTTCTTAGCCAGCAGCACGCTGCGGTTGAGCCGCTTCTTCTTCTTCTTCTCCCCGGTCATGGTGCCGCCTCCTGGGCCCGGCGCCCCCGGCTCGGGCTCGGCCCCTTCATCCTGCAGCCCCGGGGCGCGGGGCGGCGCTCTCCCCGCTCCCGGCCCGGGCCCCGCCCGCCCGCTCGCTCCCCGCCCAGAGGTCGCGGGACCTGTCAGCGGCAGGGAGAGGCGGCGGAGGCGGCGGAGGCAGAGGCAGCGGCGGTGGAGCTCCCGGGGCGGGCGGGCGGCTTCTCCGCCTCCTTAGCGACCCACTTCCGCCTGTCGCGGCTGCGTGCGCATCCACACCGCCCCCGCTCCGCCTACAACTCCCAGCAGCCTGTGCGCCCTCGTCGATCCCGCCCTCAATCATTCCACTTCCCGGCGTGCTCTGCTCGACCACGGGAGGCGGGGCACTGAGTGAGGCGAGACGGGGGTGGGGGGTGGGGGTGGGATGGGGTGTGAGGGAGACTACGGAAAAGACTACAATTCCCATCATGCCGTGCGCGACAAATATTTATGGGGGGGGGTGGGGGAGAAGATGGAAGTCCGTGCCTCGGCGGGGTCCCCAGGTGGCTTCAGTTGGGAGCTGGCTTCCCAGAATACAGCGGGGCACAGATCTTCTCTCCTCACCCCACCCTAGGCCCCTTTCCCTCTTCCTCTGTCACACATCCCTCTCATGGCTGAGCACTTTCTTTTCTGCCAGATGCTACTTTGGGACTGGTCAGAGCCTGGGCTGGGGAACCCAGATCCTAGAGCAGTGGACCACATTTCCAGAAGCTGGGAGTTTGGTTGCTAGGGCGTGAGTTCTTGATTGCTTAAAGGCTAGGTCTTGGTTGCTAAGAGCTGAGGTCTTGGTTGCTAGGAGCTAGGAGTCATGTTGCTAGGGTACCAAAGCTATTCCTCTCCTTCCTCTTATTCATCCCCAGATGATTGACACCCCCCATCTCTGGTTCCCACAATGACCGAAGTCCTTCTCCATCCTCTTCTCCCTGGGCAGGAGCCAGGCTGTAAGCTGAAGCATCCTAGCTCAATCCATCCCTCTAGGCTGATGGGCAAGACATCCCCACAGAACCCATACACCAGAGACACATAGAGAAAGAGAGCTATGAGTCGGGTTCTCACCCTTGTAGAGAACAACGGTTCTGTTGTTGGGGCGCTGCCCCCATTACATACGGAGGCAAACAGCCGCAGGAGCGCGTGATTCTGAGTCAGGGGGCTGGCTGCCGGACAATCGACAGAAGGAGAGCTGCTCCCTGGGGAAATGGGGAAGAAGTGACGGAGGGGGCAGAAGGTCGTGAGCAGAAACTCGATACGAGAGAGCGTCAACTGTCAACAGCTGGCCTGGAGCCCTGCGGCAACCCTACACACCGCGAAAGAGAAATCAGGCAGCAAGCCTCAAAGAAATGATAGATACGCAGCTGCGCTTAAGAATAAATAACCGTAGAATTAGTAGCAACAGGTGGAAGCTGCAGAAGATCGATTTAAGCTTAATTTTTTAACAAAAAAAATCCTGCCAATGAGAACTGTCCAAAAAAGAATTGGCTTCCTTAGGCTTAGTGTACTCCCACCACTGGAGGCCATAAGCATCATTAACAAGCGTCAATAAGCACCCAGACACCGTGCTAAGTACTGGAGATACCAAAAAAAGGGGGGGGGGGGGCGAAAACGAAGTCCCTGACCTCAAGAATTCATGTTCTAATGAAGAAGACAATATACAAATAAGCCTTCGACTGGAGAATGGATGACCACTTTTCAGGGAGATTCCTATTCTAGTATGTTTGGACTAAAAGACCTCAGAAATCCCATCTGACCCTAAGGTTATGTTGATCTCTGCGGCAGGGAACCAAAGATGGGTCATTGACCACAAAGTACTTTTCCCTTAATAGTCCTGAGAGGGAGACCAAGCAGGAAATGTGTCCATTTTACAGAGAGACGTACTGAGGCTCAGATAAGAAGTGACTTGCCTCAAGTTATGCAGTTAATAAATAGCAACGTGAAAGCAAAGTTTGATTCAAAAGTACAGTAATCTTTAGTCCAAGCAGTGTTGTCTTTGGCTACGTAGACAGACAGACAGACAGATAGATAGATATGGATATACATACCTTCTCTCTCTCTCTCTCTCTCTCTCTCTCTCTCTCTCTCTCTCTCTCTGTATATATACATATGCTCACAAAGAGGATATGGGGGAATCCTCAGGTTTTATATGTGTATGTATATATATGTATCTATATACATATTGCATTCAGTTTTTTTGTTCTCATATCATGTCACATTTTATATGTGTATGTGTATATATATGTATGTATGTATGTATATATATGTATACATATCTTATATATATAGTCAAGTCTCTAACAGTCCATAATTATTTGAATTAGTAGAATCAATAGGACCCTGACAAAATCCAAAAAAACCTTACCGAATTCCAGAATCTCAGAGGTAGAAGGGACCTCAGAGGCCTTCTAGTCCAACCTATCCAAACATAACCAACAACCCTCTTTACAGTTATCTCTTCCACATCACAGGGGTCAGGACTGTGGAGCCCCCGTGATCTGGAAAATACAGGTAAAATTTTTTGGCCCCTTCCTTCATACAAGAGACATTTGAGTTTTTTATTGTTCTTTTTCGGGATGTTTACAGTACCTTATTGTAAAATTTGGGTTAAGTATTGGTCATAGGCTGTGTGTTGTCAACTGCTTCCACAAAATGTCCCTCAAATTTACATTTAATTTCTTATACTGATCCTTGATATATCAAAACCAAGATGGGGAAAGACTCAATGTGGAAGAGATAACTGTGCTGTTACAAAAGACAAACAAAATAAACCCAACTAAGTAATTGTCCAAGCTCCAATGATGAATATCTGGCACCTCCCAAAGCAGCCCATTTTACTTCTGGACAGTTTTAATTATTAGGAAAAAGAAGAATAAAGCCTAATAAATTATATCAACCCTAGATGGACTTTCCATAATTTCCATTTATTGCCCTTAGTCCCGACCTCTAGGACCAAACAGAATGTGGCTAATTCCTCTTCCACAAGTTACCCCTTCAAATCCTTGAAGACAGCTAAAAGGTCCCCAAAAGTCTTCTATTTTCCAGGAGAAATACACACGAGTCCTTTAACCTATGCACATAGAGCATGTTCTCCATTCTTCTCACCATCTTGGTTGTCCTCATTTGTACATGTTCCAATTTGTTTATGTCTTTCCTAAATGAATCCAGTACTATAGATGCAACCTGATCAGGGTGGGATATAGTGAAATGATTACCTCCCTTATTTTGGAGACAATGCTGTTAAGAGGTTGAAAATTACATTCACTTTTTTTGCTCTCATATCATGCCAGTGACTTAAATACAACTTTGAGTCTATTCAAATACCCAGATATGTTACACATGAACTGTCGTGTGTTACCATGTCTTCATCCTATATTTTTTGAACCCAAGTAGAACTTTATGTAGCTTATATAAACTCTTATTCCAAAGCCCACTCTCACTGACAAACTTGGTCTCAGAACAAGGCTAATTATAGACATTAGGGTCCTCATACCAATTCCTGCTTAGACTGATGAACCAGCTCCCCTCTGCACCCCTACCAAAGAATAGTCAGTGCATATTGACTTAGAAAACCGCATATTAACACAATTCTTGTTCTACTGTGTTTTTATTCATTTTGTTAAATATTTCCCAATTACATTTTAGTCTGGTTCCCTCATAGTCTGGAGCATTGCAAATTTCATGCAGCTGTCACTGTTTTTTTATACCTTTGTTCCAGTACAAGAGTACATCTCTTCCTCAAGGTATTAAGGGTATCCCTGAGGGACACTGCTTGAGCCCCCATTCCGGTGTGTTCTCCCTAAAAATGGTCATCAGTTACAGTTAGTATCTCCTTTACATCATTGCTTGACCGAATGATGAATGTTGCAATATTATTTAGCCAATTAATAGCAATTAGCTTTTAAAAAGTATTAAAATAAAAAACTTGGTGAACTGCTAAAATGGAAGAAAACCCCAGATCCAAAAGGGGAACCTGGAATGAATCAGAGTCCAAAAACTACATTTATTTTTAATTTATTTAGTATTTTATTTTCCCCCAATAATATGTAAAAACAAATTTTTAACATTCATTTTTAAAACTTTGAATTCCAAATTCTCTCTCTTCCTCCCTCATTGATAAGGCAAGCAATGGCAAGCAGTTTAATGTAGGTTACATGTGTAGTCGTGTAAAACATTTCCATATTAGTCATGCTGTGAAAGAAAACATGGATTTAAAAAAAACACACAAGAAAAATAAGGAAAATTTTAAAAGTCCACTTCAATCTGCATTCAGACATCGTCAGTTCTTTCTCTGGGGATGGATAGCATTTTTCATCTTAAATCCTTCAGAGTTGTCTTGGATCATTGTATTGCTGACAATAGCTGATTATCTTATAATATTGCTGTTACCTTGTACATGGTACATTTCACTTTGCTCAACTGTATAACTGTATTTATTGCCTGAGAAGAAGCTTGCAAGCTGGAGCAGTGAGACAGTGTTCTCCTGCTCAAAGGGGAGTGGGAAAGGCGGAGGTATTTATATGTATTTGAGGTATTTAGGACTAAGTCAGGATTAAGGGAGAAACACAATAGATTGGGAAGTCAGGCAGGAAATTGGGGTCAAGGGAGAAGATATCTGTAAACACAATAAATCAGAAAGCAGGATGTTTGCTGCTCTTTAGATAAGCCAGAAACCAAGATGTTTGCTTTTCTGTCCGAGCTGGTCAAGACTAGTTTCAGCAGTTGCAGGCATCTCTGAGTTCAGCTAAAGTTTACTTCCCAAAGGATCACTGGTATGTCAAGCAGCCCTGGGCATCAGAAGTCCTGACTGGCTAGTTGTGCTACTCCATAGTCTGGTTCCGCAGTGAAAAAGGGAAGTTCTAGCATATTTAATCAGTACAAGCATTACAGAGCTCATGTCCACAAAAAGAATCTTTACTAAAATGAAATAGCAACAATAGAAGTACAAAGCATTCCCACCCTCCATTTGGGGGCATACTCTCCCCTATGCCACCTTAGTCTCTGAAGAGAGTTGGCACCCACTTAAAGCAATTGCTATAAAGCATTTCCCCCGGCCAGTTCACTTCTGAGTACAGTATAGCCAACAGATGAGTCTTCCCCCTACATGCATTGGGATATGGCTCTCTGCTGCTCCACTGGGTCAAACAGTTCACTTGGTGTTTTGTTCCTCAGTGGCCTCAGTTGCCCAAAAACTCTAGTATGGACTTCAATTCCTGCACCTCTGATGGTTCATTGTTCTGACCTTTAAAAGCTTATGAGGTTGTAGCCATCTCCAATATAACTTCTCCTAAGAATAGATTTGAACTTAGATCTTTCTGATTCTAGGCCCACTGCTGGGATCTCCCACTGCATCCTGGGCCATTTCCAGTCATCCTGATCCATATGTTGCCACTGGACCCAGATGGCTCCGGAGGAGAAAGTGAGGCTGGTTTCTTTGAATGGCCCTGCCTCACTTAATTCCCATTCACTTGCATGTCATGGCATCACCTCCCTAATGTCGTGATCCTCTTCGAGAAGGAAGGACAAACACAAAGAACAAGTATTCCAAACACTTAGCACCAAACTTGACCCATAGTATGCACTTAATATGCCTGTTGACTTGAAGTTCATTTCTGCCTCAGGAACCAGAAGGCATGCAGTAAGTGGACAAGAAACACGCGTGGAATTGGGATTTGCTCCAAAGTGGAGAACAGGGCCCTCGATTACGTAGGTTCACAAAATATCCACGTGGTCCCAGTACTGAGGCCTCACTTGCCAATCCCTGTTACATTTACATTCATTCTGATCATCTTATTTGATGCTTCCCATCATTCTAAACTTGAGAACTTTCTGGGTCTGGCATCTGTCATAATGAATGAGGGAGAGGCAGAGACAGAGAGAGACAGGATAGAGAGACAGACGTAGAGAGGAACAGGATAGAGAGAGACATACACACAGAAGCAGACAAAAAGAGAGAGAGAAAAATGCAGAGAGAGAAACAGAAAGAAGAAATTTTATTAGGTAGATTAGAAGTAGTCATATGGCTTATATGTCCATATGTACTCATCACTGGGGGATATTGTACCCATCCATGTCTCGTCTGGTGTGATCTCTGCCTTGTTTTCCATAGATCTCCCTCCACAGACCATCTTCCTAGACGCCTAAGGCCTTCCTCTGATTCTTTTGACAATTTGTAGATACCACAGGATATCCATCTGTTATCCCTGGCCCTCCCAACAGAGTCTACCTCTGTTGAAGTCATATGGGTCTTCAAAGATATCTTTTCCAGAAATTCTCACACATAAATCCTCAGTGGTAACATGCTTCAGCCTATAAAGAGCCACCATATTTCTTTCAATTGCCCATTGGGTTACCTGCAAGTTTGATGCTTCTGAAATGGTATTTGACCTGCACTCCTTTAGCGTGCTTTTTATCACCATTAGTATTTTTAAAAAGCCATTCTTTATTCAGAAAAGGAAAATGACAAAGGCTGGAGGGGATTGGGGGAAAATAGGTACACTAGAGCACTGTTGATGGAGCTGTGGCAATGATCATTTTTCCATGTAGGAATGTAAATAGTTCAACTTTGACAAGTTCCTTATGGTTTCTTTTCCCTGCTTACCTTCTCATGCTTCTCTTGCTTCTCGTATTTGAAAGTCAAATTTTCTGTACAGCTCTGGTTTTTTCATCAAGAATGCTTGAAAGTCCTCCACCTCATTGAATGACCATATTTCCCCCTGAAGCATTATACTTAGTTTTGCTGGGTAGGTGATTCTTGGTTTTAATCCTAGCTCCTTTGATCTCCAGAATGTCATATTCCAAGCCCTTTGATGCCTTAATGTAGAAGCTGCTAGATCTTGTGTTATCCTGATTGTGTTTCCACAATATTCAAATTGTTTCTTCCTGACTGCTTGCAGTATTTTCTTCTTAACCTGGGAACTCTGGAATTTGGCTATAACATTCCTAGGAGTTTTCTTTTGGGGATCTTTTTAAAGATGTGATTAGTAAATTCTTTTTGTTTCTATTTTGCCCTCTGGTTCTAGAGTATCAGGGCAATTTTGCTTGATAATTTTTTGAAAGATGGTGTCTAGGCTTTTTTTTTGATCATGGCTTTCAAGTAGTCCAAAAATTTTTAAATTATCTCTCCTGGATCTATTTTCCAAGTTAGTGGCTTTTCCAATGAGATGTCTCACATTGCCTCCTATTTTTTCATTTGTTTGGATCTGTTTTATAGTATCTTGATTTCTCATAAAGTCATTAGCTTCCAATTTCTCCAATCTAATTTTGAAGGAATTATTCTCTTCTGTGAGTTTTTGAAATTCCTTTTTCATCTGGCAAATTTGTTTTTTTAAGGCATTCTTTTCCTCATTGGCTTTTGGGGCCTCTTTTGCCATTTGAGTTAGTCTA
>CM053587.1:313646431-313725196 GCA_028646515.1 Pseudochirops corinnae | reverse complement strand
TCTCTCTGTTTCTCTGTCTCTGTCTGTCTGTCTCTTTCTGTCTCTCTTTCCTTTCTCTCTCTCCTTCTCTTTCTCTGTCTGTCTGTCTCTCCTTTCTCTCTCTGTCTGTCTGTCTCTCCTTTCTTCCTCTCTCTCTCTCTCTCTCTCTGTCTCTGTCTCTGTCTCTCTCTATATATTTGTACATATTTGTTTGCTTGTTGTCTTTCCCATTAGATTATGAATTCCTTGAGGGGCAGAGATTGTCTGACACGGCAGGTGCTTAATAAATGCTTATTGACTGACACATGGTAGGTGCTTAATAAATGTTTATTGACTGAGTGACTAACTATCCCCACCTGGCTTCCACAGGCATCTCAAATGCAATATTTCCAAAACAAAATCCATTATCTTTCCCTCCAGCTTCTCTGTTTCTGTTGAAGGCAGTTTCATCCTTATGTTGCTCAACTTCAGAATTTCGGTTATCCTTGACTTCTGCCACTTATCCCTCCATACCTTTCTCCTTTCCCACTCTATCCCTCCATTCAAATATGCACTTCTCTAGTTCAGGTTTTCATTATCTCTCATCTAGACTATTGAAATAGCCTCCTAATTGATCGTGCTGTTTGCAATATCTCCCCTCACCAAAATGGATATTACTAAAACCCTGTATCATGATCTGGCTCTAAGCTATCTTCATGACTGATTTTACATTATTTCCTAGCACACACTCTACCTTCTCCCAAAATGGTCTATTTGCTGTTCCTTATACTTATCATTCCAAATCACATTTCCTATGCCTGGGCCTTCAACTCCTGGAATCTCTAGTTCACTTCAAGGCTCAGCTCAAGTATCACATCCTATAAGAAGTCTTTACCGTTTCCCCTAATTGTTAGCAGTGCCCTCCCCAAATTGCTTCATATTAATTTTATATTTACTCATCTCTGTACATTTTGGTCTCTCCCCATTAGAATATAAGCTGCTTGACAGCCAGGACTGTTTCATTCTTCTTTGTATCTCTGATGCAAGAATAGTGACTGGTACACAACAAGTGTGTAATAAATTCTTATTAAATTAAATTGAATCTGCATCAAGGGAGGAGTTTCCTTAGTAAGAATTCCTACCTTGATGAAAGCACAGATCTATGATAATGATAGGAATTATATTAGTTTCTAAAAACTGAATGTAAGAAATAACGATAAAATCTGTTGAAAATGAGTTTCATTGTGGATAGTTAGTAAATACAGAGCTATAACTAGCAATTTTGGTGCCTGGGGCATGCAGCCTGTAACTAACCACAGTCAAGTTATCTTTGTAATTCATGATGTGAAAATGATACAAGAAGCAATACAAGAGAGATTTAGATGATTCACAGAAAATCCATTCAATCATAGAGACAGTTTTAGATATAGAAGTGACCTTTGAGACCATTCTAGTTTAATTTTTTTATTTTTTTAGTGATAATGAAATAAGGCCAAGAGCAGCTGTGACTGTTGCACAGGCATTGATAGAAGAGAAGGAAATCTTGTCCAAAACTTCTAATTCCAAATCCAACATCTACATTCAGAGTGCAATCTGCATTGCACTGTGCTGCAGCCTTATTTATTCAGCTAACAAATATTTATTAAGCACTTATATATATGGCACTGAAAGATAAAATTATTTCAAGGAAAAGTTCTATTCAATAGTATACAGTAATTACAATTCTGAAATTTTGGTTTTGTCAGCTGCTACCTAACTTTAAAAACTATTTCCGGGGACCTGCACTTAAACTAACACTTTAATTGTCCTTCAGGTTCTGTATTGTCATTTGATATTCCCAATTTTATTTTTAATTTATACTTTCAAAATCTGTTCATTATTTTGTAAAAAACATTGGATGGTTGTGCCTTTAGTAACATACTATGTCATTAGAAGTTAATATTCTAATCTGAAAAGTAACTAATGCTAAGCTGGGTCTCTTTCTATCATATCCACGAGACTCGTTCTGCCTTCCAGGCTTCTTATTTGCTTTCTTCTGGATTTTTCTTGTTGTTTTTTATGATGCTGCTTATTATGTCATTAAAAAAAATTCTTATTGTGTTGCTCTAAAAAACAGAAAATTATACAAGAAGTAACTAAGCTAACTTTAGTTGAAGAGGAAGGGCAAGTAGTTAGTTACTACTATACAGAGTTTCTTAACCTTTTTTGTGTGATGAGACCTTTGGATAGTGGAGGGAGTAAGTGAAACCTACAGACCCCTTCTCAGAATCAGGCTTTTAAATGTGTTACATAAAATACATAGGATTACAAAGGAAACCAATTCTGTTAAAATGTATTTATCAAAATATTAAGAAAACAAGTTTATAGACTTCAGTTTAAGAAACCTTGCTATAGTGGCTCACAGGTGGGTGCCATTAACAATATTTTATAGCTTTCTGTTTTGTTTAGCTTTTAAAAAATTATTGATTTTTTATTTTTATATCACCTTCATTTCTTTATATATCCCTTTCCCTCCCCCCCATCAAGTCCTCTCTTATAACAACAACAAAAAAAGAAATAATAAGTAGTTTAGAAAAATTAACCAATCAAGTCTAACTATTTATGTGATGTTCTATGACCACAGCCTCCCAGTTCTGCAAAGAACAGAGTGGAGTACATTTTCTCTTCTCCTAACTAAAATTAAATGTCCTAATTCCCATAGCATTCAGTTGTTTTTGTTGTTATTTTCTCAGTTGACAATGTTCTCACTGTATATATTGTTTCCCTGGTTCCGCTTACTTCCATTCTGCATCAGTTAGTGTAAGTTTTTTTCATTCAAATAATAATTCTCTGAACTCTTCATATTCATAATTTCTAATGGTACAGTTATATTCCATTACATTTATGCCATAATTAGTTTAGTCATTTCCCAAATAATGGGCATTTACTTTGTTTCTAGTTATTTATCATCATTAAAATGTGGCTTTTTATGTTAATTATTCTTTCTAGCTTGATACTAAGATAATTTGTTTCTAGCCAGTAAAGGAAAATATGGGTTACAAAGAGAGCAAAGGAAAAGGAAAAGGATCCATCCATACAAAAATATTTATATCAACTCTTTCTGTGGTGACAAAGAATTGAAAACTGAGAGGATACCCATCAATTGGGGAATAACTGAACAAGTTATAGTATACAAATGTGATGGAATGCTATCGTGGAGGGTATGGTTTCAGGAAAACCTGGGAAAACTTGTATGAACTGATGCAGAGTGAAGTGAGCAGAATCAAGAGAACAATCTAATGGCAATATTGTAAAGCTCATCAACTGTGGAAGGCTAACTCTAATCAACACAATGACCTGCCGCAATTCCAAAGGGCACATGATATAAAATGCTATCTACCTCTAAACATAAAGCTGATGGACTCAGGTCAAAGCACATTTTCCTTCTTTCTTTTTCTTCCTTCCTTCCTCCCTCCCTCCCTCCCTCCCTTCCTTCCTTCCTTCCTTCCTTCCTTCCTTCCTTCTTTCCTTCCTTCCTCTTTCTTTTTTTGAAACATGGCTAATACAGATATTTCTTTTCTTTGAGCATATATGTAATATACATTACAAATACATGTAGTGTATTAATAGGTTTTGCTTTCCTCGTCTTTTCATTGGGTTGGGGAAGGCGTAAGGGAAGGGAGAAAATTTGGAACTGAAAAAAAAAGAATATGTAAGTTAAAGTTTTCTATCCTGTAAATTTCCATTCCCTGGGGCAAAGCCCATCTCACCCTAGTTCTGTCTCTGGTCCACAATCTCATCCTGTCTGGTAGGTAGGTCTGAATGAATGTTTGCATAGCACTTTATAGTTAGAAAGTGTTCTTATATATGTTATTTGTTATCATTTAAAAGCACTAAAATCAGAGTGGGGGAAACTCAGTAGAGGAACAGAAAAGGCAGGGTGCCCAGTGTCCTGGTGGGAGATCTGAACTAAGCACAGAGGTCAGAGACAGTAAAGACAGGAGGTGAGAAAACCCTGATTAGACAGAGTCACACTTTGACAGCTTAGGGAAAAACAAAAACAAGCCACATCTCGGACCTCCTGCTGAATCAGAGATTTAATCAATCCTGTGTGACCTCCCACTGAGAGGAGGACCTAGGGTCCTGGTGGGTGACAGCAGTAATAGACGACATGTATTTTGGGCTTCAAGATTTGCAAAGGTCTTTACCCACGTTCCCTTATTTGATTCTCACCACAACCCTGCACTGTAAGTGTCATTATCCCAGTTCTACAGTTAAATCCCCAGGGCAGTGATTTGCACACAGTGTGCTCATGTTTGTTAAACTGAATCGATGTGAAGAGGAAAGAAACTCAGAAAGAGTAAATGATTTGCCTGAGGTACTAGCTATTAAATGTTTGATCTCTGGGCCCCAAGACCAGAGTTTTTTAGCCAATGTTGCACTATTAGTTAACTATTAGCTAACATAATCCTAACTACTACTATAACACTATTAGTTAACTAATAATTTATTTTGTTTGAACATGTATGTAACATACATTACACATACATGTAGTACATGTAATAAGTTTTATTTTCCCTGCTATAGTAGTTATAGTTAGTTAACAATAGTAACAGTGAACAACATTCATTCAGCACCTACAAGCAAAGCACACAAAGAAAGGCTAAAACAAGGTCCCTGCCCTCAAGGAGCTTACACTCTAACGGGGAGATAGCATGTATATAACTAGATACATAGAAGACATGCTCCTCCAAAGTCATATTTTTAAGCTGTAGCATGAACAGCGGCTGCACTGGGGAAAACCATCTCGGCAGATGGGCTAAATCAGGTTGAGGATAGCCAACAAGCTTCAAACTGATCACTGAATGCAGGGGTGTCTGCCCAAGTATGTGAAGACCTTCTCTGGTGGAATGGGAGGATGAGAACAATTTGTTCCAACAGCCAGGAAGGTGGCTGAAGCAGATGCCGTGGAGGGCTTAGAGCTTGGTCAGACACCAAGGTCATCTATTGTATCTCAGGCCATTCCTGGTCATGACTTTTGTCCTGCCGTTGGACTTCGATGACTCTGGACAAAAGTGAGGCTGACAACTTTGTGCAACTCTGCCTCACTTAAACCCAATTCACAGGCAAATTAAAACCACCATGATGTTGTTGTATTTCTTCAGAAAGGAAGGACAAACAATAATAATCCATTTGAAATGGGCTTGGGGGAGAGAGGAAATCTCAGAGGAATGCACTAGGAGCTGGATCTACTGGAAAAGATCTCCTACAGAAGGGGAGATTTGAACTGAGCCTTGAAGGAAGCAGGGGAAACAGACAGGGGGAAGAAGCAGAGTGTTCATGGCACGAAGAACAGCCAGTGCAAAAATGAAGAATCCAGAGGTGGAGAGTCAAGGATGAGGAACAGCAAGGAAGTTGGGGGTATAGAATGAATGAAGGGGGCTTAGAACTAGGAAAAAGTACAAAGAGATCAGGTCCTAAAGAACCAAAAGTACCATACAGGAGTTTCTACTTGATCTTGGGGGCAGAGGGAAGCCTTGGTGCTCACTGTGTGTCTAACACATATGTGTCAGGTACTTCAAAGGGATAAAAAAGAAACATAAAATAGTCTCTGCTTTTGGGGAACTTATCCTATAGTTAGGTGGCTCAGTGGATAAAGCACCAGGCCTGGAGTCAGGAAGACTCATCTTCCTGAGTTCAAATCCAGTTTCAGACACTAGCTGTGTGACCCTGGGCAACTCATTTAGCCCTGTTTGCCTCAGTTTCCTCATCTATAAAATGAGTTGGAGAAGGAAATGGCTATTCCAGTATCTTTGCCAAGAAAACCCCAAACAGGGTCACAAAAAGTTGGACTAACTCAGCAACAAGACTATATACCAGGCCCTTTGCTAAGCGCTTTACCAGTATTATCCCATTTGATCCTTACAGCTTGAGTTTTTGTTGTTCAGTTGTGTCTGATTATCATGATCCCATTTGGGGTTTTCGAGGCAAAGATAGTAGAGTAATTTGTCATTTCCTTTTCTGGTTCATTTTTTACAGTTGAGGAAACTGAGGCAAATGGGGTAAAGTGACTTGCCCAGGTTCACACAGTCCAAGACTGCATTTGAACTCAGGAAGATGAGTCTTCCTGATTCCAAGCCTAGGACTCTAGTCACTGTACCACCTTGCCGCACTACCCCTCTGAGAGGCAGGTGCCATTATTATTATTACCCCCATTTTACAGTGAGAACACTGGGGCAGATGGTGGTTCAGTGATTTACCCAGGATCCCACAGCTAGTCAGTGTATATGGCTGGATTCAAAATCAGGTCTTCCTGACTTTAAAAGTGGATCTATTTTTATGAAGCCTTCAGAGATTCATCTGCCTCCAAAGGGCAGCACTAGGGAAGATGGAGGGGAGGAGATGGTGGGGAAAGGTTTACAGGAGGATTACAGACTTTGTTCTTCAAACTCTGGGCCGTCACTGCCCAATTCCCCTTCTCCCCAAATAGCCACACCTCCCCCACCCCAAATACACACATTCTAAGTTGGAAGGGGAGAATTTTAGTTCAGATGGACTAGATCAGGACAGGTACCAACGAGATGTTTCAGGCAATTCCTTAACAGAACCAGGTCTCAGCTTTCCCTCTCTAGGGAAGATGTGGTAGACTAGAATGTCTCTGAGGGTCTTTCCAGGTTTGATAATCTACATTCTGTCTTCTGAGGGTCATATCTAGCACTGACATTCTATGCTCCAAGTTCCTTCCTGGCTCTGACATTCTGTGATCTAAAGGCCCTCCTAGCTCTGACATCCTGTGTCCTAAGGGCCCTCCCCAATTCTGATCTTCTGTGTTCTAAGGACCCTCCCAGCTCTGACATCCTGGGTTCTAAGGGCCCTCCCAGCTCTGACACCCTGTGTTCTAAGGGCCCTCCCAGCTCTGACCTTCTCTGTTCTAAGGACCCCCCCAGCTCTGACATCCTGGGTTCTAAGGGCCCTCCCAGCTCTGACACCCTGTGTTTTAAGGGCCCTCCCAGCTCTGACCTTCTCTGTTCTAAGGACCCTCCCAGCTCTGACATCCTGTGTTCTAAGGTCCCTCCCAGCCTTGACATCCTGGGTTCTAAGGGCCCTCCCAGCTCTGACCTTCTCTGTTCTAAGGACCCTCCCAGCTCTGACATCCTGTGTTCTAAGGTCCCTCCCAGCCTTGACATCCTGGGTTCTAAGGGCCCTCCCAGCTCTGACACCCTGTGTCCTAAGGGCCCTCCCCAATTCTGATCTTCTGTGTTCTAAGGGCCCTCCCAGCTCTGACATCCTGGGTTCTAAGGGTACTCCCAGCTCTGACATACTGGGTTCTAAGGGTCCTCCCAGCTCTGACTTTCTCTGTTCTAAGGGCCCTCCAGCTCTGACATCCTGTGTCCTAAGGCAAAAGTTCTTAATTTAGATTCCATGAACAGGAGAGATAGAATTCAAAGGGTCTGTGAACTTATATGAGAAAAAGAATTACATCTTTATTTCAATATATTTAATTTCTTTTGTAATCCTATGGATTTTATTTTATGCATTGAAAAACCTGATTCTGAGAAGGGGTCCATAGGCTTACCCAGACTGCTGAAGGAGTGTCCTAGACCCCAGAAACTTAAAAAACCCCTGTTCTAAGGTCCCTCCCAGTGCTAACATTTTGTATTCTGTCTTCCAAGGTCCCTCTAAGCTCCCATGCTGTGACTATCACAAAAGCTGTCTCTGACCCCCTCACTGGACCCAGAGTAAGCCACAGTATTTCAGATTAATTGGGAGAAAAAAAATGGCCGTGACTCCCTGTTTTTTTTAGGACTTATAAGACACAGCATGGCCACCCTGGCATTGTTCTTTGGGCCAGTCCCTTCAAGGAGACAGTGGCTGACCAGAGTGAGGCTTCTGTTTCCTAGGCCCCATTTCTTCATTGCAATGTCCCTGCTCCTGAAAGCACTAAGGAAAAGAGATCTGAGTCCCCCTCCTGCCTTGCTTCCATATTAGAAATATGGGGTCCAATCCTTCAGGGAAGGACAGGGAATGTGCAGTGGACTTGAGGCTTGAGAATATCCTGATAAATGAGTTGTAACCTTTCTGGAGCTGAAGCTATGTGTCAGACCTGCTGTGAGAGGAACAAACCAAGCCTCTTCTCAGCCCTCCTCTGCACTGCCTGCTCCTCCTTCCCTCCCACTGTGCCTCATTAACTGGGAATTTCATTACCCTCACCATCACTGCAGGCCCAAATTACCTACATCTGCAGCAGACAAGAAACACAAAATAGTGAGACCTCTTTGGGGTGGCCAGGAGGGGGATGGGCAGGAGGGAGAGGGCGTGGGCAGGCAGCCCCAAGCTTCTTCATGGAAGATGTATACCTCATGCAGCTCATTCCCTGGGACCAAAGTGGGTTTGGCCATCCTGAGCCAGAGAGGAGCCTCTAATGTGGCCATGGTAGGAGTGTTCACGATCTATCTTTCCCCATATTGGTAGTCAGATATTTACAGGCAATAGCCATGCCCCTCCACGCCAAGTCTTCTTTTCTATAGGCTAACTCCCACCCCGCACCCTCTCTTCCCTGAACTCTTCCTTGTGGGGCAAATTCCTTCTCCACTCTGGTGGTTCTTCTCAGCTCTTCTGAGGTTACCAATAGCTTGCAAATAGGATGGAGAAATGTTTCACCCTTGGACTTGAGTGCTGTTTCCTCTCTCCTCCCAGGACAGGTGACTAGACCATGTGGTCAGAGTTCCATTCCATAAATTCAATAAGCATTTTTTTCTGTGAGGGAGGCTGCGTGGGGAACCCAGCCAGCAGGGTCTGATGAGATTACTGTGAGGTAACCTTACCCCTGGCTGACATCCTCCTGAGCTGAACCTGCCTAGCAAGGTTGGTTTGCAGAAAGTGGGAAGCCTACACCCTACTTCCAAGGCTCTCTGGAACCCAACCCCCTCCTTTCTCCAGCTCCTCTAGGGGAGAGGGCTACAGAATGGCAGCTCCTCTGGCCAGAGTTCATTCTTCCATGGACCTGAGTATTCTGGTTCCTATGAAGCCTGTCAGAGCTGGCTCACTGAAATGAGTGTTCAAGGCTCCTTCCCCCCAGAGCTCTGACACATGTATGAAGCAGTCCATTAACGAGGTCTGTCTGGGCTCTGGCTCCCCAGGGGACTGATGGGATCAGGGAACAGTGACCCGCAAGGATTGGAGATGGATTAATTAAGGGGAGTGAAGCATTCATTTGAGCACACGTGTCCCCTGAATATCCTAATGGGCAGAAAGGGTCCTGAACTTTGCATGGGATGTCTTTTGTGTATTTGAGTCGGTCTGACAGGAGGCCCAGAGCTGATTCAATTAATTTATTTTCAAAGGACTTCAAGATTTGGAGCTGGAAAAGACCTTAAAAAACCCTTAATCTGACCAGCTCATTTTGTAAATGAAGAGTGTCCATTCCACGAACCACTGAGGATAGAGTCCTGTCTTTAGTGGGTTTGGGTTTGGGGGGAGAGTGGAAAAGACACAGTCAGTCAATCAACAAGCCTTTATTAAGTGCCTCCTGTGTTCCTGGCACTGTGCTAAGGGCTGAGAATACAAAGAAAGGCAAAAACCAGTCGCCCTGCCTTCAAGGAGCTCATGGTATGGGAAGGGGGGGGGGGTGGATAATTGGCAAACAACTATATAAAACAAGGATTATTTTATAGGATGAATCAGAGATAATCAATCGATCAAGAAACACAAAATTTAGGTAAGATCTGAAGCCTTCTCTCCTGTGGCCTATGGCCTAGCAGAGGGCCCAGACAATAACAGAATAGAAACTAAAACATGAAAATGCATCAAAGACGAGGAAAAGCCCCTGACACATCCCTTCAAAGGCTGTCTCCGCTCTCCGTACTGTCTCACACGGTGATCTCATCATCCCCGGACGGGCTCCAGCACCATGTTTGTAGATCTAGCCCTAGTCTCTCCTGAACTCCACTTCTCCAGCTCCATCTGCTCATTAGACATTTCAGATTAGATGTCCTGAAGACATCTCTCCAAAACCCATCTCTCTCTGGATCATTTCTATTTTCCCTAATTGCCCACAACCTTAGTGCCAAGGAATCCTTAACCCTTCGTTCTCATTCACCCCACATCTCTGTTGAATTGCCCATTCTTGTTATTTTGAATTCTACGATATCTCCCATATCGGTCTGTTTCTCACAATCCACATAGTCACTTTTCACCTAAACTAGCAATGTATCCCCCTAATGGTTTCCCTGCCTCAAAGACCCTCCCTTTTAATTTGCACATAAGGATCTATAATACATAAAATATTCAAGGTAACATTGTGGTGGGGGAATGAGGGAGGAAGGCAGGAGAAAATAGGGAGGGAGGACGTTCCACGCAGAGAAGAAAGAGTGAGCCAGGGAGTGGATGTAGGCCAGTATAGAAAGAGTACTTTACTTATTTCATAGGTTTCAGATTGGGAACTCTGGAGAGATCACCTGGTTGAACCTGCTTTTTTTTCCCTTCCACTTTAACAGTATTTTATTTTTTCCAAATAGAGGCAAAGAGAGTTTTCAACATTCACTTTTATAAGATTTTGAGTTCCAATTTTTTTTTCTCTCTCTCTTCCCTCTCCAAAAAAGGCAAGCAATCTGATACGGGCTATACATGTACAATCATATTAAACATATTTCCACATTAGTCATGTTGCGAAAGAAGAATCAGAATAAAAGGAGAAAACCATGAGAAAGAAAACCAAAAACAAAAAAAAAGAGAGAGAGAAAATCATATGCTTTGATCTGCATTTAGACTCCATAGTTCTCTCTCTGGATGAGGATAGCATTTCAAACCCACTTCTGAAGCTTTGCTCAAAGTCACACAGCTAATGCATGGTAGGGTCAGGATTTGAAGCCAGTTTTGCTGACTTCAGAACGATTACCCTTTCTGATATATCACATCAGGGATAACAGCGTTCACTCTTCCACAGAACTGAATTCCATGTAAGAGTGTGGACATCTGCTTCTATTCATCCTCTCAGGGACAATCATGAGCACTTAATCTGTCCTGGTTGCTGTAGGAGAGACAGAAATGAGTGAGGACCAGCACCCCACCCTTAGAGAACTCAGTCTCCGAGAGAGGATAAGACACAGACTACCATACAAAGCAGGGTGCCAGAGTGCTTGGGAGAGGTAGGAACAGGGTACAATAAAAGAGGGAGAGATGTGTCTGCCTAGGGGAGGTCAAGGAAGATTTCCTGGGGAAAGTGCATTTAAGCTGGGCTTTGAGTAAGGAATAGGACTTCAAATGATGGAGTTGGGGATAGTGGAAGGGAAGGGTCTTCCAAATGAGGGAACCAGACTATTGGTTAAAGAAAACTTTAGAAGCAAGGGACTATCTTTTTTCCCTTTTAAAGGTTTTATTTTCAGAAAAGAATGAGAAAAGTAGCAAGTTTCCATTGTATGAGTAGGGAAAAACAGTCTGTGGGGAAAAAAATGCTTCTCATTTCAAAAGTACAGAAGCTTCACAAAGCCCCTTGAAATAAGCATAGGCGTGAGATGATCATGTCCATTTTATATATGAGAAAACTGAGGCCCTAGAGAGGAAAAGATTTAGTCAGAGCTTGAATAAAGGGTCAGTGGCAGAGGCAGCCTTTGAACCCAAATGCAGACCCTCTGGTACCTATGCCAGTCTTCCTAAAACTGCTCTACCTGATGTGAGGTATGGATGATTTGTAAGGGAGTTTGTAAGGGAGTTGAAATTATCCTGGAGTACGTCACAGAAGACTTCATGGAGGTGAAGTGGGAGTAGAAAGAACTCCAGACTGGGCATTAAGGGGCCCAGTTACTAGTCTAGGCTATTTGCCTTTTTTTTTTACCAGAAATATAATTTCACTGCCATAGGGAACTTTCAGGAAGGAAAGGTTCTCTAATCCACCTGTTCTGGAACTCAGAAAGTTGGGACCTTGAAAGGTGAAGGAATTTGCCCAGGGTCACCTAGCTGGCATGTTGACTCTGAAGCCACTCTCTGTCCACTACCCCGGGCAGCCTTTCTGACCTAGCTATACCATGAATTAAACCGCTGCCCGACCTTTGACCTTGGGTAAGCACACTGACCTGTCCATGCCTCATCTCCCCTGTCTTTATAGTAACAGGGCCAGATTCAGTGGTCTTCAAAGTTTCCTCCAATTTTGACATTAGGGGTTCTGATGATTGTGCTTAAGTCTTGAGTCTCATTTTTCTCAAATATAAAGTATAAGAGTTGAACTCCATGGCCTCTAAGGTCGCTTCCCATTTTAAATCTATGATGTCAGTCATTTCTGAATTCATGAAACTCCCGCAAATTCCTTATTTCTTCTAGGATAAAATATAGGCTCCTTCATTTGGCACCAAGAGCCCGTCACAATCATGCTCTGTCCTACCGCTGAGCTGATTTTACGTTATTGCCCCTCATGTACCCTGCAGCCCATTTATACTTATGTGGCCTCCCATCTCCTTCCTCTTTGCCTCTACCCAGACTTTCTTTACGGACGGGATGCTGTCCTTAGCTACCTTTATTTAGCCCTTAAAACTCCTCTGTATCTGAGGCTCAGCTCAAGGGCCATCTCCTGGGAGAAGCCTTTCCTGATGCCTTCCAGGTCAGCAGGGCTTCCCCTCAAATCACTTTATATTTATTTAATATGCATTTTGGGGGTTAGTTAGGTGGTCCAGTGCACAGAGTGCTGGACCTGGAATCAGGAAGACTTACGTCAAGTCTGCCTCTGCTACCTTGACCTGGCCGAGACGGAGCCATGACTGGCTGGGCCCCAGCTGACATCAGGACCAGAAATAGCCCATGGGGTTCTTACCTGCTTTGATAAATGGTGAAAGTTCCCAATACCAATGAGATTACAAGGCCCATTCTAAAGAAGACAGTCATTTATCTGGGAACAGGTCATTTCTCTCCAGTAGAATGTAAGCTCCTTGAGGGCAGATTCTTTTTTCTTTGTAGCTAAGCACCTAATATGGTGCTGTTACATACATAGCAGGTACTTAACCAATATTTAATGAATTGAATTTGATTGAAAAAGCATTCCTAGTTCTGACATTCTACGTTCTAAGGATCTTCCTAACTCTGAACTTCTATGTTCTAAGGGTCATCCTAGCTCTGAAATTCCATGTTCTAAGGGTCTTCCCAGCTCTGACATTGTGTTCTAAGGGCCCTCCCAGCTCTGATAGTTCATATTCTAAACTTCCATCAAGCTCTGACAATCTACATTCTAAGGACATTTCCAGCTTCTAAAAAAGTTAAGTTTGGGAGTGGTATTCTTGCCCCACCCCAGAGCACCTAATACTGCTCTGTCCTACAGCAAGGGGTATTGAGCAGCTTCTTCAGAAGTTGGCAGCACCCTAGTCCTAGAGATTTCTGCTTCCCGCATCTCTGCTGCCCCCTCCTAAGGCAGGAGCTGCAGCAACACCCAATTCTTCTCTGAAGGACACATCATTTTGCCAGAAACTCAATCCCTTCTCCCTGTTCCCTTGGGATGGCTGAGCTCCCTGCCCTTAGGAAGCCCAGGCTGCCAGGATCCCAGGATCTGATCCTTCAGCCACCTCCTCCTCCCCTTCCTACAGGGAGCAGACACACTCCTGGGGGACAAGGAGCTCCCTGTGTGGTCCACTCCATTTGCTAAGAGCAGGTTTGGGACTGCAAGTGCGGATGGGAGGTGGCACCAGAGGGAGAGAGCAAGGATCAACTTACTGCCAGTGGCTGCCTGAGTGGGAATCTTGTTCCAGTAGAGCCTGGTGCAGTGTGACAGACACGGGCAGACTTTTGGGGTGGATGGTTGCACTTAGCTCCAGCCTCCTCCCCTTTCCCTCCCTGATTCTCCTCATCCTCAGGGGACTGCCTCTGCCATGGGCACCCTGAGCTGTGGACCCCCTCCTCCCCGTTTGCCTGGTGCTCTTCTAGCCCGACGGGCCACCATGTGCCAGCTGAGTGAGATGGGCCAGAAGAAGACATTGTGTGAGACTGGTATGTGCCAGCTGGGCCTTCTAGCTGCCTTAGCCCTTCAGCAAACTGGGGCGGGGGGAGATAGAAGAAGAGATCCTGACCACCCAAATGGGTTAAAGTCACACCCTCTTGGGCTTGACTGAGTCCCCCTAAATTGACAGTTCCCCTAGGTGGAGAGGGACTTCCCAAACTACATCCCTCTGAGTGGCTGGCTGGCTTCTCCTAAGGGCTCCTGACAGTATTGGATAGGGTGGGAGCAAGAAGGATGAAGGGGAGGGGAGTGATCAGGAAATGTCTGACTTGAAGACTTTCAGAATCCTTTCCTTTCCCTCTCACTCCCTCCTCCCCTTCCCAAACTTGACCAGCAGAATGGGGGGAGAGCTCCCACCTGGGACTAAGGGCTCAGCTGACCCTGAGAGCAGAGCCATAGCCCAGGGTGAGGGCGCTGCCCTCCTCCCTCGGTGCTCCTTGAATCGAATTGAGGGGCCCCTTCATGGAGTTGCAGGTCCGGGTCCCGACCTGTTCTGTCTTCCCTCGACCATGGGTTATATCAGCCATGACTTCACCAAGAAGGCTAGTCCAGCGTACTCCTTCCTCAGCAGGCCCATCGATGGTAAGGAGGGGGAAAGAGAAGCTATGGGCCAGAACTGAGGGCAAGAAAGGAGAGAGGACACATTTGGGTGGGGGAAGAGAGACATCTGAGGAGGGAATTTAAGGATGGGGAAGGCAGGTGATCAGAGAGGACCCGGGAGGGAAAGGGACAGGAGGAAAGAAGAGACCAAAAACATCCATGAGAGAAGAAAGGAAAGGCAGGTAAGGAGAGAGGCAGGTTTAGGGAAGAGAGAGGACACGCAGAGAGAGGTCAGATGAGGGGAGAGAACAGGGGAAGGAAGGAGAGAAGAAAGGGAGGAGAGAAAGTGCTGATGAGATGGGAGGGCAGGTCAAGGGAGGGCCCCTGGGGGGTACAGGGCCAGGAGAGAGGAGGTCTCCTCATTGTCGCAGTGCTCTCCTCTCCCTGTGGGCACCAGTTCAGAACTCCGTCCATATCTCAGGATATCTAGGGGGGAAGCCTGGGGATGTGGGGAGTGGTGGGGCAGATCCAGACCCTCCAGGGTATCCCCTGAGAGTGGAAGAACGAGTGGGGAGATTTCTAACAGACCTCAACTCTGTGCGAGGGAAGGACCACCCTCTGCTTCATTCTCCTTGGCTTTGGAGACCCAAAGTGATTTCTTTTCTAGAGCAGAGGAATGGGGGAGCCCTGGGCATCGAGGAGACTAAGAGGAGCTGGCAGCTTGCTTTTATTCCAAGGAGAGGGTGTGAGAGAGTGGAAGGGGAGTGAAGTGGGCCAGGTCACACCTGGGCCAGATCTTACTGGCTCTCAGGTCTCTTCTCTTTGTATTGCTTAGATCTGGGGCAGATGTGGTGTTGGGCTCTGGCTGGCCTTCAGGAGTATCTGAATGCCCTGTTGGGCACAGTCACAGGGCTCCAGAGCCACATATCCAACCCACTCCTACCCTTCCTTTGGCCTCTCAGCTCCTGGGCCCAGCCCAATCCCCCTCCTCCCAAGCCCAATGCCCTTTCTCCTCCTTCCCCCCTCCTCACCAGGAGTGGGGTGTGCTACTGGCTACCCAATTTCAACCGTGCATGTGTAAGTGTGTATGTGGGTCTGCGTGTGTCTGTATGTACTATTTCTGCATGCATTTGTATATAGATATAAATTGGTACATTGTGTTTGCATGTGTCTGTGTGGCTGTATGTATTAATCTATGTATGTGTAGGCATGCATTTATCATTTGTGCCTGTGTATGCACAATGCAATGCGTGTATGTGCCTAATGCATATCTGCATGCCCCCTCTGTGTATCTGTACATCTGTGTGTTAGATTGCATACAAATGTGCATGTACATACATTCCTTATTTCTGTCTACATGTGCAAAATGCAATGCATGTATCTGCCTCGTGTGTATCTGCAAGCATGGCTACGTCTCTGGCCATCTGTGTGTTATATGTACATACGTGTGTGAGTGTGTACACGTGTGGATCTAGAAAAATCATCATAGAAAAACACTGACCTGGAAACAAAAGGCTTGGGTTCAAGTCCTGATTTGGACAGGGACATTCTTTGGAACCCTGGATCTGTTACCTCATCTGTGAAATGGAGTCACTCACTCCTGCCTTACCCCAGCCACATATCGCAAATCCCTGAAGCACAACATAAGCGTGGCAGTTACACGTGTATATGTGTGTTTGTTCTTCATGTGAAGGTATGTTTGTCTGGACATGTGTAAACTGTACAGTGTATCCCGTGAGTCTGTCTAGAGGCTACAGGTCTGGGTGTCTTCTTGGTGGGTGTACAAATTCCTCTGGTTAGAAACATATGACACACGTGCTTAACTTATATGTGCTTAAACCGGAGTCTGATAAACACTCATGGCACATCTATCATTGCTTCCAGGGCTGGGGGGGGCCAATGCTATAGAGAAGGGCAAGGCCTGCCCTCATGGAGTTTACTGTCTCTGTGTGTATGAGCGCATGTAGAGGATGCAAGTGGATGCACCAGCCAAAGGAGATCACACGTGGAAAGCTCTTTGCAGCCCTTAGAGCACCGGGCAAATGTTAACTCTTAGGTTAATAATAATAACTTCAATATAGGATCCTCATCCTTATCATCATCCAATCAGTCAACAAGCATTTATTAAGCACCTGCTGTTTGCTAGGCACTATGCTAAGCTCTGATGATACAATAAAAAGTGAAATAAATGGTATCTGCCCCCAAGGAACTAAAATTCTACTGGGGGATACAACACGCGGATAGATTTGTTAGCATTATTGTTATTATATTGTAATATAATAATTATATCATAATACTATGATGTTATATCTGTATTATTTTGCATATTACATTTATGATGTATTAATAGATGTTATATTATAATATAATAATAATATATTATTATTATCTAGCATTATTCTTATTATCATTATTATTAGGTCTGGTAGAAACAGAGATTCAAAGCTTTGGAAAGCTTTCCTGGCAGCATCTCTGTGAGATTGGAAATTCAAGCATTTCTACCCCCATTTCATAAGTGGGGAAATTGAGGTTCAGGAAAGGACTTGTTCTAGGTCACAAAGCTACTAAGGGGAAGGGCCAAGACTGGAACTCAGACCTCCTGGCTACAAGTTCATAGATCTCTCCCTAAGAGATCCCTCCCCTGTCCCTAATGTGAAATGGCTCATATCCCCACATAGATGGACAAAGCTGAGATGGCAAGGTGCCACAGTGGATGGGACACTGGACCTGAGTTCAAATCTGGCCTCAGATACTTAGCTGAGTGACCTTGAACATAGGTGCAAATAGACAAACCCCTAGTCCCTCCCTGGGTGCCTCAGTTTTTTCCTTGTAAAATGGGAGATAGTAGGGTAGAAAGATAGCTAAACAAAATGGGGGTTGTTGTGAGGATAAAGTGAGATAAATATTTATAAAGCTCTTTCAAACTTTAAAATGCTACATAAATGCTAGCTTTTATTATTAATATTATTATGCTTATCTGTCACTTATTACTGTATGACCCTGGACAAGTAACTTGAAGTCTCTGGGCCTCAGCTTCCTTCTCTGTGAAATGGGCATAATGACAGGTGCATTACCTGTCCCTGCAGGGCCATTGAGAGAAAAATGCTTTAGAAACTGTGAAGCTCTCTAGAAGGGGGCGGGGGGGAGGCAGCTGTTATTGGAGGAAGTCTTGATGTGGAAGACAGAGGAAGACATCTGGCCTGGGCAACAGTTGGGCTGGGAAGCCTGGATCCAGTCATTTCAACTCAATTCAATTTAATAAGGATCTGTTAGATGCCTACTATGTGCCAGGCACTGTAGTAGTTGAGGATAGAATAATTAAAAAAAAAAACACCTCAAAACCAAAAAATCTACTGCCTTCAGGAAGTTTATACTCTATTTGAGTCAGTGGTGGAATACAACATGTGCCTAGCTAAGAAAATACAAAACATACTCAAAATGAATGCAAAGTAATTAGGGAGCTTTGCTTCCTTTCTGAGTTTATCTTCCATCTAGTCCGGTGGTTCTCAACCTTCCTAATGCCGTGACCTTTTAATACTCGTATGTGGGTGTATCTGCATGTGAGCAGACCCTCCTGGAGATGGATAGAGGAGCCGTGTCTCGGTTCCTAAGACCATCGGAAATAGGTGTTTTCCGATGGTCTTAGGCGACCCCTGTGACCCCTGTGAAAGGGTCGTTCAACCCCCAAAGAGGTCGCGGCCCACATGTTGAGAACCTCTGATCTAGTCTGAATACATGTTTGTACGTAGCTGGTTATTTACACGTCGCCTTCCCCATCAGAATGTAAGCACCTTGAGAGCAGCAGCTATGTTTGCCTTTCTTTCTGTCACCAGTTCTTGAGTTCTTCTTTCTTAAAGATGCTGCCTTAAAACCAAATCACTCAGGCTCTCAGTGATTGTCCAGTCATGGCTCAGAGTGAATGTAAATAGCAATTGTTTCTGTTTTGGCCAGAAACCCCGAGAGTCGTCTCCTCTCAGACTGATTTTTTTTTTTTTGGCTAGTAAAAGAGGCCATTCTCTGCCTCATTTCTTACCTAGCCTTAATCATGGAATGGGTGTTGCTTTAGTCAAACTAAGACCTGGGAAAGACCTTAGTTTAAAAAGACTAAGGTCTCCCACTGTACCCAGGGCCATTTCCAATTGTCCTGATCTCTCTGGCCACTGGACCCAGATGACTCCAGAGGAGAAAGTGAGGTTGGTGTCTTTGCACAGCCCTGCCTCACTTAAATCCAATGCACTTGAAAGTCATGGCATCACCTTCCTTATGTCATGGTCCTCTTCCAGAATGAAGGACAAAGGACAAGTTTTTAACAGTGCTTTGTACGTTGTAAATTCTGCTTGATTGACTGAGTGGTTTACTAGGGTTTCTAAGAGGTTGCGGTAAACAGGGTAAAGTTTGTACAAAGGCAAGGAGACTGAAGGTGAGATTTTTTTAACATTTGGAGCAACAAGAAGGCCAGATTGTACACAGGATGTACAATGGCTAAGGTGGCATAATTAAGAAGTCCTTGTATTAGAAAATGTGTTAGAAAAGTTAGGACTGAGATGAGCTCAAGGACAGGACAAGGGAAGGCAGGGCAAGACAGATGGGGGCTATTTCACCTGAGAGTTACCAAGGGGGCTGGTATCTGGGGCTTTGGCTTCTCTCCCCACTTCTCTCCAGTGACTCGAAGAGATTCCAGCCCTGGGCCCTGCTATTTTGTGCAGCCCAACATCACTCGTTTTGGCCGGAGCAGTGCCCCTGCCTACTCCCTGCAGTCCCGCACCAAGCCCAAAGGTGAGTTGTCCAGGGATCTGGTTCTCTGTTTCTCCTACACACTCTCACCAAACCCTGCTACTTCTTGGTACCCTATTTCCCCTTTGCCCAAGGTGGCTTATAGATCTTCAGAATGAGAAGGTATTATTCAGGCCATCACCAGACTGAACATCTCTAGTCCAGTGATGGGCTCCTTTCAGAGAAGCCTATTTCATTATGGGATCCCTCTGATAATTAGAATGTTCTTCCTTATACTAGGCTGAAACCAACCTCCCTATAACACCCTTTCCCCTACTTCTTTAGTTTTTTTCTCTGGGGCAATACAGAACAATTCTTCTCTCTCTGCCCTACCATGACACTCTGGATATTAGAAGTAAACAGTCCTATGTTTTTAGTCTTCTCTCCATGTCTGCTGTTTTCAGTCTTTTTATCATCCTGCTTCCTCTGCATGCTAAGCCATCGAAGGATCCTCCATTTGAGGCCAATAACTAATTCCCTACTAGCAGGATGGTAAGTTGTTTTCTCATTCTCCTGGAAATAAGTATGGAGTTCCCCCTCCCCACCAGTGAAGGTGAAAACACCATAGGTTAAGAAACTCAACAAATTTGTCTGTGTTTGTTGGGCACAGAGTTGGCTGAGTTAGGTCACAAAGGTGGCTAAGATTCTTTTGAGGAACTCAGGCTAGAGGAGAGATGAGACACCATCTCAGAAAGTGATCAAGTTGGGGCAGTGGACCTCAACCAAGAATGGAGAGAGCTTCCCAGGCCCTTCTACCAGTCAATATCTAAAAACTGCTTGGCAGGCTAGAACAATGAGCTAAATCTTCTGAGATGCATTTTAATACAAATGCCCAAGACTCTCTTGCTTTATAGCAGCAGTATTCAAAGACTGTCTGCAGCGAAGTGCAAACTCTGGAGAGTCTTCACAAGCTGGAAACATCTCCACATATGAGTCTGGAAACCAACTGTTTGTCTGTTGTCCCAGGACCAGCTTAAGCAAACTTGGAGTGGCTTATCACCAGATTTGCCACAGGGTGGTGAATTCGTCAGCCACCACAACCACTGCAAGTCTGCAGTGGAGGAGGGTGAATCCATAGGGGTGAAATCACAGAACCTTATACTAATGAAGCAGATGTCAAGTCTTACACCTGGGTTAAAAAAAAAATCAGTATCAGGATGGGAAAGGCAAGGCCAGATGATAATTTGTACGAGAAAAGAGTCAGAGAGACCAAGAATTCCAAATGAGTCAGCAGTGTGACATGATAATTAAACAAGCTTATGAGCATTGTTTCCAGACTGAAACAGGTGATGGTCTTTACTGGACCTTGGTCTGGCCAGATCACTTGTGGAATACCATTTTTGGGTGCCATAATTTATGAGTGACATTGACAATCAGAAGAAATCAATCTGTTATGCTGAGGGGAATGAGCTCTGAAAACTCATCTGTATGAATGATGGTGATGTTCAGCCTAGAAGAAGAGACTAAGGAAAAGGGACATATGGTAGCTTGTCTTGAAGGATCTGGAGAGGGAGGATCATAGGCAAGAGGGATCAGACTGAAGGTGCCTGACCCCAGAGGAAAGACATAGGACAAGCTGGTGGAAGTTACATGGAGACATATCAGAAAACATGTAAGGAAAGAGTTTGTAACAATCAGTGCTATTGGGGTGGCTAGGTGGCAAAGTGAGTAGAGCACTGGCCCTGGAGTCAGGAGGACCTGAGTTCAAATCCAGCCTCAGAAACTTAACACTTACTAGCTATGTGACCTTGGGCAAGTCACTTAACCCCAATTGCCCTACCTTCCCCCCTCCAAAAAGAAAAGAAAAGAAAACAAAACAAAAAACCAATCCGTGCTATCCCCACATGGAATGGGCCACTGTGGAAGGCTGCGGCTGGGCTTCACCAGAGATGAAATCAGGGGATGCTGGATAACTGTTTCTAGGTGGTGGATGCAGAGCTGGGGTTCATGACTTTTGTTGTGTCCTTGAATCCGATGGACCCCTAACTAATGGAAGGAAAGGCTAATTTTCAGTTAAAGGTGAAGGAAAATTAAAACGTCATTTTTTCCCCATCCAAGTTCTTGATGCCAGGTTAAGAACCTTTGAAGAAGAGGGTGGCTAGGTGGAGCAGTAGATAGAGCACCAGCCCTGGAGTCAGGAGGACCTGAGTTCAAATCTGACCTCAGACACTTACAGGCTGTGTGACCCAGGCAAATCACTTAACTTAGATTGTCTAAAAACTCTCCCAAACCAAACCTTTGACGGAGAGGGAATCCTATTCAAGTCCAAACTCAACTAAATGTCCTCCAAGATTCTTTCCAAACCCGAGACTCTGAGATGCTGTGATATGTTCAGGTTGTCATTCAATTCATCAAATATGTATTGATATAGTGATCAAATATTGTGCTTGGAGCTGGGAGTGCTAGTACTTCTCGCTCTCTGACTCGGTTTCCTCACTTGTAAAATAGGAATGATAATGGCATCTACTTCCCAGGGGTGTTGTAAGGATCAAGTGGGATAACATACGTTAAACACTAGGAAAAGTACTATATGTGTTTTTATTATTAATCATTATACCAAAATGAATAAGGACAATGACCCCACCTACAAGGAGCCATAATATAAGGGAAATAATGAAAGATACTAAGGACAGATTCACATAAAAAGTCCTTAGAATATTTGAAGAAGAAAATGCTACTTTTCCCTGGGTGATTGCAGAGAAGGTAGCACTTGAACTAGGTCCTGAAGGAAAGGAAGGATATCCAAGGAGAAGGAGAGGGAAAAGAGTGTCCATTCTAGGCAGAGGGTCCAGTGTGCACAAATGCATGAAGAAGGGAGAGGAAGAGACAAGGTCAAGGGATTTGGAGAAGCATCTACTTGGCAGGTCTAGAGCTGGGAGGGATCCTTATAAGCCAAGTACAACTTCTTCATTTTGCAGATGAGGAAACTGAGGCACAGTGACTTTAAGTCACTTGCCAAGGGGCATGAAGTTGGTAAATGCCTGAGGCAGGACTCAAAGGCAAGTCTTCCTGCCCCCAATCCAGCACTCTATCCACTACCCCAATACCATCTCTCTAACAGAGAGTGCAGGAATGAAAGAAGTAGAGAAGAATAGGGTTGGGAATATTGGTTGGACACAGATAGTGAAAGACTTTGAACGTCAAGATAAAGGTTGGAATTTTATCCCAAATCCAGGGAAAGCTTGAACTGATAAACTGAAGCAGGGGAGTGACAATTCTTATGGGAGATTCTAAACCCTTGTATTTCACAGATCTGGAAGTGACACCTGGCCCTGGTGCCTACAGCCCCGAGAAGGTGCCTCCCATCAATCATCCAAGATCTCCTGCTTACAGCCTGGGTTTGCGCACCCCCCGCTGCCGCCTGGTGGACTCCATCCCAGCCCCCAACAGCTATACCTTGCCTTCTCTGTGGGGCTCCCAGATCTTTACCAAACCTTGCAGCCCCAGCTACTCAGTGTCGGGTCGAACAGCCCAGGCCCGCTTCACTGAGGACCCATCTCAGCTCCCCGGGCCAGGCCAGTATGAGTGCCCAGACCCAGATGCCTATAGTCAGCGCCGGGGGCCTGCCTACTCCATGCTGGGGCGTCCCTGTGATCCTCGCCCCCTCTTTCAGACACCCGGTCCTGGTGCCCACAACCCTGAGCAGGTCACAGTGCACTGGACCCGGGCACCTGCTTACTCCCTGGGTATTCGCCACTCCAAGTTTATTACCCCTCTGGTTACAGACAGCACAGCTTGACATCCTCTCATGTCAATCCTCCCTCCCTCTGTCTAAGTATAGCCTATATCCCTGGGACTGAGTCCCTAGGGGTTCAGGTGGAGGGAGCAGGGAACTGGGGACTACCCTTCTGAGAAAGAAAGAGAGAGAGGAGAGAGAAGGGAGAGAGAGAGAGAGAGAGAGAGAGAGAGAGAGAGAGAGAGGGAGGAGAGAGAGGAGAGAGAGAGAGAGAGAGAGAGAGAGAGAGAGAGAGAGAGAGAGAGAGAGAGAGGAGAGAGAGAGAGGAGAGAGAGAGAGCCAGCTTGGCAGAGACTAGATGCTGGATTTGGTTCTCTTATCTCTTCTTGTTTCTCTGTACCTTGCCTCAGTTTCTCCATCATGTGAGATATGGGTGGTATACAGACAACCTATCTGCTTTCTGCTTCCCCCAGGGCCTGGTGAGAATAGAAGGTGGCCATGACTCTCAGTTTCCCTATTTGTAGCAGGAGAGGTTGGACAGATGACCTCTAAGGTCCCTTCCAGCTCTACGACCTAAGATCTATGTCTGGAGAGGATTTAGAGATTACCAAGGATTGTCTCGGAAGCTCAGGATGGGGGGGTGTAGCAGAATCCTCTCACCCATGGATTCCTTCCTTTCTGGAACCAAAGTGCCTTACCTTGAATTTGCCCCACCTTGGTGAAGGGTAGGGGAGATCCTCACTTAGAAGAAAGATGTTCAAAAGCCAAATTCTCTCCTGTCTGCTAGAGGGGAAGCAGTGAACCCAAGGCTCTGTCTGGGAGAGTGCCCCAAGAACTCTTAGTGCTTTATAATTTGTCCCCAAGCCTCTTCTCTATCCAGAAACCTAGAATCAGGTTGTAGGTTTCAGCAATGGTGACTCTATCCCCATCCCCTAGGCCATTGATGTTGCTCCCTCTCTTCCCAAGGGTCCTGATCTAGACCTCCAGTTCCCTAGAGATCAGCCACCACCCTGCACCTGGTTCTCAGATCTGCTCCTTTTCCCTTGACTTTGGTCCCCTCCCCATTCACAAGAACTGGGGAGTAGGCATATATGGCTTCAGTCCTTTCAGTTCTGCTCCATTTCCCCAGGACTTCTCTCTCCTCCAAGGCTATGGGTTCCTGTGACCTTTGAGGATACTAAGAGAGTTAGTATCCAGCCAGCAATTCCCACCCTCACCTCTAGTCAATACATCCATAGGTGCAAAGAACATGTTGTAAAGAATAAAAGTGTCAATAAACTGGTACCTCGAGGAGGTTAAGTAGTAGCAGCACTTCCCAAGGGAAGTCAGGGGCTCTGCACAGGTCTTCATGCCTAGCACAAAGGCTATTTGTAGCCCTTTGGTGGAGAATACAATGAATGCACTACATCCAACTCAGAAATGACCTGGGGAGCTTGAATTGATGAGAATTAAATCTGTTAGGTGTTCATTCATTCACTTACTCATTCTCTTCCTCATTCATCCCTTCATTCATGCCTTCCTTCCTCACCCTATTCCTCAGTCCTGGGCTTCTCAGATCTCATCTAGGATGATTGGGCAGTGAGAAGACCTATCACCACAGGGTATGTGGTCCCTCTTGCCTTTCTCCTTCACTCAGGTAACTGAGACCCAGGGAAGGCAACTGACCTCCTGGAGCTCACCCAGCCACTTAGTGGTAGAACCTGAACCAGAAGTTCTGGGTTCTTTTCTGCTGCCTCCACATCCAGAAGGTCCTTTCTATGGCTGGTTCAACCTCCTGGTGGGACACACTGCCTGCCCCTTCCCTTCCAATAAATCACTTCCTTAGGCTGAAATGTAGGGACAGTCTGAGATGGTTAAAGCATTTGAGAAGCACAAGACGGTGAGGTTGTGGGGAAGGGGCTGTCCCACTATCTAAGCTATATATCCTAGCCTTCCCATTTGGTCTTCTGCATCTCCTCCCTCCCTCAACTTATGGCAGTGCAGGGTCACCTCCCACCTTCACTCCAAATGGTGAGTGTTCCATATAAGTGACAACAGCTGGTTTCTTTTGCTTTGAACAATGCCAGAGGGACATATGGACCAGGAAACAGTCAAGCAAAAGAGAGAAACAGACCAGAGTGAGTGAAAAATTGAAGGCAAATAGAGACCAGAGTGATAGTCTAGAAGAGGAATGATTAAATTTTTTGTTTCATAGATCCCTTTGAAAGTCTGTTGAAGCCTATGGATCTTTTTTTCAGAATAATGTTTTTAAATGCATAAAGTACATAGAATTGTAAAAGAAACCAATTATATTGAAAAATAGTTACCAAAATATTTTTTAAAAATCAGTTCCTAGACTCCAGGTTAAGAAACTCTGAGACTTTAGGAAAAAAAAAACCACATAGGTGATGATCTTAAGAGAATAGTGGAAAGAGAAGAAGAGGAATATGCTAGGGGGAGGAAGGAAAGGATGCACAGGCAGACATCTGTACAAACAAGGACGAGGAGGTGGGGGGTAGCTGATACTTGAACTGGTCAAGGGAGGAAAGAATACACAAAGATGAATACAGAGATACATTTTACTCAACAAGGAAATAAGAAAGGGAAGAAAGGAGAAAGGGCAGTTAGAGGGTAGGCTTGTTAAGGGATGGATTAATTCTAAACAAAATAAACTCAGTTACTAATGACATGCTTTTTGAAGCTGAAAAAGAATAGGAATCTGAGCGTGTGCCCATAAATTGAAGAACAGCTGAAAAAGCCATGGTAGAATGCTACTGTGCCCTAAGAAATTATGAAGGCAACGGCTTTAGAGAAACCTGGACAGATGCAGAAGGAAGTGAATAAAATGAGGAGAATGATTTATGTAATGATAGCAGTACTATAAAGCCTAGTTACTTTGAAAGAATTAAAATTCTAATTGGTGTGATGACCAATCATGATTCCAGAAGACTAATTATGAAGCATTCTACCCACCTGATGATAAAGAGGTAAGGGACTCAGAGTGCAGAATGAGACATATTTTTACTATTATTTTGTACATCGTCAATGTAAACATTTATTTTGCTTGACTATACCGTTTATAACAATGGTTTTGTTTTTCTTTCATTCTTAGTTGGGGTGAAGAGAGAAGTCACATTTTTGCTGATTGAAAAATATAATTAAATATGGTTGAGAGACAGACAGAGGTGTCTACAGAGAGATCAGAGAGACATACAGATCAGAGAAACAGAATGGTCAGAGGTACAGATGGGCAGGTAGCTAGGCAAGGGATCTGGGGAATGGATGAAGGAGGGGCAGAAAGCTAAAGAAAGCTGACTGAGAATCGACATTGATGAAGAGACCCTCCTGGAGAAATAGCGAGACATTACAGAACTCTGTTTTAATCCAACTCTTCAGTGACCTCTGATATATCAGTGTGAGGAGAGGGATTTCAAGAGGCAAGACATGGAGTCAGGTGACCAGATGAAGGAACGGAGTCCCCCAAGTTGATATGGTGATCTGGTGCCAGATTCGGGACTAGAACCTATCGCCTGACTCCTAACCTGATATTCCTATTCCCTTTCTTTGCTCCTCTTCTTCCTGCCCTTTGGAAGATATTAGACAGTCAGAATGGAAAGGGACCTTAGAGATTGTTCCCAATCCCTCATTACACAGATGAGGAAAAGGTGGCCCAAGAAAAAGGATGGACAGGACTTTCCCAAGGCTACAGAGTGAGTCAGGACAGATCCTGGACTAAGACTCAAGTTTGCTGGCTTCCAGTCTCTACTCTGCCTACTGTGCTATACTAAGTACCTACAGTGTGATCAGTCCTAAGCTAGGTTCCATGGGGAATACAAAGAGTCCCTGCCTATAATAGATTTATACTCTAACAGGTTTCATTATTTAAAGTCAGTTCTGGGATCTGTTGCCCCTCCAAACAACAAAACCTGCAACCCTAACCTAGGCTCTCTGTTCAGGGCAATGTGGGGTCCTAGAATGCTTGTAGATCCCACAGGTTCAAAGACAAGGGATCACATGAAGTTAGGTCACTTCAGGTAGCCCAGTTGAGGAGTTAGTTGCCAAGTCAGATCCTTGATCCTCAGCAGCTGCCCCCCACTTCGGACATTGTTGAAAACCTGCGTTAGGCTCAGAGGATTGACGCTGTCCCTGGTCCTGCCCAGAGAAGGTCTGTAGGGCGGAGATGTGGGACCGGAAACTGCCTGTGCACTTAGTGCAAGGCTCAAGAAAAGGAAGTTAGTCTCTAGACCTAGATCTATAAGGACCCAGAAGAGAGACCCTCTAGAAATGCCTCCCTTACTCAGGGAATTTAGCACCTTTTGGAAGGTGTAGACTCCCCTCTTTGACTCTGTCTCTGTCTCTCTCCTCTCTCTCTTACAAACACACACACACACACACACACACACACACACACACACACACACACACACACACACACTACAAATGGAGGCAAGCAGACATACACCCACACTCTCACCAATCCCCACTCCCCCTTGCCCTGTTTCCAGCCAGGGGCTGCCAATCCTGGCTGCCTGTGCTGCCCTCCTTCCTTCCCATCTGCTTCTGGAGCCTCCCCCTCTCCTAACCCCACTTCCCCAGGGAGCAGGGGGTGGGGCACCAGAGTCTATGATCCTGTTTCTCCATTTTATTGATCCAGCTTGGAGCCTGAGCTACTAACCACCTCCCTTATCTCAGCTTCCACTGTCCTTCCATCCCACCTCACCAGCCCCATACATGTTCCTCCTTTTTTCATTCCTTGAAGTTTAGCCCTAAATCCCCAATCCAGGGGCCTAGGCAGAGCCCCAAGACTGTTTAGAATTAATTAGAAGCAACCTTGGAACACAGCACACAGAATGTCAATGCTGGGAAAGTCCTTACAACACAGAATATTAGAGCTGTTCCAGGGCCCTTAGGACATATGTCAGAACTAGAAGGACCTTTAAAACACAGAATGTCGCAGTTGAGAGGGTCCTCAGAACATAGGATGTCATGGCTGGGAGGACCTTTAAAAGACTGAAGGTCAGAGAAATGACTTTTCTAAGCCCCCAGAGGGAGGTGTCAATATAGAAAGGAAAGACTCTCCTGGTCTCTGACGCTTTGTGGGAATTGAAATGTTCCTTAAATCCATGCTCGTGGATGGGGAGACAGCTGTGATTGCTTTTCCTGCCTCCTCCTTCAACCTTTCCAGCTCTTTAGTGTTCGGCATAGATGCTCTCCATGCTGGGAGGGGCCAAGACTATGGGGCTGATAGGGGGGAAATATTCCTGAAAGGAGGGAAAGGAGGGCGGGGAGGTTGTGAGTTCTGGGGTGCAAACTAGGAGAGCCTTTTGGAGGCGCTCCTCGCTCCTCAGTAGCATGGGGTCGAGGACCGGCTGTAGCCAAGTGAAGTCCCGGTTTCCATCACCAACGTAGCTAGTCTGAGGGGGGTCTGGGTTTATTGGCTGTAGGCGCTGGGAATTGCTCAGTCCCAGCGGTGCAGGGGGTGGGGCACCCTGTCCCAGAGCGGGCCGGGAGAATGGGGGCAGGGAAAGAGGGGCTGTGGTACCCCCCAACTCCGTCCCCTTCCCCCTCCCGCGGCTGCGCGCTGAGGCTGCCGCGCTGCTCAGCATGACATCATCCTGCTCTGGGGGCCTGCCGGGAGGGGGGCGAGCCGGGTAGGAGCGGCCGGCAGGCTGGGGAGGTGAGTGGGGGGAGAGGAGGGAGCCGAGGGGAGCGGAGCCCTGGAGGCACACTAGGGCGCAGGCGGCCCGGCCATGAGCAGCCGGGCAGGGCCGGGTCCCGGCCCCGGGGCCCCGTCTTCTCCCCCGCCCGCCTCCCCGGCCGCTCCGAGGTCCGGGTCCGAGGCCGGGCCGGACGAGCCCGATGCTCCCACCACTTTCTGTAAGCTCCTGCCCAGGATGTCCCCGTGGAAGTTCGCGGGCCCCGCCGCTTTTCTCAGTCGCAGCCCGTCCAGCGCGGGCAAGGAGCTGACCCCGGCTCCGGCCACCAAGGGAGGCGGCCTGGAGGAGGTGGCAGCGCCGGGATCCGGGGCCGGGCCCAGCCTGGCCGCGGTGCTGGGCGCCTGCGAACCCGTGTGCGCCAGCCCCTGCTCCTTGCAGCTAATGAACCGCTGCCGAGGCGCGGCCGGGGCCCGCCAGCCCGGGGCTGAGGCCAGGGCGCGGGGGATCGGGGCCGGGGCGCGACCACCGCAGGCCAGCGACGAGTGGAGTCGCAAAGGCAGTTTTATCCACAAGCCCCCGCAGGGCTGGCTGCACCCGGACGACAGGGTCCTAGGGCCTGGGGTCTCCTACATCGTGCGGGTGAGTGCAGCCGCCCCCGCTCTCCTCTTCCCCTCTTCCAGGACACCCCAGCCTTGCAACTGGCTCCCCCCACCCTAAGCATGGACCCCTAGAATCATGAAGAGTCTGCGAACTGCTAGAACTGAATGAGACCTTCGAAGGCATCTAGTCCAAGCCCCGTTTAAAAGAAACCAAAACAACTAAGAGACTGAGGCTCATAGGTTGAGGACCGAGTTAAATACTACAAGCCTGCCAGCTCAGTCGAGCCCTAACCTATCCCAGGGTCCTCAGAAAGCTCTCTCTCTTGCCCTTCTTCCTACCCTCATCCTCTCCCCTCCCCTCCTCTCCTCTCCCACCGTCTGAGCCTCATAATGAAACCTCATAATGAAACCTCACTCACCCCCAAGTTCCCACGGTGTCACGTGGGAGGAAAGAACACACAGTAGTGTGTGGGTTAGATGCTCTTTTAATTTCCCTTCCCTACAGGTATTCTCTCCTCCTAATCCCAGTTAGGCCTGGAAAGAGGGTGTGGCTGCAAACCAGTCGGGAAGGGTCATTTCAGATCCCCCTCCCCCTGCAGAAATACCCCCATCAGGTCAGAGTGACTATCTATGAAGGTGAGAGATGGGGCCAGCACAGAAAAGATAGAAGCATCTTAGGATCTATGTATTATGGAATATTAGAAGCTTCCATCATCCCTCTCCAGGTTCAGCCTCTCCTTTTTTCTGGAGATCTTCATATGTCTTCCTTTAACTTCAATTCAATAAATATTTATGTATCTGCTATATGCTAGGCACCGGGTAGATGAAAACAAAGCATGAACTAGTCTCCTCCCTGAAGAAGCTAGTTCAGAGTCCTGCAAAAGGTTGGGTGCTGGGTAACTCTCTTCCTGGTCACTTCTGAAAGGCCTGGTTTCTGGGGTCCTACTCATCACCTGGAAATCGGAACCCTTGGTTCTTTGCTTGGTCATAATGGTGGTAACTGGTGGGAATCCAGGCTCTAAAACTCTCAGTGTGGCTTAGTTACTCAACCTTTGCAAAAAGGTCAGGTCATAACCCATATTTCTTCAGTACTTTGTGATCTGATTTCCTCTTCCCCAAAACACCTGGTTAAGCCTCTTTTATTTTATCAGATGGGGAATCTGAGTCCCAGAGAATAGAAGTGACTTGCTGGGTGTCAGAGATGGAGCAGGTCTCCTTATTCCCAGCCCAAGGCTTTCCCCTGAACTAAGATTTTCTGATCCTAGGGGATTAGGAAGCTTTTTTGTTTGCTGTTGGGGTTGGGAGAGGGTTGTGGATAGTGGAAAAAGTGTGGTAAGAAAGGGGACCCTGGGAGGATCCTTCCCCTTACCCAATCCCAGTCTGTCAGGATGGCAGGCCAGCTAGTCCAAGGGGTGAACAGGTTTTCAACCACATCTTCCAGTCTCCTCATTTCATCCTTAATTAATTTAGAGTCAGAGCCCCTGGGCACTGCTCCCTTCCCAGATGAATTATAGGAAGTGCGGGATCCTGGGCCAAAGTTCTAACTGAATTGAAAGGGAAAGGCAGAGTGCCTTAACCCTTTCTGACTCTGGGGGTTTCTCCAAAGAACCTTGAGAGAGTCCACAATCTCCCACTCCATGGGAGTGTCCAGAGTCTTAGATGCAAAGAATGTTGGAGCTGGGGGGTCTCCTTTTCTTGTTGTTCAGTCATTTCATTGTGTTCAATTGTTCATGACCATATCTGGGGTTTTCTTGGCAAAGATACTGGAGTAGAGTGGAGTCATTTCCTTCTCCAGCTCATTTTACAGATAAGGAAACTGAAGCAAACAGGGTTAAGTGACTTGCCCAGGGTCACACAGTGTCTGAGGAAGAGTCTTCCTGACTCCAGACTTGGCACTCTATCTGTACTACCTAGCTGCTGGGACAGGGAGAGGGGAGCGTCCTTAGAACATAGTATATCAGCATGTGGAAAGAACTTTAGAACACAGAATGTCAGAACTGAGAGGCAATTCAGAAGATGGAATTTCAGAGCTAGAAAGGGGTTCAGAAATTGTCTGGTAAATCAATCCGTCAGTCAATCATTGAACATTCATTAAATCCTCACCACTTACAGAACCCCATGCTGAGGGCTGAGGACACCAGGAGAAATTTAAAACAGTCCTTGCCCTGGAGAAGCTTACTTTCTAATGGGGGAGATGACATACTCGCATGGGCATTTGCAAATCAAATACAAGGCATTCTTGGAGGAGAAGGCGGTAGCACCTAGAGGGAATAGCTTCCTGTGAAAGGTGTTACTTGAACTTAGTTGAGGGATTCCGAAAGGTGACAGTATGGCCAGAGAGCATTCGGGGCATGGGGCCCAGCCAGTGCAAAGGCAGGTGAGACATAGTGGGGAAATCAAGGCCCTGTAAGGGAAAGGGATTTGCTCAAAGTCACACAACCAGTCAGGATCAGAAGCCGGATCTTCCTCAGACTCCAGTGCTCTGTCTTCCCCAGGGCAGGGGATTTTGTTGGATAAGTGGTAGGGTTTGTCCCCTGCTGATTAACTGAAGTCAATAAAACATTTATTAAGTGTGTACTAGGTACAAGGCTTTGTGCTAAGGTCTGTGGATACAGAGATGAACAATTACACCATCTGCAGTCTCAGCCACAAATGAGCTCACAGTTCAGTTGGGGGTAAGAAATGCTTGCAAATAACCATGATATAGATTAGAATAAGAAGACGAACTACATAGCCAGTCAGTTGGTGCTAAGCATTGGGGCTACAAAGAAAGGCAAAAGTGGTCATGTAGAAATAACCAGAAACTAGGAAATATAAACAGAGTTGATAGAAGATAAGTTGGGAGGGGAAGACACTAGTAGCTAGGGGGATATAGAAAGGTCCTGCTGAAGGTGGGATAGCTGAATCTCAAAAGAAGGCAGGGAAGTTAAGAGGATGAGATGAGGAGAGAAATCATCCCAGGCGTGGGGTACAGCCAGTGCAAAGGCAGAGAGGTGGGAGACGGGATGTTGTGTGTGAGGAGAGAAAGAAGGAGGCAGTAGTTGGATCAGAAGGGAATGAAGTATAAGAAAACTGGAAGGTAGGAAAGGGACAGATTATGGTAAACTTTAAAAATCAACAAGAGGGGGCAGCTAGGTGGTACAGTGGATAGAGCACCACCCTGAAGTCAGGAGGACCTGAGTTCAAAAGCGACCTCAGACACTTACTTAGCTATGCGACCCTGGGCAAGTCACTTAACCCCAATTACCTCCAAAAAAAGTCAAAGAGGCTTTTTTTATTTGATCCGAGAAATAATAGCCACTAGAGCGACATTGGAAGGTGACATAGTTAGACCTGCATTTCTGGAATATCAGTTTAATGGCCCACTGAAGAATGAACTGCAGAGAGTCTGACTCTGGGGAGAGAACCTAGGCAGGAAGATCCAACAGCAAGCTATTGTACTAGTCTAGACATGAGATGATGAAGTGTGACAGTGTCAGAAGAAAGAAGGGCATGTATGTGAGGGATGTAATGAAGAAACATTGATTGACAGGACTTGGCAAAAGATTGGATACAAGCAGTGAGAGAGTTAGGAGTGGAGGACGATGACGAACATTAAGAGTGGGTGACCGAGAGGTTGGTGGGGCCTTCCAGAGCAACAGGGAAGTTTGCAAGAAGGAAGGGTTTTTGGTTTGTTTGTCTGGGTTTTGTTTTTGTTTTTTGCAGGGGGAATAAAAATAATGAGTTTTGTTTTGGACATGGTGAATTTGAAGTCCCTATAGGACCTGCAGTTCAAGATGTCCAAAAGGTCATAGAGAATGGGGGGCTGCAGTTCAGGAAAGAGACTACAGCTGGATATATAGCTCCGGGAATCACCTGAATCATTACACCTAAGGAAGCTGCTGAGCTCACCAAGCAAGATAGTGTAGAGGGAGAAGAGGGCCCAGGGCAGAACCTGGGGGGCCACCCCCAGTTAGCGGTTTTGGATGAAGATTCAGCAAAGGAGTCTGAGAAGTAGCAGTCAGTGAAGTTGGAGGGAAACAAGGAAATATTAGTGCCCTCAGACTCCAGAGAGGAGTAAGAATCCAGGAGGAGAGGGTGAGGTCCAAGAGATCATGCCCACATGAGGGAGGGAAGGGAAGGGAAACTGGGACTTAAATGAGAAGGATTTTAGTTGCCAGAAATGAGTGCCCCTGCAAGGTGTGGAAGATGGCACGAGCAAAGGCCCCCAGGCTGACAACATTGTGACAAGATTGGGAATTGGGTGAGGAGTTCATGTGTCCAAAAACCCATTAATGTTTAGTCCTGCCAGACCATCCAGAGACTCAGGGTCTAGGGGTTGACTCTTTCTTTCGCTCTGTCTCCCTCAGTATATGGGCTGCATAGAGGTACTACGCTCCATGAGGTCCCTGGATTTTAACACCCGAACCCAGGTCACCCGGTAAGTGCTGGGGATCTTCTTTGCTTTGGGGGTGGGATGGGAGTGGGGCTGACTGAGCAGACAGACAGACTCATTGCATGAAATCAGATACTGAAGCCAAGTCAGGAAGGGGAATTTGTGGCTGGAGGAGTTTCATACCCTTAAGGACCCATAGTCATGACAATAATCCCTTATATTTGTACAATACTTCAAATTACCTGGTACTTGACAGTGTACTAAGTTTGTTACCATTTACAAGACCTTTTATAGTCTAGAGAGCACTTTACAGCTTGCTAGGCATTTTTCCCATCCATTATCTCATTTGATCCCCACAGCAGTTCCATGGAGACAGAATTGGGATTATTGTTCTAACTTAAACATGGGGAAATTGAGTCTCAGAGACAAGGGAAAGATCATACAGCTCTTCAGGGGCAGACTAGAATGTGTGTCCTGAATTCTACTTGTAGAAGCAAGCACTGGATTGTTTTTAGAGCTTGCAAGGGGCCCCAGACCAAAGAATGTCAGTGCTGAAAGAACCTTTAGAACACAGAATGTGGGGTATGCAGGCAGCAAAGGGACCTCAGAGAGCATCTATGCCAATCTCCTCTTTTTACACAAGACCCCAAGGGGGGAAGAGAATTTCTTAAAGTCACACAGGGATAGACTGTCTGGCTGCCCAAAATGGGACATAATTTAAACCGTATTTGATGATTATTACCCAGGTAACTCCTGGGAAAGTCACATCCTTCTTGAATATCTCAGTTTCCTGAGGAGGGTGGACCTAATGACCTCTCTGCCATCATTGCTAGCTCAGCATCTCCCTCTCTCTCTCTCTCTCTCCTCTTCTTCTTTTCTCTCTCTCCACTCTCTTCCTCTTCTCTCTCTTCTTTGTCTCTCTTCTCCCTCCTCTCTCTCTCTTCTCTTTCCTCCCTCTCTGTCTCTATCTTCTCTTCTTCTCTCACCTCCCTCTCTCTCTCTTTCTCTCTCTCTTTCCTCTATTCTTTTTTCTCTCTCCTCCTCTTCTCTCTCTCTGTTTCTTTCCTCCTTTCCCCTCTCTCTTCCTCTCTGTATCTATCTTCTCTTCTTCTTCTCTGTCTCTCTCTGTCTCTGTCTCTCTCTGTCTCTCTGTCTCTGTCTCTCTCTGTGTGTCTCTCTGTGTCTCTCTATCTCTCTCTCTGTCTGTCTCTCTCTCTCCCTATCTCCTGCCCCCAGCACACCCAGGCAGAGAGAGCTCCTTGTCCAATGCACTTGCTAGAGGCAGAGAGGGAAGGAGGGCAGAGGTGATGAGAAGGGGGAAGAGGCAGAGAAGGGCAGAGGTAAAGAGAGGTCTGAATACTGCAGAGAAAAGGTGAGAAGAGTGGAAGGGGATTGGGTGGAAACTCCCTATTGCAGCAGGAAGGGAAGACAGGCTTGGATCAATAGCTGTGACACTGACTTGGAGAGGGTGGAGCCGAAGGGGGAGGGGTGCCTTCTATTATTTATCATCTTCTTTGCTGCCAAACAAGGAGACATGGTACTAGAGGAGAGGGATTGTGAGCCAGGAGGGTTGGTGGGAGCGCCATTGGAGCTGGTGAGGTCAGCCAAGGGAGGGAGGGCCTGGGGTTGTGTCCCTTGGGAACAGAGGAAGCCTAAAGCTCTTCCTTTAAATCCAGAGTCTCTGGGAGACTCCAGGCCTCTCTCCCTTCTTTCTACTCGTGGCTACCATTTTGGTGAAGACCTGTCATCTCACTACGCCCATATCCCCTTGATGGCTGACCCATCCCCTTCACTGAGCCTCCTTTCCCTTCATCAGGCTGCATCCTTCTCATGGAGCTTCCTAGAATACCAGAACTGAAAGGGACCCCAGTGTGCACTGAGTCCAATTTATACCAGATAAAACGAGCCCTACCACAGCAGACCCCACCACTGTCTTTCCTTGATGACTTCAACTAAGGGGAAACCTACCAGTGTACAAGGCAGCCCATTCCACATCTGAATTTGAACTGAGTTTGAATTGTTAGGAAGTTTCCCTTTACATTAACCCTAAATGTGCCTTTCTGCCATATTTATTCTCTCCTCCCCCATTGCTTCATTTGGGTCTCTTCTGGGACCCAAAAGAACAAATCTAATCCTTCTACAGGAAAGCCCTTCAAATATGTGAATTTCCTTACCCAGCCACTACCTAAGGCTTAGATTCCAAAGAGACCTCAGAGAATCTTCTAGGTCCAATCCCTTCCTTTATACAGCTAAAGAAACTGAAGTGACTTCCCCAAGGTCACACAGATGATGATGTCAGAGGTGAGATGTGAACTTAGGATCTCTGACTGCAGAGCTAGCACTCTTCCTAGTGACCCACCCAGCCTCCCTCCTGTAACAGGCTGGGTTGTTGTAGGAGAAATGCTCTGTAAAAACTGAAAACAATAAAGAAATGTGAGGTGGAAGTTAGCAGTTATCATCATCAGTGCCTCCCCCTCAGCTTAAATTAGACCCCTCCCAGGTGCACAGCCTTGCTGGGGTGATTTTTCCCTTTCCCAGGGTTATCCAACCCTGACCTCCTCCCGGAGCTACCCTCCATTGCTCTCATATGAGGATGCTGTCTGCCCACAGGGAGGCGATCAATAGACTTTATGAAGCAGTGCCTGGTGTCCGAGGTGCCTGGAAGAAAAAGGTGGGTGAAGCTTCAAGCAAAAGCAGATTCTGTTGTGGGAGGATAGGAGCTGAGGAGGGTCTGGAGTCCAGATAGCAAAAATGAGGAGTCAGCTACTACTTGGGTCCTGGGAGTGGGGGGCTGAAGGAGAAAGAAGCGGTTCCTTGAGGATATGTGTTCCCTTCTTCCATAGCTGGAAGAGAATGCAATTTCTAGGGAGGGTTTGATGGGTTTGGATGAGGAACCGTGTTAGCTTTCCCAACATGGAGAATTTCCAGTTCATGACTAGAATCCTGAGCCTCCAACTTGAATTTTTCTCCACTCCAACCTCCAACTAGAACCCACTAGCTAAATCAGAGTGGCTTTTCCAGCCTCACACCTAGAACTCTGAGTCTCAAACCTTGATCTTTCCCAAGCTTCACATCTGGACCTCTTCCTAAACCTCACACTGAGAACTGTAACATCAAACCTGGACCCTCCTCCAGCCTGACACCTAGAATTTCCATCCTCAAACCTGGATCTTTCTCCAACTTCTCACAGAGAACTCAGATTTAAAACGGAACCATTTTTCAATCTCACATCTAGAACCCCCAGCCTCACCCCTAGAACTTCCTAAAACCTCATACCTAGAACTGACCCTACAATTATTAGCTACCAATCACTTCCCCTCTCTGAACCCCAGTTTCCTAATCTGTATAGATTAGGATAATAATACAGGTACTACCTACCTCACAAGGTGGTTGTGAAGAAAGCCCTTTGCAAACCTTAAAGTATTATGGAAATGTGAATTAGTATTATTAACTCCCCTCCAACCCAAATCTAGAACCCATTTAAGGTTTCAAACCTTAGTCTTTTTCACACCTAGAATTGTCCTAGTAGGTACAAGTCTGGATGCCCCCCTGTGACTGGAGCTAGATCTTTACCTTAAAACTGAGAATTGTTCTTAAACCTGAAACCTAGAACCTCCCACAAACCCAGGTGTTTCCCATTCCTAAAAGCTAAACTTTGTCCCATTCTTTAAGCTGAAACTCTGAGCAGCAATCTTTTTTCTTTTCTTTAAAAAAAAAAAAGTTTTACTGATATCCATGCCCTCTGTTTTAAATCACAGTTATTTCTAGATCTTTCTGTCTCTGTCTCTCTCTCTTTCTCTGTCTCTGTCTCTGTCCCTCTTCCTCTTTCTCTCTCCCTCTCTCCCTCCTCCCTCCCTCTCTCTCTCTTTCTCTCTCTTTCTCTCTCTCACACACACACTCACTCACACTCACACACACACACACACACACACACAAAATGAGCTTGTGGTAACAAAAGAAAGCAATTATTCAAAACCCATTAGCCTGGTGAGTCTAACTGAACGCCACTTTCTTCAGTCGCAATCTCTCACCTCACTACCAAAGGAGGGTAGTTCCTCCTCATTTCTTCTCTAGGGTCAGATTAATCATTACAATTACTCCACCTGGCTTTATTTTTGTGCCCCTTCCATTCCATTACTATTGTCATTGTATCTATCATTCTCTTGGTTCTTGCTTTACCAAAGTAAAGGTGTAAACATCGGTTCATAGACATTTTCCCATGCTTCTCCGAATTCCTCTGATTTGTCTTTTCTTACGGTGCAATAATATTCCATTACATTTGTGTACCGAATTGCTTTTTGTCATTCCCGAATCAATTGGCACCCACTTTAGTTCCAGTTTTTTGCTACCCTAAAGTCCTGCTCTGTGCCTCCCACCTCTCAGCGTAGAGTGGGTGAGACAGAAACACTGAATGAGGTGAACATTGTCAAATACGGCTGGCACATTGGTTAGTTTTGCATAACTAGACTTCTTTGATACAAGGGAGGCTATTATCAGATGTAAGCAGTTATTTGGAAATAGCATTTAATTTTTTTAAAAGCATCATTAAAACTTTTTATTACAATTTTTTTAAAGTGCTTCCAGGAATAGTTTAGTACATATGAAGTCTTTCTGTCTTTGACTTTTTAGAATATATATACCTAGTTGTGGGGTATCTGGGTCAAAAAGTATGTCATTTTCTTAGTCCTCCTTACTTCACTCTGTCTCGATTTATATAAATCTTCTCACACTTCTCTAAATTCTCTGCATTCATCATTTCTCAGGCCACAGTAACATGGCAGGACATTCATGAACCACGATTTATTTAGCCATTTCCCAAATGACAGACAATCACTGCATTTCCAATTCTTTGTTACTCACAAAAAGTGCTGCTCTGGATCTTTTGGCATGTATGGGAATTACCTTCCTGTCTTTGACTTCCTTGGGGGTATATATCTAGCAGTGAGATCTCTGGGCAGTTTAATGTCTCTTTTTTGCCTATTTCCAAATTGTTTTCTGGAATGCAATCACCCCCTCTTTCCCTGCGATTTCTCCCCCTAAATTTAGTCTTGCCTGTGGGTTAGAGCTGACTCTATACCCTGGTCATTTCCTGAATGTTCTGGTCTCATGCTCTGGCTCAGTCAGAGTCTGAGGCTGGCTGAAGGGGCATCATTTCCCTTCTCTTACAGGCCCCCAACAAAGCCCTGTTCTCCATCCTTGGGAAGAGCAACCTTCGTTTTGCTGGTATGAACATTACAATCAATATCTCCATTGATGGTCTCAACCTTATGGTGCCCACCACTCGCCAGGTAAGCAGCAACCCTGGTGCCACCTGATTGCCAGTCTCTGTCCCTCCCATACTGACCCACTCCATCCTCATTTCTTGTCCTTGGCCTGGGGAACAGGGCTGGGGTGCCAAGCCAGGTCAGGCCCACCTGCTTCCTTCCAACTCGCCTGTGGGTCCAGGAATTCTCTTCTTCTCCTGGGATACTTCATTATTCCAGGGGGTGGAAAGAGAGAAAAAGGTAGTCTTGTGTCTGTAGGGGTGTGTGTGTGTGTGTGTGTGTGTGTGTGTGTGTGTGTGTGTGTGTGTGTGTGTGTGTGTGTGTGTGTGCGCGCACGTGTAAGCACTTCTGTGCCAAACATTTGTTGTATCTGTAAAAAGAAGTAGGGACTAGACCTATGATTTTATTAGTATAGGGAACCCCCAGGTAAGGAAATTACTTCTATCAATGAAGGAAAATTCCTTCATGACAATTCCTTTGTAACTTGTCTTAAAAGGGGGATGATGAGGGATGAAGGTCACAGACCCAGTGTTTGTGTAAGGGACTGGATATGATCCCAGGTCTGCCTGGATTTAAGACTAGCTTGCTATGCCCCATGTCTCTCATAAATATGTGATGAGAGGAATGTAAATGTATGGATGCTGACACATACACATTTCTGTGTGTATCTGAGTATGTGTCTGAGTGTCTGTGTATCTGAGTGTCTGTGAGTGTGTCTCTGAGTGTCTGTGTATCTGAGTGTGAGTGTGTCTGTGAGTGTGTGTCTGACTGTGAGTGTGTCTCTGAGTGTCTGTGTATCTGAGTGTGAGTGTGTCTGTGAGTGTGTGTCTGACTGTGAGTGTGTCTCTGAGTGTCTGTGAGTATTTCCAAGCGTCTCACTTAGTCAGCAAATCCAAATGTATAACCCAGTTCTTCCAGAAACACACTGCGTGCCTTTGGTCTTTCTTCTTCCCTTCTCTGGGGCTGCTTTCCTGTCTACTAAAGGAAGGAGTTGGGTTCTATGATCTCTAAGGTCCCCCCCCCAATTCTGACATCCGCTGGCCTGTCTCTGCATGTTTCTGTGCACGTGAGGACTGGTATCACTTGGTCTGCGTCAGATTGTAGGTTTCCTTCATGGGTTCTCCAGAAGGTTTGGGAGCTCGGAAAAGCTGAAAAGAGTGGCCAGGGGTGCGTAGGGCTAGTTAACCTGCCACCGGGCACTTGGCACATAGTTTGTGCTGAATAAATGTTTGCTGAATTGGATCAACTTAGGACCTTTTCTCCCCATAAGGCAGCCAGGTGGGGTAAGGCACAGAGTGCTGGATTTGGACTCAGTTTGAATTCTGACCAGACACTAGCTGTATGACCCTGGGCAAGTCACTTCAGCTTCCTTCATCTGTAAAATGGGTGTAAAAATCGCCTCCACCTCCCAGGGTCATTGTGAGGATCAAATGAGATAATATTTGTGAAGTACTTTATAAACCTTAAAGTGCTGTATAAATGATCGTTCTTGTTACTATCCTCAGGGTCTTCAGCAAGGGCAGGAGCAGATTTTGCTCCAAGAGGGCAGAAATTGCCCCTGAGCCTTGGGCTGGGGAGGAGGTGAGGAAGGGGAGATCAGGCAGACACAAAGGCCAATGGGGGGAAAGAAGAGGAATCCCAGGACAGACTCAGCCTGGGGTCCAGCTGGAAGCCTGGAAGTGTGACTGTAAGCAAATGCAGATGTTGTGCAGCGGGGCACATATGTTAACCTGCAAGGGGCCCTTGTGTCCGGTTCTCCCAAGCACTGCCTGATGTGACCCTCCACAGCTCCACCACATGTTTTTGCATGTGAGTACACGTACGTCCCAGGGTCCCTGCACTGGAGCAGAGAGGTAGATCAGACTGAGGCAGAAGAGTAATGAGCCTGCGGCACGGTGCCAAGCCCAAGCATCTGACAAGGGATAGTCTTCCAGATGGTGCCTGGAAGGGTCCTCTGGGGCTGATGTCTCAGACTCCTGGCTCCTTCCCAGCTGCCTGGTCCCCTCTGTCCAGGGAGGAGGGTCCCTAACATGGCCAAGGTCCACCCCAGACTTTGCCCCGTGGGCTTAGCTCCCTGCTTCACTGTAACCCATCTCTGCCTCTCTGCCCGGGACAGATCATCGCTAACCATCACATGCAGTCCATCTCCTTCGCCTCCGGTGGCGACACGGTAAGCCCTGCCATTGAGGGGGGAGCTTGGAGCCTTCCTCTGGGGGACAGCTCCGCCCTAGTCTTCTCCTTCCCTTCCCTCCCCTGCTTTCTCCCCCAACTCAGATTCTTTCCCACCTGGTCCTCTCTGCCCATCTCCCATCCCTACCACCACAATCACTGCCTCCTTTGCTTCTGCATCCAGCTGGACCCCTTGTTGCCAGGCAACCACCTCACCAGCTCCCCCTATCACTGGCCTTGGCCATCTCCTTTGCTTTCTGCCAATTATGTCCGTCTGGCACCCTTCTCCAAACGCTGGGCCCTGTGGACCAGCCTCAGAATCCCAGGTTCCAGGGTCTGGGGTGGGGTAAGGGCCAGGAGAAGGTCTCAGCTGCCCTCTTACTCTGTGTTCTCCCATCTGTGTGCAGGACATGACGGATTATGTGGCTTATGTGGCAAAGGATCCCATTAACCAGAGAGGTGAGACAACTCTTGGCTGGGGAGAAGGGGAAAGTGGGGAGAATGGGGCTGGAGATGGCTTCTGAGATTACTGAGAGCTTTCATGGTAGAGCTGGCAGGAGGTGAGGCTCCTGGGGTTCTGCTTCATGTGACATGCTCTCTGGCCTCCCCTTCTCTCCCTTCCTCCATAGCCTGTCACATCCTGGAATGCTGTGAAGGATTAGCTCAGAATGTCATCAGCACCGTAGGCCAAGCCTTTGAGCTCCGTTTCAAACAGTATCTCTACAGCCCCCCTAAAGTGGCCATTCCCCCTGAAAGGTAAAAGGGTCCTCAGCCCCAACCCTGCTCTGGCCCCAACCTGCTCTGGCTTTACCTTGCCCAGAGAAGGAGGCAGATGTGGTGTAGGGGAAGATGCCTCAAATGCGAAATCAAAAGACCCAAGTCTGAGTCCCAGATCTGCCCCCTGACTCACTGCCTCTGTTGGGTAGTGAGTTCTCCATTACTGGAAGTCTTCTAGGGGTGGACTGCTGGTTGTCAAGGATGCCCTGAAGGGAATTCCTGTTCAGACATGGATTGAATGATATTCCCTGAGAAGTCCCTTCCAGGTCTGCGATTCTGTGATTCTCAGCCCTTACTCCTAGCTGGACCTCAGTTTCCCTCTCTGTACAATGATGTGATTGGACACAGTGACCATAAAGTCCCCTTGCCCAAGGTAACCTCTCACATTGATTCCTTTTCTGTCCAGGGATTGTTGGTGCCTACTGTGTACTAGCATTGTAGTGGGAAACAGAGAAGAAAGCATGGTGTGGTGGCTTCAGCATCACAGGCCTTGAGTTCGGATTCCGCCTCTGATGCTTATTACCTGTGCAAGCCACTTTTTTCTGTGACTCAGTTTCCTCTGTTGAGTCAGGGTTGAGTCAGACAGCCTCTGAGGTCCCTTTCAGCTCTGGATGTCTGACCTTCTGAGTGTCTGGCTCATTCCCTGGCCCTACATTCAAGGCTGTTAGAATCAGAATCTCAGCAATGGAAGGGACTTTAAAGGGCATCTGGTCTAGTTTGTCCCTGAATTGTGAGTCTCTACTCCAGCAACCCAAACAAGCGGTATTCTTTTGGAAGACTGAAAGGGATGGGGGGCTCACCTGTCCTGGGAGCTGCCCATTCTGTTTCTAGACATTGTTAGAAATTTGTCCCTTACTTTGAGTTGAAATCTGCATTTCTGTGGCATTCCTCCTGTTGGCCTTGGTTCTGTTCTTGAGGGCCACACAGAAGTAGGCTCCTCTGCTGACACTGTGGTGATGCTAGGCTCCAGAGCTCTGCCAACTGCCCACCAGTTCCATGGCTCCCTAATGACGGCAGCAGGGGATGGTGGACATAGCACTGCCTGAAGACCATATTCTCTCCCTGTTGTTGGGGGGAAGGGGTCTTAGTATCCAGGCCTCTGATGCCCCATGATGTCCTAGCCCCCTTGATATCATAGAGGATTTTTTAAGGGAGTTTGCCTTGCCACGCCCCCTCATCCCACTCCCCCTTTGTTTCTGTGGTCCAGGATGATGGGGAATGAAGAATCAGCCTGGGGTGAGGAGGAAGAAGCTACTGAACATGACTATTATAACAGTATCCCTGGGAAGGAGCCGCCCCTGGGTGGCCTGGTGGACTCCCGGCTCTGGGCACCCAGCTATGTTCATACCCAGCCACCCAGCTCTGGGGCCTTCAGCCAGGTCAGGCTCTGCTTGTCTTTCCAGGGAATCCTGGGCTCCTAGGAAAGGGGCTGCTATAGGGGGTATCCTCCCACAGGGCCAGGGGCTCCAAAGACCCTCTTTACCTCCAGGGACCTGTGGTGGGTTACAGGACTTCCTAAGTTCTGTCTCTCAGCATCCCAATGGGATAACAGAGAAAATGGAGTTGGGGAGACATGGTCAGCCATGGATGATCAGGGCCCAGGGGGAAATAGAGAAGGGGGAAGGATATTGTCCCTACCCCAGGAAGTCACTGATTTGAGGGAGAGATATAATTCCTGTCCTTGGGGAATTTCCACTCAGAAGAAGAGATGAAGGCATCAAAAGCAGGAAGAAATCTGTCTGTGGCTGTAGCTGGAGCGGCCAGACTGGGGAGGCACAAGGGGGATAGAGAGAGCAGGCTAGGGCTACAGGGGCCAGGGTTGGGAGATGGCTGGAGGGATTAGGAGAAGGTGAGGAAGAGAATGCTTACTGGCAGTTTTGCGTCCTAGCTTGGATCACCTGCCCGGAGAGAGCAACGGAGTCAGGCTGGCCTGCATTGGGACCTGGGCCCCCCTGGTACGAGTCTCCCTGAGGGGAAAGATGCTGAGGTTGGGGAGGGAGGATACTGGTGGGCTGAGTGCCCATATCAGTCAGATAAACTGTGGATATGCTGCCTCTCCTGGCAGCCTGACCCCCAACCCCAACTTTGGGCTCATTATCCCTTACCCTTCCCCACTGCTTTTTATCTACCTTCCCCCCTCCTGCCCACCCTTCCTTCCTTCTTCCCTCCCTTCCTCTCTCCCTCCCTCTTTCCCACTCTCCTTTCCTTTCTTCCTTCTCCCTGCTTTTTAATCAAATCAGCAAATATTTAGTAATCGCGACTATGCCTGGGGGGCTGTGCTCAATGCTAAGGACACAAAATGAAAAATAACACATGTCCAGCCCTCATGGAACTTATAATCTGTTAGGGAGTGGGGGGCAGGGAGCTGCTTTTATAGAGAGAAACTTAATGCAATATATAATGTGATAAAGACCAAGAGACGGGCAGCTGGTGCTCTCCAGGCAAATGTGAGGAAGGAGAGGTCATTTTCAGGGGGGAATGGGAAGTGGTAGGGGGTGGAGATTTGGGAGGAAGAAGGGGAGGAGATGGAATTTATGGAGATTTATGGAAGAGGTAACATCTGACTTGGGACTTGATGGAAAAGAATAATTTCAACCTTCAAGAGGGAGTGAGGAGAGAATGCTTTCCAAACATGGGATACCACTAATGCAAATGTGTGGAGTTAGGAGAGGGTAGGATGAAATTAGGGAACAGAAGATTATACAATTTATAGAATGCACAAACCTGGAAGGGAAGGTTGTATGGGGCCTTGAATAGCAAGCTAAGAAGTTTTCTCCAGAACTGATTTCAAAGTCTGAGGGTCTGAGTTCAAATGCTGCCTCTATACTTGTGGCCTTTAGCAAGTTATTAACCACTCTATAAAATGGGGGAGTTGGTGTAGATGGTCACCAGGGTCCCTTCCAGTCCTAAATCTATACGCCTCTCACTTCCCTCTCTCCTTCCCTTTTTCTCCTCCTTCCCTTCCCCCAAATTGAGAAGAATAATTATAATCCAAAGCCAGTCCAGTTATCCAGGAGAATCAGGGGGCTGGCTTTGCCCACCCTTCCTGATTATTCCGTCACTTCTACCCACCAAACTCAATCCTTCTCATGTATCTCTCAGCCCTTCTGCCTCTCCCTGGGCAGCCTGGCTCTGCTAAGCCTCTCTGCATCCCCCTTTCTCAGGCCAGCCCTGCGATGACGGCTACCTGCAGGCAGACAGCCGGCCCCTGGGCTCCCGGGACTATGAGGAGCACATGTATGTGAATACACAGAACCTGGAGAGCTGGGAGACAGAGCCTGCTGCCCCGGAGGAAAGCCCCAAGAAGGACCTTTTTGATATGAGTATGCTGGGAGGAAGAAGGGAGACAAGGCCTTGTCCTCAGAGAGCCCGTAATCTGAAGGCTCAATATGGCCTCTACCCTGGGAGGGGAAAGGTCTAATAGGGGGGGATAGACCCTCCCCTCAAAAAACTCCCAAAAAGAAGGAGATACCCAGCTGGGTCCTCTGGGAGCCCTTAGAGAAGGACACAGAGACTCTGCTCTCAGAGAGCCCCTGGCTTGAGCCAGCACTCAGGGACCATCTAGGCTGGGAGGGAAGACCTGATGGCTTTGTACTCAACCTGGTCTAGGCAAATGCTGAGCTGAAGGCTGATGGCCTGGCTTTAAAATCCTGATTCTGACACTTACTCTTAGCTGTGGGACTTTGGGCAGGCTCTGCCCTTTCTCTGGGACTAATTTTCCTCCTCAATAAAATGAAGGGGGCTGAAGGGACCCCAGGATCCTTTTCCTACTCTAAAAGCCTATGGTCCTTTAATTTGACATGGTTGGATGCCCTGATCTGAAGGAGAAGAAAATTTACAAAGCCTTTTTCTCATCATTTCTCTCATTTATGCCTCGAAAAATTCCATGAGAGGGGTGAGCCCAAGATTATCCACTCCCACTTCACAGATATGGAAACTGAGGCCCCGTGGCCAAGCACACAGTGGGTTATAGGGAGTGGCAGAGTCCGAACTTGATCCCCAGGTCTCTTGGGATTGCAGGGCCCTTTGAAGACGCTCTGAAGTTGCACGAGTGTTCAGTGGCCAGCAGTGGTCCCGTCCCCATAGAGGACCAGTGGCCCAGCCCACCCACTCGCCGAGCTCCCATCGCCCCAACAGAGGAGCAGCTCCGCCGAGAGCCTTGGTACCACGGCAAGATGAGCCGGCGGGCAGCCGAGAAGCTGCTCAGAGCTGACGGGGACTTCCTGGTGCGGGACAGCGTCACCAACCCTGGGCAGTACGTCCTCACGGGCATGCACGGTGGCCAGCCCAAACATCTGCTCCTGGTGGACCCCGAGGGCGTGGTAAGGAGGCCCCGGAGACAGGGACCACAGACACTGGGGCACAGAACATGACGTCTCAGAGCTGGAAGGGGTTTGGGAACTAGCTAAAAGGAGCACAGGGATCATCCAAGCTTGTCCAGTTCTCAGTGCATCAATAAGCATTTATTAAGTACCTATTGTGTGTCCTGTGCTGCCATAGACACTGGAGATACAAAGATAAAAATGAAATAGTACTTGGCTTTAAGAAGCAGAAGACGAGGGGGAGTGAAGGGGGAAGGGAGGGGGAGAGAGGAGGAGGAAGGGGGAGAGAGGAGGGGGAAGGGAGAGAGGGGAGAAAGAGACAGAGAGAGAGAGAGAGGGAAAGAGGGAGAGAGGAAAAAAGGAAGGGAACGAGAATGAGAGGGAGGGAAGAAAAGAGAGAAATAGAAAGAGAAAAGCATAGAGATAGATGGTTAGAGAGAAATAAAGACAGGCACAGAGACAGAAATACAGATGCATAGACAGAGAAGCATCTATCCCAAGAAGCATATATTCCCTCAGACAACATACACATATACAAGCATATTCAAAATAAACATGGACAATTTCACAGGAAGAGGTGGGGTGGAAAGGGAGGGAGGGGGAGCCCAAAGAAGACTAGATGACCTTTAAGGTTCCTTCCATCTCTGAAATTCTGTGGGAGGGGCCTTAGAAGGTCAGGACTAGGAGGCATGGAGGAAAAGTGACCCAGAGAAGGAGAAGACGCAGATCACTCAGGGAGTCGAGGGTAGAAGAGAGACTAGAAGTGAGGCTTGGCTGGCCTGACCACTTTTTCATTTTTGGTCTTTTTTTGGGGGGTGGGGGTGGGGAAGGTAGGGCAATTGGGATTAAGTGGCTTGCCCAAGGTCACACAGCTAGTGAGTGTGTTAAGTATCTGAGTTTGTATTTGAACTCAGGTCCTCCTGACTCTAGGACCTATGGCTCTATTCACTGCGCCACCTAGCCGGCCCCTGAATACACTTCTTCCAGAAGTGCAAGACAAGGGCCCTTTCCAATCTACACTTTCTGATCTAACCGGGCCTGGACAGATGCATCTTGTGCCCTTATTTTGGGGTCAGGTCATAGCCCCTAGCCTAAAGGTACCTACTGTCTGCTCTGCCTGGTTGGGTGTCCAGCTGGTAGCTGTGGTCTGAGAGGCGTGCAGTTTGTGTATGTGTGTGGGGAGGCGGGAGGGAGGGAGTGTTTGTCTTGGGAGGAGGAGGGATTTGTCCAGATCTTCTCATCCAAGACAGAAAGGGAGCTTCCTTGTATATTGTAGCCCAGAAGGCAGATCCCAAAAGGCTGGACCAGTTGTCCCTCTCTCTCTCTTTCAGGTTCTCCCTGTCTCCCAATCAGGGTTTCCTTTCCCCTTCTTGATCAGTTTCTTCTGTGTTGCAGGTACGGACCAAGGATGTGCTATTTGAAAGCATCAGCCACCTTATCGATTACCATCTGCAGAATGGGCAGCCCATCCTGGCCGCTGAGAGTGAACTGCACCTTCGTGATGTGGTGAAACGAGAACCCTGATCTCACCTAGGGGTGTGTCCCAGGGAAAGGGTGCTGTCCATTTTTCAGGGACCCTGGGACTGGGTTGTCTAAAGAGGGATAAAGGGGGCCAGGCTACAAGTGTCCTTTCCCTCACCCATTCCTCACATGTACTGCATCATAGAACATAGAACATAAGATATTAGAGATGGGACGGCTCTTCAAACCCAGGATGCCAGAGCTGGGAAGACCTTTAGAACCCAGGATGTCAGAGCCAGGAGGGCCCTTAGAACCTAAGATATCAGAGCCGGGAGGGCCCTGAGAACCCAGGATGTCAGAGTCAGGAGGGCCCTTAGAACATAGACTATCAGAACCCTAGTCCTAGATGGGTAGAAGCATCTGATCCCACCCTCCCTGGCCCTCATTTTCTTTGTCTGTAAGATGAAGGCTCCCTGAGGTTCCTCCCAGGCTTGACAGTGTGTGTTCCAGGATCCCTGTCAGTCTAGATGTTCTCTGTTCAGCATTCTAGAGTCCCTTCCTGTTCTGAAGTGCTGTGGTTCCTCTCCTTTGGATGCCCCAGTTCCCAGGTGGTTCCTTCTCCATCTGCTGCCTGTCCTCACCCTCACAGGCCCCAGCTTGGGGCTGGCCTTCTCTCACTCTTCTTGGATTTGTATGTCTCTGCGCAGCACCGAGCCTGGAGTTGCCACCATCACTGCTCGCCTTCTGAGTGAAGGACTGGCTGCTTCTTCTCCCTGGGCCAAGGGGAACAGGCCAATCTGGGTCTCTGGGAGCCCCAGCCCCCCTTCCCTGCCTTCATTCACCTGGCGTGAATGTGTTCATACCAAAGATGAAACTTTTCTGACTTTTTTTTTAACAAATAATAATAACAAATGGCTGACTTCCAAGTTGGTAACCTCATTCTAAAATGGGTTGGGACTCTGTAGGGATGCAGACACTTGTGCTGCCCACTTCTGGACTGGAGCCTGGGTTCGCCAGCTGTAAAATGTGGGTGCATAATCCTTGGGGGGTGGGGAGGTCAAGTTAAGGTGCTTGGAGATCCTCAAGTTGGATGGGGGTAGGGTCAGAGCAAAGGCAAGGATTGGCATAGAAGGATGATAAGACCCAAGATCTCCAGCCCTGCTCTTGCTGGGACCACCCCTTTCTCTTCCCCTCCTCCCTTCCCCCATCACTCAGGAACACTAATATATGAGCTCTGATGAGACAATCTTGTATGCTCATTAGGGAAAAGGAAGCTATATGATATTATAGAACCTAGAGCTGTTATGGAGCTGGTGTGATGCTCTGATAACCATGGGAAGGAAACTTGGCATTTGGTAGGTGGGGCTTAGAGCTTTCTATCACTCCCCATCTTCCTTACAGGTCCTCCTAACTCATTATAGGTTCAGGGATGCAGATGGGAAGGTCTCCCAACATCCAGAAGAACTCCAGGACCTTTCATTTCAGAAAAGCCCTCAGGAGTGATTAAATCTAGTCCTCCATTTTACTGGTGGGTGATAAACCAATACTCAGAGAGGGAAAGGGAATTGCCCTGGGTCACACGGCAAGGTGGCTGAAGAGTAGTGCAGGAGAAGGTGGGCTTAATTGGCTGGGCATTCTAACAATGGCCACTGCACAACTCCTCCTTCCCCAGTACTGTAGTCAAGGACCACAATTCTCTCCTTCCAGTTAACTCTCCCTAGATTTGGTATTCAGAACCTGTTTATATTTAAATCTGGGAGTGACCAAATGACTTGGCCTCATTTATGCTGAGCTACCCAGTCTTGAAAGAACCTTCTTCTCTCCTCCCCTTCCCTTCCCACCCCAGAAGCTAGAGCTGCCAGTCCCAGAGTATGGCGGCCCCATTCCAAGAGCTCTTATCTAAACCAACCAGGAAAAAACCTCTCCCATACCGGCCTACCCCCAAGCCCTCTCCAGTGGAGGAGTTCAAGTGCAGGCTGAGAGGGCCCCTGCACCATTTCTATAGGCCAGTGATTTTATTGGTCTAAGGAGCTTCCAAAGAAGAACTTCTACCAATGCAGGGTGGTCCTTTCTCTGCACCCTCATCTCAGAGAGTTGCCTACACCCATGGTGTTAAACTACAATAGAAGTAGCAGTCACAACCACACCCAGGGGTCCCTACTGGTTGAATACTGACTTAGAAAACTACATAGTGACATTATCTATGTTCTATTGTATTTTACCTTGTTAAATATTTCCTATTTACGTTTTCATCTAGATCCTGCTGCACTGGCAACATTATGGGCTACATTCCTCTGGCCCAGAGCACTGAGAGACTAAACAAAGTACCTAGGATCACACAGCCAGTATGTCTCAGAGGCAGGATTTGAAACCAGGTCTGGCCCCCGAGATTGGCTTTTTCTCCATTTTACTGCCGTTTCTACTTCTTTAGACCTTGCAGTTCACAAATAAATCACTGTCCTCACAGCGGTGCTGGGAGGGTAGGTAAGCTAATGATTTTTATGCCCATTTCACAGATGGGGATAACTGAAATTTCTTCCTCAAGGTCACAGAGCACTAAGCCCAGATCTTCTGACTCCCAAGTTGTGGGAGCTTTTCAGGACAATAACTCCCCTGTGGAGATCTTGGCTTTTCTCTCAGGGAAAACTACCCCTCAAAAATCTCCCCAGTTAGTATTCATGGGGAATCATTCCTGGGCCTAATTTCTCTCTCATGGATGACTTAAGCTTTTCTCTGACACTTCCAACTTCTCTCCAAGAGATACCCCAACTTCTCTCCCCAAAATTTTTCCCAGCTTCCAAGAGGTACTAACTTTTCTCCTTATTGTTCAATTGTGTATGACTCTTTGTGACCCTATGGACCACAGAACACCAATACTGTCCATGGGGTTTTCTTGGCAAGGATACTGGAGTGGTTTGCCATTTCCTTCTCCAGTGGAGTAAGAGGTTAAGTGACTTGCCCGGGGTCTCACAGCTAGTAAGTGTCTGAGGCTGGATCTGAACTCAGGTTCTGGGGACTCCAGGCACACCCCACTGCCTCAACTTTCCCTCCTAGACTACCACAAATTCTAAGACACTCTTTCAAAGAAAGGTCCTCCCATTTCTCTCTAGAGACATCCTAAGCTTTCTTTCAGCGTCTCCCAAATTCTTTCCTAAAGACTTACCCAACTTCCAAGGGACACTCCAACTTTGCTCTCAGGCTCCCCATCTTCTCTCTAGGACATCTCCAGCTTTCTCCCAAAGAGTCCTCCAACTTCTTACCCAAGGCTATTCCAAATTCTCTCCCAATGTTACCTCCAACTTTTCCCCTCGTCCTAAATCTCCACAAGAGACAGCCTGGTATGTCAGAAAGACCAAGGTTCAAATCCTGATTCTGATAAATATGAGTAATTCACTCAACCTTTCAGTGTTCTGGGTCAGAGGTGTCAAATACACTGTGGTGGGAGGCAGCCCACACTACTTTCCTAGCACCTGAGCCAGATTAAAATGTAACTGGGAAATATTCCTTTTAAACTGGGAAATATTTAGCAACATAAATAAAACTACAATAAAACATAGAGAACATTACAGTCTAAAATTAAATCAATATTCAGCTGCAGGGAGCCTTATGTGTTTCTATTTGAAGTTGGCACCATTGCTGTGGATAACTTTCTAAGTATATAAACTGCCAGAGAAGGTGCCCACCTGCATTGGTAGGAGTTTCCTCACCTGGAGAATAAAATAGAGTGAAATCAGCCAGGCCACCTTCTCTTCTCCATCCCCAACCTCAGCATTCAAGGCTACTTGAGCCCAATTGCTGGAATTCCCACCCTATTATCTGTAATCTAGCACTGGTTGTATTAGAACTGAAATTGGCTGAACAGTGCTTCCCCTACCTCTATCCTCACCCCCCCCCCCCCACACACACACTGCTTCCACCACCTCCCCCATGTGTGTTACAAGTTCAAGGCCTGGAGCAGCATGCCTAGACCTCTAGCATGCTGCAGGTAGGCCGGGAGAGAGGAAGGAGAGGTGGCAATGGGAACATCTTCTGTTTATTGAAAGAAATCTAGCAAAGCAACAGTGTCTTAGCCCAGCACTTGCCCAAGGAATCTTAGGCCAAAAGTATCTTTTTTTTTTTTTAAACTCAGCTATCTGGGTGGTGAAAAGGAGGATGGAGACCCAAAGTCCTTTGGGCCAGGAAAGGAGTAGCAGAGATGACCTAGCACTTGCCCCTCTGGGGCCAGGTCACTAGTAGACCAATTTGATTCTAAGTAGAACTGAATTACCTAAGGATTACCCTTGGGATACAGCCATGGAGCAGTGGGAGAAAATACATTTTAAGTCCCTCATTAGAAAGAAGATATCCAAGCCTGTAGAGGCAAGATCATACTGAGAATGAGAACAACGCTGGGATTCTAACTCGGGTCTTCTGACATGAATTCAGGACTTCCCTAATTACACCAAGATGGATCTGATTGATTCCCCTGATTCTAAAGAGAGACAAGACTCTCTCTAGACCTCAGACCCTAGTCTTCTGAGAAGGCTCTCAGGGTGTTCCCTGCTACATTTCAGGCTCCTGTCTGGTCTGGGCTCATTGTACAGGCTGGAGATGTGAAGCTGGCCCAAAGCCCTGGGGAATTTGTTCAGCCCATGTGACATCCAGCCGCGGTCCTTGGGAACCATTGATCCACATAGGTTGAACCTATTTATTTTCCTTTCCCTTCTTGAGAACAATGCCCCAGACTAGTACAACTTGGCCAATTCTCTCCTCCCAACTCCCATCTAGCTTCTGTCTGGAGAACAAATTGGATTGGAAGTCCCCCAGGATCAAGGAGCCCCTGCTCCCTCCTTTGAACTTCTCCCCCTTTCCCTCAGGACAGGTCACATGAGGCCTAGGGCTCAGGCCAGGATTGTTCCTTCAGAGGGAAAGAAACCCTGGGGCCAGGTTCCAGCATCCTGGGGTGTATGTATTAAGGGAGGTAATCACCCTCAGTCATCTGCTTGGGAAGCCTTAGATGTTAGATTTCAGAAGGACTTTAGAACACAGTGTTAGGAAGGAGCCTTAGCACATAGAATATTAGAGCTGGAAAGGAATCTTAGCACACAGAATGTCAGAGGTGGAAGGGACCTTTGAACATAGTGTATACATAGTATAGAAGGACTAAGAAAACCTCCCCTAGGATGAGAGCAGGCCACAGGGTGACAGCCTGTGGTTGAAAGGAGGAAGGAAGGTTAGCTGGTTAGCTTCAGTGAAGTAGGTAAACAAGGCAGATCCCAGAGGTCAACAAAACCTTCTGGCTCCTGAACTACTTTAGCTACTGGACTGAAGGTTCCCTGGCGCTCCCATCAAGAGCTTGGCTCCCAGAGCTCAACCACATGGGCAACGCCGCTACAGCACAGTGGAAAGTGTGATGGATGGCTCTAGATTTCAAAGGCTGGACCTGGTTGTTTTTACCTGTGTGACCCTGGGAAAGCCATTTAACATCTACAGACCTTAAATCTATAAAGGGAGGTGTTTGAATAAGGCAACTTCTGTGATTCCTTCCGGCTTTAAATCTCGGCTTCTATGACTCCGAGCAAGTCCCATCCCATTGCTTTGGGCCTCTGTTTCCCATTCTGTAAAACAGAGATGTTAAATTTAAAAACAAACCCACCAAGGGTAAAGAGATGGAATGGAACCTGATGGATGGTCTCTGAAACCTCTTCCAGTTTTGTTCTAATGTTCTACAGTTCCTTCCAGCTATGACAGTCTATGTTCTAAGATTCCTTCCAGCTCTGGCACTCCAATGATCAAGCAACAAATACTTATTTAGTACCAACTGTGTGCCAGGCTCTGTGTTCGAAGGTCTGCCTTTAGAGTTCTGAGGTCCTTTCCAATGCAATTTTTAAGAAATTATTAAGTGCCAATAATTGTGCTGGACCCTCCTCCAAGTGCCCTTTCAACCATATCACACAGGGTTCTGAGGTCCTTTGAGCTACAACATACTCCTTTTGAATTCTGAAGTGCTGGAGAGAGACAGACAGAAGAAAGGTAGGGGCAAGAGCCTGTCCTCAAGGGAGCCCTGGCTCCCAGATCATACACTACTGGGGTGGGAGCAAACGGATGAGTAAATCTCCAGATACCTTGAGGAGGAAGCAAATTCTCACAACTGGGAGGATCGGAGGAAGTTTTACATGAGAAGTAGGTACCTGGTCTGGCCCCTGAAGGCCAAGAAGGGCTCGCAGAAGCAGAGATGAGGAGATCACGCATTCCAGGCAGGAAGAGGGAAAAGCTCAATCTGATGTATGCATATATAGCCCAGAGATGAAGTTCAGAGTTCAGAGAGTAGCTTGGACCCCAGTTTGTGAAGGGCAGCAATGGGAGATAAGGATGAGAAAGGTCACAAGCTCACTGTATCCTGCTGCCTGGGAAGGGAGGGGAGAGGCAGATTACTAAAGGCTTCTGATACCAGCCAGGGAGGCTACATTATCCAGGAAGCAGTGGGGAAAGGGGGGGGATGGGATCAAACATCTCCAGCTGGAAGGAGCTTCAGAAGCCAGTTAGTTCAACTATATGAGGAAACTGAGGCCCAGGGAGGTGTGGTGCCTGGATCACTGGAGGAATAAGCATATAAAGCAGGATGTGGGACCAGGTCCTGAGACCCTGTTCTTTTTCCTGTGCCTCTTGCTTCCTGGAGAGAATCAAAAAGGAAGATCTTGGAACAGGCTGTTCCCCCTACCTTTTTTCTGCCTGTCTCTCTCTAGCACCTAGCACAGCCTGCACATAGAGTGCTGAGACCAGCTCTGACAGTCTATGTTCTTAGGCTGATTATGGCTGTCGATGTTTTGTTTTCTAACGTCCCTCAATAAGCTCTGATTTAGATTCTAGCCTATGACTCTGAAATGGAGAGAATGGCAATGAGGTGATGATGGTCTTACCAAGATGGGTCACCTGGAGATGGGATGGATAATAAGATCTTAAGGACCATTTTCTTTTGCTGTTGGTCATTTTCAGTGGAGTCTGACTCTCCATGACCCCATTTGGGGTTTTCTTGGCAGAGATACTGGAGCTGTTTGCCATTTCTTCTCCAGCTCATTTTACAGTTGAAGAAACTGACACAAACAGGGTTGAGTGACTTGCCCAGGGTCACACAGGCAAGAAGTGAGAATAAAAATATGTCTATGGACCTCTACCGTTTACAGGTTTCCCTGCACACCTAAGGTGAGGCAGAGAGTACAAATACCTTTTATCCATTTTTTTTTTTTTTTTACAGAGATGGAAAATGAGGTTCAGTGAGCTTTTCGCAAAGATCAGGGCTGGGGATTTTGCCTCCAAGTTCTGACTCTTTCCAGACCACCTCCAAGGGTACGCCTTCCACCCTCCACTACCTCAGCCTTCCAGCCTACACAGCTGGGTGCTTGGTAGCGGCCTCACCCTGGCCGATGACCCCCCCCCCCCGCCTCTCCTGCTGCTTTTTAACTAGCCTTTAACTCAGCCTCTTGGCAGCCACTCGACATCTCCAGCAGCAGGTACTCGAACTCAAGGACCTGGCCTCCTCCCCTCTCTCCCTCCTCTGTCGATCGCCCTAGCTCCCAGTCGGAACGCTCCGAGGAGCTACAGCTGTGTAGTGGGCTAAGGCCCGACAGACTCCAGCTTCTCTCCCTCTGGGTGGGGCGTGATGGGGGCGGGGCTGTCTGGGAGGGGTCTGGCCCCCGAGGTTGAGATGTCCCGAAATCGGATCCTCCGGCCTCGCCCTCGGATCCGGGATGGGGCGGGTCCAATCCAACGACACATTTCCCCCCCTCCCCCGCACCTCTTCTGTCCCCCACCTCGAAGCGGCCAAGGCGGATCCTTGCGGGTCCGGGGAGATGCGGAGAGGAAAAGAAGAGGGGGAGGCAAGGTTGGGGTCGGCATAAGAGATGGGCCTGGACTTGGTGGTGGGCTGGGAGTAGGGAGGGGCTCACACATCTCCTTCAACTACTCGACCGTGACCAGCGAGGTGTAGATCCTCGGCCAGGAGTCAGGAGAACTGGGTTCTAGCAACAACTTTTACCCTTTCCCCACCCTAGGCCAGGATTTCCCCATTTGTTAAAAGGAGTTGGGCTAGATCGTTTCTGGAGTCCCTTTCACTTGTGAACATTCAGCATTTAAAGTCCCTTCCACCTCTAACATTCTACGGTTATGGGATCTCTAAGCGCTCTTCCATCCATGACATATAATAATTCTACCAGGGTGCCTTTGATCTCTCTGGAGGGCAGAAACAAAGGGTCAGTATTCGAGTTGTCCTCTGCAGGAGGCTCACCACTGGATCATTCCTCACCACCCACCCCCAAGATCTTGGGAGCAGGCCTGGTCTAGGGAGATAAGTGTGGTGCCGCAGTCTCGGATTAACTCCAGTTAACCCCAGTTAACATTAAAGGCGCCCCCAATGAGCCCACCTCAGTTCATCCCTCTGGCCCAGCGCCTCCCACAGGCTCTCTGTCCTCACAAGGCGCCTTCTGGGGGTCCTACCGTGAATTTGATGGTGGAGCGGCAATCTAGAGCCACTCCTCGATTTCTGTCTCCACTTTCCGGCTGTAGGGGGGACTCCCAGGCTTAGGGTGAGGGGGTAGGAGCCCCGGGTGTGTGTGTGGGGGGGGGGGGGGAGATCCAGCGGCGGCGCTACTCGGAGTATTACGGCGGCGGCGGCCGGGCTGGGCGGCTTCCTGCGGCCGCGGTGAATGAGTCCGACTGCGCTGCTGCCGCCGCCTCCCGTATATAAGCCACCGCAAGTCCGGTCGCCTGCCCAGTGCCAGCTCCAGAGCCGCTGCTTCTTTTCTTCGTTTTCTTCGTTCTCTCGTCCTCGGTCCCTGCCGGTCCGGGACATCCCTCTCCCTCTGAGCAGGTAGGCAGGTGTCGTCTCCACAGGGGTCTGGAGGGTCCCCATCTTCCTGTGCCCTGCACCCCCCAATCTTTCCTCTGCTATGTTCGGGAGGCCAGAAGCAGGTGCAGTAGGACAGCTGGATCCCCCATCTTCCGGGACCAGAGAGAAGAAGGGAGCTACAGGTGGAAACTTACCCTGGGTGGGGGGAGGGGGGATAGTGTGTAAGAAGGACAGGGCCTGGGCTCTCCCCTGCTCCTTTGCCGGCCCCTCCCAGCCCATCTCCCCTTAGTGAGCCTCGATTATAGAGCTAGAGGAGTGCTTTGAGATCCCGGCAAGTACCCAAGCAGTGAGCAGGGACAGTATGCCCTGCAGGGGTTTTTCCCGTGCCTCTGGCGCAGAGAGGGTCCCCACAGGCCCTCAAGCTTCGTCCCTGGGGACGTGTGTTTATAGCCCTAAAGGAGTGCTTTGAGATCCCAACTCAGCAGGGTGCCTAGAGCAGCAACTCTGCCGGCCTCATTACCTAGGTAAGCTAAGGATGTAAATGTGTAGCCCTAAAGGAGTGCGTGGAGATCCTAGCACAGAAGAGTGCCCCAAGCTCAGAGGGCAAACCCAATTGGTCCTCACTACCTGTTCAACCCAGATCCGGGAAGATCGAGCCCTCAGGTCCCTTCCCCAGGATTTTGAGGTTATAGCATTAAAGGTGTGCTTTGAGATCCCAAGCTAGCAGAGGGACAGAGCAGGGATATTGTTCTCCTTCCCCGGGTATAGACAGTTTAGGCCCAACGAACTTAAGGATATGAACTCAGTGCTTTGAGATCCCAGAACAACCATAGTGTTGTCCCAAGACCTGCTCTATCCGTTGGCCACAGAATGGAGTACCCCCTAAACATTTGAATTCCTTTCCCGTTGATTCAAGCACACAATGCCTGGAAATCCCAGGTTTAGTAGGGAGAGGAACTTCTCATTTCTCTTACTAGGAAGTGGTCCTCTGGACTTGTCCAATCTGGGAGATAGACCTAGAGTCCAGGGCCTTTGTCATCTTATCATTACCTTCCAACCCTTGGGATGCCAGAGGATGCCCAAAGTTCTCTAGTCACCTGGATAAGTGTGTGTGTGTGTGTGTGTGTGTGTGTGTGTGTGAGAGAGAGAGAGAGAGAGTGAAAGAGAGAAAGAGAGAGAGAGAGAGGGAGGGAGAGAGAGAGAGGGAGGGAGAGAGAGAGAGAGAGAGAGAGAGGGAGGGAGGGAGGAAGGGAGGGGATCTGCCTGGGTTCAGCGCACTCCCACTATGTTATCACACTAGGTATTGGTGGTCTGTGTCCTCTGTGCTGCCCCTGCTCCCATCCTGATTTCTCTGGCCTCTATTTGTCTGGTCTTACAGCAATTTCTGGTGCTGCCACCTGCCTCCATCAGCCTCAGTGGCATCCCCATGAAGAAAACCAACATGTGGCTGTTGGATCGGCTGAGAGGGGCTGGGGAGAATGGTGCCTCTCGGGGGGCAGATGGGGACCGGTCATCTAAGGGCCCCCTCTACAGCAATGTTCTGACCCCAGATAAGATCCCCGACTTCTTCATTCCTCCAAAGCTTACCTCAGGGCCAGGCGAGGTGGAGGGGGCAGCCACGGGTTCAGGCTCAGGCTCAGGCTCCAGCTCCCCACACTTAGGATCATCAACCTCTGAACAAAACTTGGCATCTGGCAGCAGCGGGGCCCGAAAGACCCAACGAAGCCCCCGTTTGCCTGCCAAGCTAGCAGCCGAGAGTAAGAACTTGTTGAAGGCAGCCAGCCGACACGTGATCCAGATTGAGAGTGCTGAAGACTGGCGGCCAGAGGAAGAGGAGGAGTCTGTAGCCACCAATGCTGATCCCCAGGCCCAGACTGCCATGTCATTGCCCTACGTCCCCAAGGCCCAGACATCCTATGGGTTTGCCACTCTGATGGAGAGCCCGCACACCCGACGAAAGGAGTCACTCTTCCACAGTGAGCATACTGGCCTGGCCCAGGCTGGATCCCCTGGTGCCCTTCGGAGAGCTGGGGCCAAGGCCAATGGTGAGGGTACCTCCCGGGCCGAGACCCTGATGAGCCCCTACCGATACTTCAGTGGGGGTGAGAGCGACACGGGCTCGTCAGCTGAGTCTTCCCCCTTTGGGTCGCCCCTGCTTTCACGCTCAGTGTCTCTTCTCAAGGTTTTCGCCCAGGATGGGCAGGCCAAGGTGAGCCAGCTGAGGCACTCTGTGGGCCGCCACAGCTCCTTGTCCATGGATGACAGCTCTGCTGACGTCAGCCCCAGCGCCCGCCGCCGTGCCCGCCGCCCCACCCCAACAGGTCCAGAGGCCAGCAGTGAGGCTGCCTCAACCCCTCGGGGTGAGCACACAGTGCGCCTGGGAAAGCGAGGGAGCCTTCGCCTGGCAGCTGAGTATGACCCAGCCCAGGCCCGCCTCCGGGTGAGGCTGCTGGCCGCAGAGGGCCTATACGACCGTCTCTTCGACACTCGCAGCATCAATTGCTGTGTGGGCCTCTGTCTGACACCTGGGAAGCTACAGAAGCAGCGAAGTACCATCATCAAGAACACTTGGCATCCCATCTTCAATGAGGACTTCTTCTTCGATGGTCTGTGCCCCTCTAGTGCCCGCAAGCTGGCTCTCAAGCTCAAAGTAGTGAACAAGGGAGGCAGCCTGAAGAGGGATACCCTGTTGGGAGAGAAGGAGGTGCCCCTCACGGCCCTGCTGCCTTTCTTGTGAAGGCCCTCCCCAGCCCAGCCCCCCATTGCAGAGGACCCACTCCTGCCCCAGGTGCTCCTCTCACTTCCTCCCACGTTTCTGCCCCCACCCCCACCCTACCTGCCACCCAGAGAACGTGGGGAAGCTCCAAACCCACAGCACTGAGAACTGGCATGCCCAGGGTGAGGGATGCAGGGAGTCCCAGGAGGTATTGGGGGTGAGGGACAAAAATGGCCCTCACACGGGTCTGGCTCACACCCAGACACCTGGCAGTGCTTCAGTCCCAGGTCACTATAAGAAACCAGAGTGTCATTTTCACTCACTTATGTGGGGGTGGGGAGGGGGAAGGGAGTGAGACAACAGTGCTGAGCGGTGGTGAGAGCCCTGGATTTGGAGTCAGGATGATCTGGCCTCAAGTCCCAGCTTTGCCTTTTGCTCACTAGGAGACCTCAAACAAGTCTCTTCTCTCTGGCCTCAGTTTATTCTTCCATAAAATGAAAATGTTGGACTAGATCATTTCCAAGGTCTAAGTCCCATCACCTGGATCTTCCCGTCCAGGGTCTCACCTCCTTCTAGCTGGGGAGTGAGACTTGTTGATAGATGGGGAGGAGGAAAGCAGGCAAGAACAGGCTGGGTTGTTCCCAGGGGGGAAAAGAGGAGGTAATCTTTTATTTTTCTGCCCTCCTCTCTAATCCTAAAACTGTATCTTCCTCCCACATTACCTTTCTGCATAGTTCTAAACTGACTTGCTGAAGAGTTACTGGAATTTGGGTAACCAAGTCCAGGAGGAAGGGGTCTGGGGAACTTCCAGGGGGCTACTGGAAGGTCCTTGGGGCCGTGTAGAAAGAGTCAACCCCAAAGAGAAGGGGATGAGATTCTGTTGAGGGCCTGGCTTTGTTTCTCTCCACCCTGGTTGACCCCTCTCTGCTTTCCCAAGGGCACCCAACTGATTAGTCCTGATCAGGTGGACACTGGGTGGGAAGCCTCCCCTCTCCAGAGGACCTTCATGACTCTGCTCCCTGCCTTAGGTGATAATGATTAAAGAGATGACCTCTGGGAATGATGAGAAGCAAAGGTTGGGTTCTAGAGCAAAGAGAAGACTTAGAGCCTAGTGGGACCATATAGTCCAACCCCCTTGGTTCTACAGATGATCAAAGGGCAACTCAAAGAGAATGAGTTCCCTGAGGTCACACAAGGAGAGAGTGTCAGGATCAGGGCTAGAACATTGGGTTCTAGACAGGGCTGCTCTCACTCCAGAACACTGTAGTGCTGAGCTCAGCCTGGGAAAAGCCCTGGAAAGAAAAGATTGAAGGATTGTTTTCGCTTCATCCACTGGGGGATGGAGACAATCAGCATGTGTACCTGTTTCCACTCCAATACCCCCCTCCTCACAGTCTGCCCTCCCTCCGCTCTTTTGGCCAGAGGGATGCTTTGTCAGTATTTCAACCTTCTGCTCCCCAGCCAGGGAGCCATTCAGTCCCAGGCACTCCTGGCCAGCCTCCTCCCCTCCTATTATTTCCTACTTCATGATATCTGTGTCCCCTGTCCCTTGTCTCCCTGCATGATTCCTGGCTTCTGCCTGAGAGAGTGCCATGGGGCCCCCCACTGTGCCTGGCCTCCAGGGCCCATGCTTGGCTCCTCATCCTCTTACACACGGCAGATGGCAGCCGTAGGCCTTGTTGTGCTCAGCTATTTATACTTGGAGAGTGATTGACATCTACCCATGCTTTATTCTTCGTGTGTAAATATGTTTTGGATACAGTCCGAGCCGGTACAGTGATTTTTCATGTTTTAAAAATTTTTTTGGGTAGTTCTGTGGCCTTTAAAAAGTCTTGGCTGGTCCCTGGGGGCAGGCAGAGGGAATTCCCAGCTCAGCCAAGGACTGGAGGCAGCATGGGATGGTTGCCAGCATAATTTAAGTCCCGTTCTAGCATGGGGACCTGGCCCTTCTTCCTAGCTCCTCATTCTCTTGGCACCCCTTTGGATGGTTAGCCAACAATCCCCAGAACTCTCCACTGGGGCTCGAGCACAAGGCATCCCTTTCACCCAAACTCCAAGGGCAGGAGATGGGGACTAGTAAAAGTTGCTTCTTGCTTGGTGGGCAAGACTGGCCAGTCCCTCTCTTCCACAATTGGCCTCTGCCTCTATTTCCTGATTTAGGAGGAACTCAGGGCAGCCAGAGCCAGAAGGGATCTGACCATTGACTCCAGCCCTATCATTTTAGTGATAGAGAAACAGAAGCCAAGAAACTGAGGCCTTGCCCAACATACCCATGGTAATTCTGGCAGCAGAGAACGAGAGCCGGGGCCTCCTAGCTCTAGGTCCAGGGCTCATTATTTCTGCCACCTGCTGTGTGGCTAGGATTAGTAATGGATCCTAATCCTTCCAATGGCAGAAAGAAGCCCACATGAGATATGGGAAGATGTAAAAAGGCTGCTGAAAGGGGCTGAGCTTAGGTTCTCCAGGTGATCCATTCCTGAACTCCACTCCCCAAACAGAGCAGCTGGTAAAAATGGGGCACTGCAAGGGTGCCTTGCCTGATCCTGTTGGTGCTTGGAGATCAACACCTCCTCATCCCAGTGGGCACCCTGGGTTTCTAGGTAGCTTCCACCCCCTCTGCCCCTCAAGGAACCTGTGTTCTGCTGGCACCTGCCAACTAGGTAGAAAACATCTCGACCCTCTTTCTCTCTTGCAGTTCTGTTTTGATGTTTCAACTTTCCTGATAACTTTTAAAGTGAATTCTATCCACCCACCTATAAATGTGTGTGTATGTGTGTTTATAAATGCGTTTTTAGTGCAATAAAGGTATTTCCAAAACAACTGGGTTGCTCTAACTGTTTCCCTGAGCCACAAGAGAGAGAGAGAGAATGTATTTGACCTGGGATCCTCTCCCTTACTCCCCACCCTATTTTCTCACAGTGTTCATCTTCTCAGGCTCTCTGAGAATCAAGCAGAAAGGGGCCTTAGTACTTAGTACTTAGACTATCAGAACTGGAAGGGCCATTAACAACCCTTTCCTTTGTTATCCAAGGAAAATGAGGCTTCCGGCCTGATTCTGACTGCTGGCTTGTAGAAAGGCCCATAGACTCCTTTTACTCCAAGGCTCTCATGGAAGATTTAATCTCCTAGAGTCAGGTTGGAGGATCTTTTCTGTGCCACAGTGAGTGTTACCTGAAGGCTGGTCAGGCTTTTCCTTATCCAGCCAAACTTTCTAAGCTGTCAGGTTGTCCCTCTACCCACTGGGATGTACTACAGTTTCTGTGCCGAGGTAGATGGGGGGTGATCAAGACACAAGGTGGGACCAGCTTAGCTACCTCTCTGCTGATACAAAGAAAAAACAGAAACAGCCCCTACTCCCAACCAGCTTATGGTCTAACAGGAGCAGTAAAATATGATATAGCAATACATATACACAAAATGAGTGAGTACAAGGAAATTTGGGAAGGAAGGGCCCTAGCAGACTGGGAGTGGGGTTGGGGGCCAGGAAAGGCTTCATGTAGAAGGAAGCATTTCAAGGAAAGCACGATTTCAATTAGCTGAGGTGAGGAGGGAATGCTTCCCAGATTCCAAGGACACAGCTCACAGGGCAAGCTGCTGCTGAGAGGGTCCTGACCCACCAACCATCTCCTCCATCCCCAGCTTTAACTGGATCACAGGGAGAAGAATCTGCAACCAGCCTCAAAACATTCTGGGAATGAATATGAGAACTCTAACTCTTAAGACGCTAGGATTCCCCAACCTCCATCCCACCCCCTTCCCCTTCTCCCAGCTTTGGCTCCTTCTTCTCTAAGCCCCTACCCATCCTCAGGAGCTGGAGTTAGAGAAAAGAATGGTCATTTGCTGGGGAAGTCTGGAGGTTGATAGTACCAGTGGTAGGGTGGATCAGAGACCAAGGTCCCACTGTGTTCTGGAAAGACCAGTAATGAGATCTGGCTTCAACTTGCTGGCCATCCTAGCTTTCATCTTCAAAGCACTTGACTCCCTCCCTGATCCCAGATAGGGAGAATGCCAGTGGTTGGAGTATGTCAGAAATCATGGAAGGCAACTTCCTCCATTGAGGGGCAGATGAGGAAGCCCCCTGAGGGCAGTGTAGTCAGAGACACTGACCATAGAGGGTCAAACATCGCAGTAGCCATGGAGTTCAACCCCTTCTCTTCTTGGATGGGGGAAAATAGACCCAGAAAGGGCCCAAATGCCTCACAGTCAGTGGTAGAATAGGGGTTTAGAACCCAAGCCTTCTGGCCGCCAGTCTTGGCCTTCTTTCCATCCACCCTTGCTGTCTCCTGTTCTTTATTTTAATAGTTCTGAGGGTTTCAGGTGATCCTGTTCCTGATACCTTCTTCACCCACCACCTTTCTAGACCTCAATCCTAGAGGAGATAGGCTATAAAGACTAGAGATTCACTGAGGATAGGTTCCAAGTTTCCCGGGCCTCAGACCAGGGACTCCCTGAGGGTAGAGGTGGTACTCTCAGGGAATTCATGAGTTCAGAAGCTGTGTTTCTGTCTTGGAGATGGAAAGTTCCCTGAGGGTAAGTCTATTCCTTAGATGAGAGACTTCCTGAGGACAGAAGATAGGGGATGTCTTCTTTCAATGCTAGGTGTGGAATTTTCCCAGGTCCTAAATTCTGGCTTTTTTTCATCTGGGAGGGAAAACCAACAACCCCTTCTTCCTCCTTTTCCCAGGACAGATAATGTACAGAACCGAAATCTCCCTATCAGGTGCCAGAATGTGTTGCTAGGCAACAGGACAACTTCTCGCCTCTTCCTCTGACCAGCCATGATTTCATTTCCTGGTGTGACTGTGTGTTTGACCAGGTGTGTGTCAACTCTGCCACTATTAATACACTCCCAGACAAGACCAGAGATCGGAGATCTTGGGAGAGGTGGGGGAGTAGGGCAGAAGATGAGGCCCATAGGTATGATGGTTCAAGAACTGGAAATAGCTGCCAACCAGCTTTTCCATCCGCCATTTTGAGATCCTCAGGGTTTGAACCTGTGGATTCACTCCTTTGCCTTTTACAACATCCAGGGAACCTCAATCTAAAGAGGGGAGAAAGGTTTCTTTCCCTGGGAGTACTCATTATGGATTTGAGAGGGAGGGAGAGAGGGGTATCTCCCACTGTGGGGAGAAAAGAGTTTTGTAAAGACGCATGTGTGTCCATGGAAGGGTTGGTGTGATATCTGGTGTGTGCGTGTGTGTGTGTGTGTGTGTGTATTCTTCTCAGGCTGCTTTTTATTGAATTCCCTACCTTGGCCTCAGTGCACATAGAAAGCCCCCATGCATGGTTGTGGAGGAGGGGGGAAGGATTCATTGGGATTCTCATATAGCTTAACCTTCTGTGGGAGGGGAGACTGAGTAAATTATAAGGGACAGATTCTTGGGAGAGTCTGGACAGAGAGAAACCTGGCACCTGACATACCTCAAGCCTGAGAGAATCCTAGATTCCCAGAGGTCAAAGAGATGTAAGAACATGGAATGTCAGAGCTGGGAGGGCCCTTAGAACCAAGATGTCAGAGCTGGGAGGGCTCTGAGAACCCAGGATGTCAGAGCTGGGAGGACCCTTAGAACCCAGGATGTCAGAGCTGGGAGGACCCTTAGAACCCAGGATGTCAGAGCTGGGAGGGCCTTAGAACACAAGTTCTCAAAGCTACAACTTAGAACACGGAAAGGCAGAACTGGGAAAGACCTTAGAGTAGGCCATAAAAAGTCAAAGTTCAGGAGAAGCGGGTAGGACTGGGCTCCCTCTTTCCAAGTGCTTTTCCTCACCCTCCAGGGCACAGGAGGTGGTTTGAGGCAGGGCAGCCTTAGGGAATGGGGGTTGCACATTACCGGTTTTCTCTTCCTTGTGACTCCACTATTCCCCAGCCTGGGTTCCCAACCAAGGAAGCTCTGAGGAGGTATATGCCCTTCTACCTGGGCTCCTGTAGACTGCCTTCCTCTCTTTGCTTCCCCAGTTAGAGACTCTCAGACTTCTGCTTCTAATCACAGGAGAGCAAATTCCCTCTCAGCACAAGGGAGAACTTCCTAACAATTAGATCAGTCCTGCTGAGGTTGTTTGTCCTTCATTTTATGAAGAGGACCAATGACATCACGAGTGATATCTTGACTTGGAGGTAAATTAGGTTTAGGTGAGGCAGAGTTGCTTGAAGTCCTTAGCCTCTGTCTTTGTTCCAATCATCAAAGTCCAGTGGCAGGACAAGAGTCAAGACTGGTGATGGCTCAGGATGCAGTGGATGACCTTGGTATCTGCCCTGTCTGACCAAACTCTAAGCACTCCACAGTACATGCTTCACCTGCTTCATGGCCATTGGGACAAATTGTTCTCATCTGCCCATCCCACGGGGGGGGGGGGGGGGGGGAGGGGGGGGAAAGTCTTCACCTGCTTGGGGTAGATGCTCCCCTAACTCAATTATGGGTTTGAGGACTGTCGGTTATCCTTACCCTGGTTTAGCCTGTCTACTGAGGCGGTTTTACCAGAGTGTGGTTGCTGTGCCTGTTGCAGCTTCTCAGAGCCACAGGTGAGAGCTGGGTGAAGGTGGACGCCAAAAGTGGATAAGAAACCTTGACAAGGGTTTGCCAAACCCCCATACCAAAGGCGCTGGTCCTCCCTGAACACCCCATGTAGTGCAACTCCTTATTACTGGAAGAGTTCAAGCCTAGGGTGGGTAAGATGGATGACCATTGAGGTTGTAGGCAGCATTGTCACACTGGGAAGGAGCAGAGCTTTTAGAGCTGGAAGGGACCAACCCCTCTCCCTCTTATTTTATAGTTAGGCAGATTAAGGCCCAGGGAAGTGAAATGACTTGGTCACAATCTCACAGCCAGTAAGTGATGGAACCAGGATTCAAACTTAGGTTTTCTGTAGTGTTCTTTGCACTGACCCATACTGTCTTTCCCAATGAGGATACTTCCTGCTCTCAGGTTTAGGTATTCTAAGAGGAAGGCAGAACTAGAGAAAAGTAGGCTAGGAAGAGCCTAGGGCTCTCAGTTTAGGAGTCAGAGGTTTGAACCTCCACTCTGCCACTGACTCCTCTTATGATTTTGAGCATGTTTTTCTGCACTAGTGGACCTCAGTTTTACCATTTGTAAAGTGAAGGAGTTGGACTATAGCATCTTCAAGAGCCCCTTAGCCCTTAAAATCTAGACTTGTAAGACTGGAGACAGTGGAGTCAGAGACTCAGACACATGGGATTATGGACAGTCCTGCCCTGGGCAGCAGTCTGTGTGTCTGGGATGGGGGTGGGGTGAGGACTCCAATCCCTGGGGTGCAGAGGAGTGACTCCATCTTCAGCTAGGAGACCTGGGCCTGGTGCCAAGGGAGAAAGACTAGAACCCAGAGGACCAACAATCCCCCCTCCCAAATCTAAGTCTATTACTCAAGATATTTGCTGTCTGGTGGGATGGAATCCTGGGCCCCTGTGTTAAAACTGGAGTGGTCACAGACCAGCTGGGCTCCATCCTGATGCCCCAGATGGAATTCAGTCTTGCCCACCCTCTGGGGAAACAGAGAAGAGGCCTCCATGGCTCCTTAGGGCCAGGTGGTACATGGAGGATTTCTTTGCTTCCTAGCCTCTATTTCCTGGGCACAGAGTCCTGCTCCCCCTTCATATCCCATCCCCTCTCCCAGCAGAGCCCGAAGGCTGCTGTTGCCATGGGGATGCATTAGCCCCACGAGGCCAAGCTGAGCTCTTCTCCCGGCCCTGATTAGATCCCGTTCTCTAGATCACTCCTACAACAATTTCAAATCATCTCCCAAACCATCACCAGTAAACCAGCTGCCATGACAGCAGCTCCCGGGGGTGGGGTGGGTACTCAGCTCTGGGTGGGAACAGAGGTCTGGATCAGCAGAAGGCAATCTTTTCTCACTCCCCCCAGACCTGGCCTCCAAACCCGCCTTTGCCCCCCTACCATCTGTTTCTTCAGCCTGACCCTATATCAGTCCCAGCCATAGCTAGAAGGTAAGCCTATCCCCAGGAACAGACCTTGCCCCAAATTGGGACCAAGATCCCAGACATAGAAATACTGAATCATAGAATAGATCTTGAAACATAGAACTTAGAATGTCAGGGCTGGGAGAAAGGAATATTAGGGCTATAGAAGACCCCTTAAGACATAGAAGATAGGTTATCAAGCCTGGAGAGATCCTTTCTAGAGTAGGAACCTTTCTAAAAGAATAGAAAACAGAATGCCAGAACTGAAAGGAACTTTCGAATACAAAACACAGAATGTCAGAACTGAGAGGGCAGTTTGTAAAAATCTCACTTGTGGTTAGGTAACTATGTATTCACATCAGTTTGTAACAAGCCTGTGCCATTAAGCTGTAAAAGTCACACTTTCCTTCAGCCATAAAGGCATTCACTCTGCTTCTTCCCCTGCCCCCAGCCTCAAAGTCTTTTCCCTAAGTCTGCTAGATAGTTTCCCATGAATCAATCACTCAAGTATTCTTAGAGAAATACATAATGCCTTTGTTCTTAGCAGCCAGCTGCACTTTAGCAACCTTGAGCAACTTTATCAAGGAGATAACTCCCTCCTGAGATGGTCTCTAATCAGTGTAGCTTCCAAACTTGGCACCTCCTGAAACAATCAAGCCCATACTCCCAACCGCCATATTGGACCTATGTCATTCATCCTTGACCAAAAGTTATCTAGTGACGTGTCAAGGCAAAAACTCCCCCCCCTCCAACCCGATGGAATTTCTCAATGCATTATGGGTAATTCGCCTGCGCAGTGGTATCAAAAATGTATGGCCCTTTAAGCACTTAACCACTCCTAGACTCCTCCCTAATCCCACCTTTTCCCACCTAGTTAGTATAATGAGCCTCTGACTGAGTTTTATGCCTTTAAAATGACACCTCTATCCCCCAGCACCTTGCAGGTCTCTTTTTCTATCTTCCCCCCCTGCCCGCTTTGCTGAAAAGCGTAACTCTGCCTTAAATCCCTTTCAGCTTGCAGCCCTTGCCTCAGTGAAACAATAAACTTTTATGACTCTACCAAAGGACAGCTGAGTCCAGTAAATTCTTTTTCTGACAACGAACCTAGAATGGATTTCGTTAGAAATCCCACACCCCCTCCCCCTCTTCACACACACACACACAATCCATATACATATATGTGTATATATGTATAAGTATATGTATGTGTGTTTATCTATATCTATCTATCTGAGCAGGTTTTTGGAAGTGTATCCATGGCATGCTGGAACAGGTTCCCACTGGGGGTTCTACTTCTTCCTCCCTTCCTCATTGCATGCTGCTTAGACCCTGCCCTATGTAACCTGCAGGGCACCAACCACTTTCCTCCCCTGGCCTCCATCTCACCCCAGACTTTCCTTCCAATCTCCTCTTCCCCTTTTCCCCTGCTTCCCAGACACTGACTCCCATCTCCACCCTTGTCAGAGGGAAGCCAGAATCTTTCCTCCACTCTGACCCACTAAGTGGTGGGAGGCTTCTGAGGGACAGACACCCCAGTGCATCCTAAGGATTCCTGGAGCTGAATCTCCTTGTACCTGAACTCTCCTACTCCATATATTCTCTTCCCCAATTAGAATGTGGGTTCCCTAAGAGCAGAAGCTGTCTCCTATTTGTGTGTAAACCGTAAGTACTTAATAACAGCTTTTTTTGTTTATTCCTCAGTGATCTGCACACACCTGGGCACTTCCTGAGCGCTGGTCCCTCATCTCCAGCTGCCCACTTTGTATCTCTTCCTGGATGTCACATATATGTTTCAAATTGAACGTTAGTCTAAAACTGAATCCATCAGCTCTTCCCCTAACCCTCCTGAATTCCCTGTTTCTGATTAGGACACCACCCTTCTTCCAGTCACCCATGCTCACACCTTCACCCTCCATATCCACTCACCTCCTCAACATCTCTCCCCCCTGCCCCCTTATCTCAACTCTGCCACAGCCACTTTTGGGGAGGTCCTTCTCACTTCCACCTGGAATGTTGTAACAAACAGTTGTGTAGAAAGGCATCTCCTTGCATCCAATCTCAGCCCAGAGAGCACTGGGCCTGGTTGATTTTTTGTTCTTTGTTGTCAGAGGACCAATGACATCAGCAGAGTGATGTCTTGACTTGCAGGTGAGTTGGATTTAAGTGAGGAAGAGCTGTGCAAAGTCAATAACCCCATTCTGTCCTCTGGAGCCATCTGAGTCCAGTGGCCAGATACAGATCAGGATGATTGGAGGTGGCCCAGGATGCAGTGGGAGACCTTGGCACTGGGCCTAGAATCAGAAAGCTCTAAGTTCAAATCTGACCTCAGACACTTCCTATCTGTGTGATCCTAGGCAAGTCATCTAAACCATGATTTGCCTAAGTTTCCTCATCTGTAAAATGGGGATAATACTAGCACCTACTTCCCAGGGTTGTTGTGAGGATCAAATAAGAATATTTTGGCACATAGTAAGTTCTTTGACAAATGCTTGTTCCCTTTCCTTTCCCCTCTCTAATTTACCCTCCCAACAGTATAGGTCTGACCATGGCATTTCTCTGCTACAGAAGAGTCAGCGACTCCCCATTGTAGCCTTTAGGTTAAAATACAAACTCCTCTGACATTTAAAGCCCTTCACAAACTAGGTCCATCGTCTGCTTACACATGACTCTCCTGAGCACACTCTGTGCTCCAGCTGGAAGATCTGTTGGTCTCTGAATGCAGCTCTCCATTTCTTGTCTCCATGACTTTGCACAGGCTGTGGCCGCCCCCACCCCCCCATGCCTGGAATGCTCTATCTCCTTTCCTCTGCTCTTTGGAACCCCTCTCTCCCTTCCAGGCTCAGCACAGGAACTGAAACAAGGGACCTTTTCTGAGCTGAGCCCCAGACGCCACCTCCCAATCTTCCTGCCCCATCACTGTGCATTCATTTTTGTAAATATCTCACCCCCATGGACACATTGTATCCTCCTTTAGGACTGGTTTTCTTTCCTATTTGTATCTCTAGTGCGCAGCACTGTCCTCGGTACTAAATAAATACTTGTTGATCTATTGCCCCTAAACGTTCCTACGTGTTTCCATACAGAGCTCTGTCCCCCTCATTCCTCAAACACGTGCATATCTGAATGTGAGCCCCAGCTTGGCACGGGTGCCTGTGTGCAAGTTTAATCATCGGCAGCCTGCCTGCTCGCCCACTGCCCTGCCCTCCGTAAGATGCAATTAGAACAGTGAGCCTGGTTAAAAATAACCGGACTGAAATGGATCTGCTTGGATGAGTGCGTCTATCTCTGGTCGAGTATGTGTCTCCATGGGTGCTAGGGCAGGTCTGGGGCGCTGAGGATGATAGGATTTGTCCATCTGCTTTAGGTTTTGTTCAGCGCTTCACAAATACCATCTCATTTTATCCTCACAACACCTTGGGAGGCAGGCGTTGTTATTACGCCCACTTTGCAGTGGAGGAAACAAGACAAACAGAAGTTAAGTGACTTGCTCAGGGTCATAAAGATAGTAAATATCTGAGGCCAGATTTGAACTGACTCCTGTGTTCAAATGTGGTCTCAGCCATTTATTATCTGTGTGAGCCCTCTAGGCATGTCACTTAACCTCTGTTTGCCTCAGTTTCCTCAACTGTGAAAATAACAATGACAACTTCCTGACTCCAGGTCAAGCTCTCTATCCACTGAGACACTTAGCTGCCTTGGTCCCACTGGAGGGGACACAGAAGAGGGAGCGCAAAGCAACAAGACGGGACTTCTTTGGATTGAGGAATGGGGAGCAGACACAGAGAAGGGAGCCCTGGATTCAGAGTTGGCAGGGCTGGGTTCTTGAGTGAATCTTTTCCTCTCTCTGAGCCTCAGTTTCCCCATCTTTGAGATGACCAGTTGAATGAGAGGATTGGGATGTGCCTCTCATTCTGCCTCATCCTACAGCCTGTACCACTTGAGACATTCTACGTTTTATGTCCCCTGCCAGTTCTGACATTCCTTTCCAATCCTGCCAGTATCTGAGTCTTGGAGTAAAGTCTGCCTCATACACTTACTAGCTAAGTGACCTTGGTCCACTCATTTGATCTCTCTGGGGCTCAGTTTCTCTCTCCTTAAAATGGAGGGATTAGACTTGATGGAAGGTCCTTCCAGTTCTCTATCATGATCCTAAGAAAAAAGAGACAGACCTAGGCCCTGGCAGGAAACCAGGCTTTCCGCCTGAAGGAACAGGTATAAGAGTTCCACTCTGCACTCCTGGCAGCAAGCTCCCTCTTCTTTCTTACATCCAGCCGACAGAGCTTCCCCGGGGGAAGAGAACAGGACTGAGCATTTGAAGCCCCATCAGTGACATCTGAATCAGCTCTGTCTGCCTCTGGCTTTTTCATTTTTCTTTCTCCCCCCAGAGAACTCAGGGAAGGGATGGGGGAAGGAGTATGTTGTGGGGGATGGGGACTCAGTGAGTGGGATGGGGCTCAGTAAGGGAAGGGAAGGGGGCCACAATGTGGGGGATGGGGACTCAGTGAGAGGGATGGGGCTCAGTAAGGGGATGAAGTCCCAGTGAGAGGATGAGGGCTCTGGGAGGTGGGGGGGTGGTAAGGGCTCTCTAAGGGAGATCTCTCAGTAAGGGGGTTGAAGGATCTGTGCCAGATTCTCTCCTTCCAGTCTCATCTCAAGCCTGTTCCCCCAACTTGATGCCTTAAAATAGATATTCTCAGCCCACCTCAGACAGGGCCTCTGGCTGCTTCTCTTTTCCCATTACTCCCTCTCCCCACCTTCCCCCACTCTCCCAAAGCTCTCTCCTTTGCTTGGCCAATTCTGTAGGCAGGCTCCATCCAATCCTCCCAGCACCGAGTCTGGTGACACACACCTCCCCTCTGTGAATAGACACACATCTGGTCCCTCTGGACTATGTGTCCCCCCCTCTGTTCCACAGGAACCAACTTGGGCGCCATGGGGGTTGAGATGAGCAGGGGAGTAGAAGCGCTATAACCTGGAGACAAAAAAATACCGGATTTGGAGTCAGGAGCCCTGGATTCCAACCCCAGGTAGCTCTGCCCTTTCCTCCATTTATAATCTTGGCCAAGTTCTTTCCCTCTGCAGGGGCCAAGTTTCCCCAGCTGCAAAATGGAGATGGTGATAATAAAAATGAAGCCGTATAAGCTCATCTGTTGCCTTTTAAAGCCCTTTCTGATCTAGCCTCTTCCTACCTCTCCACTCTTCTTACACTTTACAATAATAATAGGCAGCATTTATATGGCACTTTAAGCTTTACCCTCACAGCCTCTCCATCTCACTTGCTCATTTACCACTTATCTCATTTGAGCTTCACAACAACCCTGGGAGTAGGTGCTGTTATCATTCCTATTTTTCAGGTGAGGAAACTGAGGCAAACAGAGGTTAAGTGACTTGCCCAGGATCACACAGACAGCAAGTATCTGAGGTCACATTTGAATTTAGGTGCTTCTGATTCTTTCCACTGAGATAGGATGCAATGAGATGCATTTTTAGAAGACTTTGTTGCAATAGGTAGGTGAGGTAGGTGTTATCATTATCTCCATTTGATAATGAGGCAGACTCTAGAGGTTAAGTCAAGTTTAACCCAGATCTTCCTAAATCTGGGTCCAGCACCCTATTTACTGTGTCACCTGGCTGCCTAGCTTAGCTCCCCTCTGAGTCCTTTATGACTCAACAATATAGCTTCCTTCTTATCATCCCTGACTTGGGTCATTCCAGACCCGATATATTTTCACTGACTGTCTCCTCTACCTGCAAGTTTCTTCCTCCTGGCTTCCTACAAAACCCAGTTCAAATTCTCTTATGCAAGAAGTCATTCCAGGTCCTCCCTACTGCTAATGGCTTCCCTCCAAGATTACTTCCCATTATCTTGTATCTGTCTTGTTTGGGCACAGTTATTCTCACATTGTCAACATTAGAATGTGAGCTCCTTGAGAGCAGGCATCATTTTTGCCTTTCTTTGTATCTCCAGGGCGGAGCGTGGTGTCTGGCACAGAGAAATATCTTAATACATAGTTGTCGGCTGACTTACTGGCTTTGAAGCTTCTAAAATGTTTTACATTGCTTTCTCTCATCTGCTCTTCAGCTCTGTGAGGTAAGCGCTACAGAGGCTGTCATCTCCATTTTATAAATGCAAACTGGGGCTTTTGACATGGTAAATGAAGTGCCTAATGTTAAAAAAGGCAGAGAAATGAAGGAGCCAGAGGCAGACGGTCCCTAATAGGGCTTCAGATGCTCAGTGCTGTAGGCCAGATTAGAACCTAGGTTTTACCAATCTCACATCCAACACTGCAACATTAGGGAAGGACTAGAATGGAATTGGTAGGCTTGGATTTGAATCCTGCTTCTCCTTCTGTCTCTCAGCTTCAGCCATCAGACAGGGAATTGGATTAAGTGATTTCTAATGTGACTTCTTGCTCTAAATTCTATGATCCTTGGAGACAGGTGGGTGTCCTAAGCAGGAGTCAGAGTGGCCATGTCCTTTTGAGTCTGATTGTCTTGAATCTCCTTGGCAACTGAGCTTTAGCAGAGAGGTCCTGATGTCCAGGGCTGACCACCCACCCCCTGTCTGAGAGTCTATGAGGGAGGAAAGGAGAGAGGGAGAGAGAGAGGAAGGGAGTGGGAGAGAGAGAGAGAGAGAGAGGGAAGGAGGGAGGGAGGAAGGGAGTGGGAGAGAGAGAGTGAGAGTGAGAGACAGAGACAGAGAGAGAGAGAGAGACAGAGAGAGCCAGAGAAAGAGAGACAGAGAGAGACAGAGAGACAGAGAGAGAGAGGAAGGAGAGAGGGGGAGACAGAGAGAGAAAGACAGAGGGAGAGAGAAACAGAGAGACGGAGAGGAGGGGGGAGAAGGAGGGGGAGAGAGAAAGAGAGATACACAGATTTTTAAATCAGCCCAGCACAGTGCATACCATTATTTAGCTGGTTATGAGTCCTTTTGCATCCATTCTCCAAATACCTCTGGGAGGGACAGCAGACAAAGACTATTCCTTTTTCATTTTCTAGAGGGGGAGAAATGAGGCCAGGAGTCATCCAGAGGTCCAAGTCTACTGGTTCCTAGCTCCCCAGAATCACAGAATTTTAGATTTGGAAGGGACCTCAGATGCCATCTAATTCAACCTCTGCCTAAAAAGGAATTCCCAGTACAATATACCCAACAAACAAGTGGTTGTCCCACCTGTGCTTAAAGACCTTTAAGGAGGGACATTACCTCCTAAGACAGAATACACCACTGTTGGACAGTTCTCATCATTAAGAAATTTTTTATGTCCTTTCTATATTTGCCATTTTAGAACTACATGTTTTTCCTGGTTCTAGTCCCCAAAGTCAAAAAGACCAAGTCTAATCTCTTATGATCCATGGCTCAGAGCCCAGTACCACCTTTCCCAAAACTCTAGATTAACAAGAATTAGGTCCAATCTTGGGGACTAAGTCCCGATAGAGTCATTTTCTCTTGGGAACTCATAACTCCATATGGAATTTACTCTGAGAAAATCTCCCAGAGAAAGAAAAATACTATTTTTCCAGTCTATTTTTTTTTTAGACTGTTCCCTTAAGGAAGTGGGAAGAACAAAGATCAGAAACTTCCTTTGAAATGGAGTAAAGGTGATAACCAAACTTAAATCTTGCTAGATGGAATCCTTGCCTTCCCACTCACCTGAAGTGATTGGTGAAATTATCCACCTAGGAGCTGTACCTTCTCTTTCGAAATTTAAGGTTAAGATACTGATCACAGGAAGGAACTATTAAGAAGTGGTCCAGGAAGGAATTGCATGATTACTTTTCTGGCCTGTTAGCCACAAATTTTTTTTTAAAGAAACATAATCTGATCTTTTCATTATTCAATATTCCTATAAATTTTACATTAAATATTGCTAGGGCAGAGTCATGTCAGAAAGCATGAGAGACCATGCCAGTCTGGACATCTCATTCTCTCTTCAAGCTAGAAGTGACTTGGATTTAGATTAACATATTCAAAAGTATTGTTTCTGTCAGAATAGCCTAGATCACAAAGGACATTATTTGTATGAATATATTTTTTCTCCAACACAAAGTTTCTGGCTTCTATAAAAGCACTCATGTTTACAAATGCATATAAGGTATAGGACAGCTTTTATTTTATCCCACAGAAAATACAGAAGCTGCAAAGGATGCACAGAAGCCCATGAACAGATAAAAAATGCACAAAACCCTCTGACTAGTTCCCTTTAGAAGGAACTGAACTCATACTTGCCATGGGTTGTCATACTCTGACATACCAGTGAATCTCTAGCTCTTTCACAAAGTCCTATATAGTCCTTCCTAGACTATTAGTAACTCCTCTTTTTAAATTCTTTCAAGAAAGTAAATATACTTTGGAGCTGCTAGGAGAGCAATCCCCTTCTCATCAGACCTTTGCTCTCCAAATAATTCACTATAATAACAGGAGATGATAAGTCTATTGGCTCCCAGTCACACAGCACAGAATATTATGTAAATTACTTCCTCCTCCCTTTACATATTATAACTCTGCTGTCTATCCACAGGGGTTTCACAGGGAATCCATCTTCTTCTTCATGAGCGCAGGAAATCTCCTTCTCTAGAAGGTACAATCTTTGATTTCTTGAACTTCTAGTAAATCTCAAGGCAATCCCTACAGGTAGAGCTTCTCAAGATATCTCTGTACCCTACCAGAATGCGGTACTCTAGGATCATGCTGCCTAGGAAATTGACATCTTTCCTCCTCTTCATAGGAATTTGGGGTTCAGAAACTCTGTCCATGCATCCCCCTCTGCAGCCAAGAAAGGAAATATATAAGGGTCAGGCTTTGCTTCAGGAAATCTATCACTGCCTTAGTGGCTGAGCATATGACATGCGCTGGAAAAGTCCGTAACTTTTCAAGTAATTAAAAGACACTTTAAACTACCTATCATGTGCCAAAAAAAGTCTTCTCAAAGTGATTGAGAAAGACTTGGGAAAGCCCATGTAAGTTCCATTTTTTCCCAAGGCAGCCATTTTCAGTTGGGAATGGGGATGGAGAGAGGGAGGAGACTATACACAAGCTTCCCTCCTTCTACCACGCTCCCCTCAACTTTAGAATGTAGGTGCATTCTACTGTGGGATGATCAGGAAAAAGGTGAAAAGGGAAAATTGACAAGAGCAGTTTATTGGTCCTCTTTTATGGGCTAGTTCCTCCAACCAGAGTCTGTCTTCCCAAGTCCTTGACAACTAATAAACTTGGGGATATTGCTGGTCACTGAAACTCAATAAAGAATCCTTCTCTGCTCCCTCAAGAAAATGCCGAGACCTATATCCACCTTCTTCTTGGAAATATACTCATCAGATCAATTAAGCAAGCAGACAATCAATAAATGTTTATTAAGGGCTTATCATATGCCAGGCATTCTACTAAGTGCTGGGAAACTACAACAGTAACAACAACAAGGAGCATAAATAGTCCTTGCCCTCAAGGAGCTTGGGGCCAGCTACATGGTGCAGTGTATAGAGCACTGGGCTTGGAATCAGGGAGGCTCATCTTCAATGACCTGCCAAAGGTTTCATAATCAGGTATTCAGTCAACAAGCTCTTATTAAATTACTATAGCACTGTACTAGGTGCTAGGTATGCAATGACCAAAAGTACTGGCAGCTGGGTGGCAAAGTAAATAGAGCACTGGGCTTAAAATCAGGAAGACTCATCTTCATTAGCTCAAATTTGGCCTCAGACACTAATTGTGTGACCCTGGGCAAGTCATTTAACCATGTTTGTGTCAGTGTCCTCATCTGGAAAAGGAAATGGTGAACCCTTCCAGTATCATTGCCAAGAAAATCCCCTAATGGAGTCAAGAAGAGTCAGAGATGACTGAACCGAATGAATAGCAACAAGGAGCTTACAGAACATAATCTGATTCATATAGAGCAGGATGAAAGGTAGACTCAGGCACTAGCAGCTCAGTGGTTCTCAACCTTCCTAATGCCATAACCCTTTAATACTCGTATGTGGGCGTATCTGCATGTGGGCGGACCCGCCTGGAGACGGTAGAGGAGCCGTGTCTCAGTTCCTAAGACCATCGGAAATATATGTTTTCCTATGGTCTTAGGCGACCTAGTTCGACCCTCAAAGGAGTCATAACCCACAGGTTGAGAACTGCTGAAGAGGGATAAGAAAGACCTCTTGTAGGGAGTGGCACTTAAACTGAGTTTTTAAAAATATATGCATAATATTTTATTTCCTCCCTCAATTACATGTTAAAACAAAATTTTAAAACTTTTTTTTTAAAAAGCTTTGAGTTCTGAATTCTATCCCTCCCTCATTTCCCCCTTCCCTGAGATGGGAAGCAATCAGATGTAGGTTATACATGTGCAATTATTATGTAAAACACTTCCATCTTAGTCTCTTTGTACAAGAAGACTCAGCTAAAGGAAAAAGAATGAAAGAAGAAAGTGAAAAATAGCCTGCTTCAGTCTATACTCAAACAATATCAGTTCTTTCTCTGGAGGCAGATAGTATATTTCATCATTAATCCTTTGGGATTGTCTTGGATCACTGTGTGCTGAGAATAGCTATCATTCACAGTTCTTCATCGTACATTGTTGCTGTTTGTTACTATGTTCGACCTTCTCCTGGTTCTGCTCACTTCACTTTGCATCAGTTCGTGTAAGTTTTTCCAGATTAAACAGTATTAAAGGAAGATAGAACTAGGGATTCTAAGAGGCAGAAGCTGGGGTGAAGGGAGGAGGTATGGGGGAGGGGAAGCATTCCATCCATGAAGAACAAACATAAGGAGATGGAGATAGAGCATCAAATATCAGGAACAAGTAGGGCCAAATAATGGCTCACGTCCCAGTAAGCTCAGCAAACTGATCAGAGAACTCCCCTGGTCAGTTCCACTTACACCTTCCTGTACAGGACATCACTTCAGATACCTGAAGACAGCTTTTGTGTTCCACCTCAGGCTTCTCTTCTCTAGGACAAATATCTCTAGTTTCTTTAAGTTATCTTTACATGGCAGTATCTGGAGGACTTTGACCACCCTGGTTGTCTCCTTCAAAGGGATCTCCAGTTTATGAATGTCCTTCCTATCCGTGGTGCCCCAGAACTGAACATAATGCTCCAAATATGGTCTGACCAGGCAGACTACGATTACCTCTTTATTCCTTGGAAGCTGTGTTTCTCTTAATAAAGCCCAAGATCAAATGAACTTTTTGGCTTTACTCTACAGAACCCCCCAGACCTTTTCTCAGACAAGCTTCTTTCAAACCACCTCTCCTTCATCTTGAAATGAATCTTAAAGGTTGTGAGTCTTATACTTATGAAATGGATTTTTTGTTTTCAACATTCATTTCCCCAAGATTTTGAGTTCCAAATTTTCTCCCCATCTCTCCCCTACCTCCCACCCCAAGATGGCAAGCATACTGATTACCCCTTCCCCCAGTCTGCCTTCTCATATATCCTCCCCTATCCCTTCCTTCCCCCCTCCCCCTTGCTTTTTTGTAGGGCAAGATGGATTTCTATACCCCATTGCCTGTGTATCTTATTTCCCAGTTGCATGTAACAACAATTTTTTAGCATTTGTTTTTAAAACTTTGAGTTCCAGATTCTCTCCCTTCTTTCTTCCTCACCCACCCCCACTTGGAAGACAAGCAATTCAATATAGGTTATACATGTCTAGTTATGCCAAACATTTCCATAGTAGTCATATTGTGAAAGACTAACTATATTTCCCTCCATCCTATCCCACCCCCCATTTATTCTATTTTCTCCTTTGACCCTGTCCCTTTTCAAAAGTGTTTGCTTCTGACTACCCTCTCCCCCA
>CM053587.1:313609759-313645931 GCA_028646515.1 Pseudochirops corinnae | reverse complement strand
CCCCCAATCTGCCCCCTCTTCTATCATCCCCCCCTTATCTCCTTGCCCCCTACTTTCATGTAGGGTAAGATACTCAGTTGAGTGTGTGTGTTATTCTCTCCTTAAGCCAAATCCAGTGGGAGCAAGGTTGACTCATTCCCTGAAATGGATTTCTTGAACCCAAGTGGAAGACTTTCCATTTATCCATATTGAATTTCATCTGATTAAATTCAGCTCAATGTTTTAGTTGGCCAAGATGGTTTTGACTCCTGACTCTGACATTAGGACTGGACCCAGATGGTTCCAGAGGAGAAAGTGAGGCTGGTGACTTTACACAGCCCTGCCCCACTTAAATCCATTTCACTTGCGTTATGGCATCACCTTCCCAACATTGTGGTCCTCTTCCAGAACAAAGAACTCACAACAGCAGCAGTAGGTGGCCTAGTGGGCAGAGCACAGAGTCTGAAGTTAGGAAGACCTGAGATACTTATAAATATTATATTTGATCCTCACAACAATCCTGGGAAGTAGGTGAGTAGCAAGTAGGAAGTAGCAGAGGTCCAGCCTCAGATACTTACTAGCAGTATGAGCCTGGGCAAATCACTTACCCCTTCGTGATCCTTCCCAGCTATGTGTAACCTACAACTTTGGTAAGTGTGCTGGCTACGTCTTTATCCATGTCTGATTTAAAAAAAAAAAGAGTACAGGGCCAAGCACAGAACCTTGGGACACTTCATTGGAGACCTCTTGCTAATTTAATGTCAAATCACTCAACCAAGTTTTAATACATGGGGCAAGTTGGTAGCAAAATGGATAGAGAACCTGTACTGGAGTTAGGAAGACCTGAGATAAAATATAGCCTCAGATACTTATTAGCTGTGTGACTCTGGGCAAGTCATATATCCATTGCCTCAGTTTCCTCATCTGTAAAATGAGCTGGAGAGGAAATGGTGAAGAAACCCCAAATGGGATCCCAAAGAGTCTGACACTACTGAAAAGACTCAACAACAATTGTCCTCTTGTTTATAATCTGCATTTCTCCATCTTTTCCAGAAGAACAGCATGAGATACTTTATCAAAAAAACTTTTGTCATGTTATTGTCATATAGTTTATTGTATATAGAACAAAGTGCAACTATGTGGCACAGTGGATAGAGGCTGGTCCTGGGGTCAGGAAGACCTGAGTTCAAATCTAGCTTCAGACATTCACTAGTTGTGTGACCTTGGTCAAGTCACTTAATTTCTATTTGCCTCAGTTTCCTCTACCATAAAATTAGGATAATAAGTGTGCCTACTTCCCAGGATTATTGTGAGGATCAAATAAAGCATTTACAAAATAGTTAGTACAAGTGCCTGACACATAGTAGGTGCCATGCAACACTAGCTATGTTGTTGTGTTGTGGAGAGGTTCAGTTGAGATATTTGTAAAAAGGCACTGCCTCGCACAGTGCTTGGCACAGAGTAGGCTCTAAATAAATGCTTAGATAATAAGTAAAATAACACAAATAAGTGGAAAGGCAACAGATCAAACATTCCTGTATGGAGTCATCTTTTCAGCTGTCTATTAAAGTGCTTCCTATTGGCCTCTCACATCTTTGAATGTGGTTTGGGGATCCCTGACCTTAGACACTCAGGCCACTTCCACACAGGTAGTCATTCTCCCCATTTTACAGATGACTAGACTGAGGCTCAGAGATCTTCTGACCCTTGTTGTAGAAGTCACACGACTAGTTAACATTTGAGACAGGATTTGAACCCAGGTCTTTCTTCCTGACTCCAGGTTCAGCAAATTGGGCCACAGCTTCCCCTCAGTCTCCCCCAGAGCTCTTTGTTTCTGCTTCTCCCTCCTAGACACAGGATGGGGAGCAGACCTTAGAGACCATCCATTTAGAACTTCTTTTTTGTATAGTTTGCTCCTGAGACTCTCAGAGATCAGAAGGGACTTGCCCAGGGTCACAGCTATTCTGAATAGCAAAATCAGGATTCAAACCCGGGTCTTCTGACTCCAAAGCCACAATAATAAAAATCACTGCTATTATTATAACTTGTATAGTTATAATATAAAACATGCTGTTTTAGAGTTTTCAAAGCACATTTGAATCTCCCTCTGATGGGGCGGTAGGATCAGGAGTAGGGGGGTAGGATTAGGAGAGGGGAATCAGGGGTGGGGGGAGTGGGGACAGTGAGAAGTCCACAGAAGCTGCTTTCCAGTTCAGACACTCTCCCAGTACAGGAATCATTTCAAGCCCAAACCTCACAAAGACTCATCTGGCCTCTGCCTGCATATGTGGAGCCCCAGAGGGTTCCTCTGGGAGCCCCTTCCAGCTCAGTATTGTTCTCAGTACAGTAAATGAATGAAAACAAACAAACATTAATTAACTCTCGCTATGTGCCCAACACTGTGCTAAACTCTGGGGAATACAAAAGCCGAGGCTGTCCCTGCTCTCAAGAAACACATACTTTAACAGAGGCGACCACGCGTAGAGGAGAGATTTTGGTCTAGAAAATGACAAACAGGGTCTGTTACTGGAAACACAGAGCAAGAAATTGACTCAGTTCAAGTGAAATCAACACACATTTATTAAGTGCTTCCAGTGTGCTGGGCGCCGTGCCAAGCATTTTTGTCCAGTATCAATATCAGTACTGATTTGGTTTTTGTTACAAAACTGGAAGGGGAAGAAGGTACTTTGGCAGAGGGTCTGCTTGTGGCTGATGGCAGCTGACGAAAAGAGGCCAGAAAGGAAAATGAAGTTAGTCCCGCCAGGCCCCCTGAGGCCTTCAGGGATCAGAACCGCTGGAGCCTCAGGGCAGGCACACTGAGGTGAAAGGGTTAAAGCCTGCAAGGCATGCTCTGTCTGGTCTGAGAGCCAAGCAGTGGGGAGTCTGCTTGGAGGGTGAGAAATGGCTTTCTCTTATTGAGTAGAAATCTAGGCAGTGGCCTTAGTGACTGCAGGGCTGGCCTTGAAATCAGAAAGACCTGGATTTAAATCTTGTCTCTGTAAATCTGCTCTGAGGCCTTGTGTCCTGTCCCTTACGTCAATCAAGACTGGATTAAATGTGGCCAGGCATGAACAAGCCCTCCACATTTTGATGCTGATGACAGAGAGAGAGAGACAGAGGCAGAGAGAGGCAGAGGCAGAGGCAGACAGAGAGAGGCAAAGACAGAGAAACAAAGACAAAAACAGAGAGAGACAGAGACAGAGAGAGACAGAGAAACAGAAACAGACAGAGAGAGACAGAGACAGAGAGAGAGAGGGAGAGAGAGAGAGAGAGACAGAGAGAGAGACAGAGAGAGAGACAGAGAAACAGAGAGAGACAGACAGAGAAACAGAAACAGAGAGACAAAGAAAAAACGAGAGACAGAAAAAACAGAGAAAAAGACATAAAGAGGCAGAGAAAGAAGCAGAGGGAGAGATATGAAGGAAAAAAATGAGAAGAGAGAGAAAGCACAAGACAGAGAGAAGGAAAAAAAGAGAGGGAGACAAGAGAGAGAGAGGAGAGGGAAATGCAGAGAAAGAGGAGAGGAGAGAAGACAGAAAAGAAGAGAGACACAGAGAGAGGAGAGAAAAGAGAAACACAGAGTGTTCGAGACAGTTGAGACAGTATGCTTATCAAATTTGAGATGACATAAAGGTGGGAGTGACAGCTAACATGTTGGAAGACAGTCAGGATCCAAAAAAAGCTTGATAGACTAAAACACTGGGCTGAATTTAATAAAAGACAATTTAATAAGGACAAATAGCATATCTTACACTTGGGTTCAAAAAATCAATGGTGAAGATTGGGAGAGGCATGCATGGCAAAACCAGAGCCCATGTAATAGAGATCTGGGGGCCACAGAATCATGGATTTAAGAATGAAAAGGAGGGAGCTCAGGGGCCTTTTAGGCCAACCTAGGCCTGAACAAGAATACCCCCTACAATAGGTCCATCCAGCCTTTGCTTGAAGACAGCAGCAAGAGCCTGCCACACTTTGGAATGTCTCTAACCTTCAGGAGTTCTTCCTCAGCTCAAGCTCACATATGCATCTTTTCAGCTTTCACTTACTATTCTGAGTTCTACACTCCAGGGCCAAGGAGACCAAGCCCATTCTCTCTTCCATTGCACAGCCCTTCATACCCAAAGGGGCTTGTCTATCTCCCTTGATTCTTCTTTTTAATGGGTTAAACTTTCCTAGTTTCTCCACCTGATCTTCCTGGTGGTTTGATGTAGAAGCTCTTCACCATCCTGATGGTCTTTCCCTGGGCGTTCTCCAGCATATCAATGTAGAGCCAAGAACATGGTACCCAAAATTGGTCACAATTGGCACTCCAGATGTGATCTGACCAGGGCAGAGTAAAATGGAATTGTCTCATTCTGATTCTTTAATGTAATATGTCTCTTACTGCAACCTAAGTACTAGCTCTCTTGGCTACCATGTGCATGGCTCAGTGGATAGCGGGCTGGACCTAGAGTCAGAAAGAAATCCAGACTCAGACACTTACTAGCTAAGTGACCCTGGGCAAGTCACTTAACTTCTGTTTGCCTCAGCTTCCTGAACTGTAAAGTGGGGATAATAATCACAATAATGCTATGCAGATTATTATTCAGAGTTAATATTTGTAAAGCACTTAGTACCGTGCCTGGCCCGTAGTAAGTACTTAATAAATGCTTCTTTCCTTCCTTCTATATCACACCACTGACTAATATTGAGCTTGCAATCCACTAAAACTTACAGATCTTTTACAAAGTGTTGCTTAGCCATTCCTGTACTTGTGAAGATGATGTTTGAATACGCATGTAAGACTTAAAATTTATCCTTATCCATATACAACTCCTAAGCATGCCATTTTTGCCTTTGTCCAAGTCATTGATAAAAAAGCGTTAAACAGCACAAGTCCAAGTACAGGCTCCTGAAGCAATCCATTAGCTACCTCTAGCCAAGTTACTACCAAACCATAAAGATAGCCCTGTGTGACTGACCATTCATTCAGTCTTAAATCCAGCCAGTTCTGTTTTCATGTAACAAATATATCTACAACTTTTCCACAAGAATAGCAAGAGTGATTTTCTCAAATACTTTGCAAAAATTAAGGTAGACTATATGTGATACCTGATACATTGCCCTTTCCTCAATTTGGGACCTCTGAGTCATGTAGTGCTCTCCTTATGTCTGTAGAAAAGCAGTATGTAACTGCTTTAGTTATCCAGCAAGGAAGTGTAATATCTGAGCCATCCACCAGATGGCATTCTACTTGAGCCCTTAGCAGGGTGTCCTTGTCCATTCTTTATTGGTCTGTGGTAGACTCTCTAAGAGGATGTAGCATCCCTGATGACCATCAAATGGTGCTCAACCAGTATCTTTTACCATCCTTTCATACTTTTTGTGTGTGTGATGCTAAGCAATATGGATTAATCCCCACTGTTTGGGTCTGGAAATAACAAATTAATTTAGAAGATAAAGTAAAATATTAAGACAAAATGATAACATCTGCTTTCTGTAATAGCTCATCTTTCTTGATTCTCTGTTTTCTGTTCATGGCCCACTGCATCCACAAATTCAGAGACATGGTATATTTTGATTACATTGTTTGTAGCATATGGAATAAAGTGGAAAGGAAATAAGTCAAGAATTCTTATATGGAGTCATCTACCTATAGCCATCTGCTAAAACTCCTCTCTGTTGCCCTCCTAGATCTTTGGGTTTAATTTTAGGACTCCTGACCACACATACCTTTGTCTCCTGAATAATCCATACTACATCTCATGATCACAGATTAGAAACAAAAGGAAATAGGGAAGGAAGTAAGAGGGATAATCTCCTTGAGCTCCCCCTGCCCTCAGTTCACTAGGGGAATTCATGGCCGTTGACAATCTTGTTATCTCAGGATCTTTTCCTCTAGCTCTTGGTTCTCATTTCTGCTGTACTGATCTATAGCCATCATGCCCTCACAGTACAGAAACTGACGGACAGCTCTCTATGTTTCCCCATGGGCTCTCAGTTATCTGGTGGCAACAATAGATGCCCCAGTCCTATCCACTCCAGTCTGTCTCATGGAGGCCCAGATGTTCTTAAGGAGAAAAGAGAGATCTCTGATAAAGAGGAAGGGTAATCAGTGTCTCATGTGCCAAGGTCACCAGAACTCTACCAGTTTCTCTCCATCTAAACAATCGTCCTGAGTCAAGGGAGAAGCAATAGTTCAAAGAGATGAGAGGGCAAGGCAGGGGTATAGTTTAATATATCAATGTTAATAGTTAATAGGGCATCACTCTGAGGCAGGGAAGCCTGTCAGCTAATAAGCATTTATTAAGCACCTACTCTATGCCAAGCTAAGCCCTGGAGAGATAAAGAAAAGCAAATGACAGCCCCCTAACCTCAAGGAGTACATAATATAATGGGAGAGACAACATGACTACTGGTCAGATCCCCATCCCAAGATTCTTTTTACTCCTCTTTTTTCTTACTATTAGGAAACACCTTGTTTTCCAGAGCTAAGACCCAGCAAGTAAGCTGTTCCCTGAGCTTGGCATAAGAACAATTTTTTGCACTCACCCTCTGGATGAACTCTGCTACACCAAAATCACAGAATTCACTCAAACCAGCCCTGAGTGGTCCCTGAGCTGGACAGGCACCTGGAGGAACCATGTTTCAGTCATGAAGCTCTGCTATGAATATACTTTTTTTTCATTGAGCAAATTTGCCTCATTGTTGGTGTTACCCTTCACTGCTGTGGCTACCCCTCATTGCTTGGTTTTTTATATACTCACAACTATATGTATCAAAGCTTAGCCTTGCTGCCTTGGGTCTCCCTCTAGAGGAGACCCCAACACATGTCCAACAGAATAAAGAAGGTTTTTTGCTTATAACCTCTGTGAATTCTTTGGTTTTATTTTATTTTATTTTTCAGAGTTAACAGTTGGTGAATAACCTCTGTAGCTCTTTGGTCAACGTTGACAGTTGGTGAAATAACCTTTGACTCTGGTTTTTTTCCAGAGTTAACAGTTGGTGTATAATCTCTGTGGCTCTTTGGTCATTTATTTTCAGAGTCTGACAATACAACTATATACAAACTATATACAGGATAAATAGGAAATAATGAACAGAGAAGGGGCACCAGAATTAAGAGAGAGACTGGGGAAAAACTTCCTGCAGAACATGGAATTTAAGCTGGGACTTGAATGAAATTATGAAAATCAGGAGGTGAAAAATGAGGAGAGAAAGTATTCCAGGCATGAGAGAGAGAGCCATGAAAATGCCTGGCTGGAGTCAGGAGATGAAGTATCTTCTGTGAGGACCAGCCAGGAGGCCAGGGTCACCGGACTGAAGAACACCTCCAGAAGGGAATGGGAAAGTATAAGAAGACTGGAAAGATAGGGGGAAATAATAGGAAATAATCAACAGAGGGAAGGCACTAGAGTTAAGAGGGGTTGGGGAAAGTTTCCAACAAAAGATGGAATTTTAGGTGGGACTCAGAAGCCAGGGAAGCCAGGAGACAAGAGATGAGGAGGAAGAGGGAGCATTCCAGGTCTTTGAAAACCAAATGAAGGGTTTTGTGTTTGATCCTTGAGGTATAAGGGAGCTACTGAAGATTATTCAGTAGACAAGCGACATAGTGGCACATGCCAGCTTAGCTGAAGCAACAGGGCACCTTGAGGGGGAGACAGGAAGTGGCATATGCCAAATAATGCAAATCACCATTACCACCTCCCCTGTGGAGATAGCTCAGGATCTTGAGCCCCAAATGGGGGAGTCCATCTTCCCCATTCATTGCTAACCAATTGCCCACCAATGGGCAAGTATGTCCACGAACCCTGAGAGTGATAGCACCCTCCAGACCACCAGCCCAGTCTTCACAGTCATCATCCCAGGAAACAATTCCCAGTTGAGATGTCTAGAAATTACTTCAGCAAGTGCTGAAGTCACAGCTACTGAAGTTGAGGAAGTTTTCCCCACCAAAGTCCTTGGCGCTGTGAAATGGTTCATTGTGGGGAATGGATATCCTTTTATCAGCAGAAAGGACATTAGAAAAAATGGATGACCATCTGTTTTGCTGCTGCACTCTCAACACAGGACCTTTCCATTCGTCTTGCAGCTGAAACATTTCATACATGCTATCTCCCTTAATAGAATATGATTGGAGACTGGCTTACTTTTCAGTTTGTATTCCTGATACTTAGCAAAGTGCTTTGCATATAGTATATTTTTAATGAATGTCTTTTCATTCATTCATTGATTCATTCATAGTCTTTACTTGATGAAACCATGATGGCTCTTTTCACTAACTTCTTCCTTTTCTATTGTGCACTAACCATCCCTTTGATAATGTAGTCCAGAATTTTGCCAGAAATTGAAGTTAAGCTCATCTGCCTATCATTTGAAGACTCCATTCTCTTTCCCTTTTAAAAATTAAGATACTTGCCTTTTCCAGTCTTCTATTACCTTTGTCATTCTACATGACCTTTCAAATCATACTTGCCCATGGCTCAGAAATCATCCATGCCAGTCCTTTCATTGCCCTGGGATACAGTTTATTTCAGGTCTTGGATTCAACAAAGGCAACTAGGTGATTTCTTATAATCTCCTTATTTATTTTGGGTTTCAACTCCCTACAGTAGCTTTTTTTGTTCGGTTCTTTTCAGTCCATATGTCATTCTCCTGAGTGGAATAAGCACCAGCAAACCAACAGTCCAGTCAGTTACTGTCTCATTTATCCTGAACAGCAATCCTATCCCTTCTTTGATACCACTCTTTCCCCCATTGTAGCTAATTGTGGGAGAAGGAGGGATTATTCTTAGTTTTTCTTTTTCAGTTCATTCTGAAATTTAATATTCCTGAAACCATTCATATAGGATCCATGTTATACTTTTATATCTATCATCCATGACCTTCCTTTGTTTCTATATTTCCTAAATTTCTTAGTTGATCAATCTTAGCTTCTTAGTGAATTCCCTGGGCATGTTTATCTTTTCAAGTAACTCCCCTCTTTTCAACATCATTGGACTTGTTTCTATTCTCATCTTCAGAATTTCCTTCTTAAGAATTGTCTATCCCTCTTGAGTCAATCAGTCAGTCAGTCAGTCAACAAGCATTTAAGTGCTTACTCTGTGCCTGACATTATGCTACGGGGTCCAAAGAAAGACAAAAGCAGGTTCCTTCTTGGAGTCAAGGGAAATGACCATCTCTGTGTCTGATCCACCATATTGCCCTCTGCCTTCCACTCCCCCTTTCAGCCTCCTCCTTGGGGTTTTGGGTATGGGAGTTATTAACTAGGCTGTCCTCCAGGAGCTTACATTCTGATGGGGAGACAGCACTTAAATAATTCAGCACATACGATATTTTGTTGGTGATGATGGTGGTGGTAAATAGGTAGAGTATATATAAAAAGGTTACAAGACAACCATGTGGGAAAGGCATTAGCAGCTAGGGGGGACCAGGAAAGTTTGGTCAAAAGGTGTCTTTTCTATTGAATCTGAAAACAGCTTGGGATTAGGAGAGACAGAGCAAAAGAGGGACAAGTCAGACAACTCAGTCAATACAAAGGCACAATGGTGGGAGACAATGGATTCATGTGTAAGAAATAGCCAGAAGGCCAGTATGACTGGAACATAGACTGTATGGAGGGGAGTAGTATATAATAAGTCTGGCGAGGGAGGTTGGGGCCAGGCTGCAAGAAGGGCTTTAAATGACAAATAGAGAATTTGTATTTGATCCTAGAGGCAATGGGGTTTACTGAGGGGTGGGGTGAGGTGGGATTGTGACATGGTCAGATTTGCCCTTCAGGAAAATTGCTTTGGTGGCTTTTGGAGGGTAAATTGGAAGAGGAGAAGCTTGAGGTAGGGAGACCAGTTAGGAGGCTAATTCGACACTCCAGGCAAGAAAGGGTTAATGGCCTGACTTAGGGGAATGGTTGTTGTAAGCAGAGAGACTGGGTCTCTGGTGAGAGCTATGGAGATAGAAATGATAAGATTTAGCAATGAAATGGAAATGTCTGGGGGAGGGAGAGTGAGGGTGACACTGAGGCTTTGAACTGTCCTCCATAGAAACAGAGAAGTTGAGGAGAGGGATTCGTTTAGGAGGAAGAAGGAGAACGTGGATTCCGTTTTGGACAGGTCAAGTTGGAGATGCTGTGGGACTTCCAATTCTAGATGGCCTGTCTCCTTCCTTGCGCACCTTTGAGAGCTTCTCTTCCACAATCTGGGGTGTACCAGCTTCTTCCCAGCCTTGTTCCCTTTCTCTGGGATAATGGTCATTCCCTTTGGCACAAAGGAAACCCAAACCCAACAACCATGAAGCAAAATGAGAGTTGAATTCATTATCGTTACTCCCATAATTTCCCCTCTAGAAACCAGCCTCTCCTTTTCAGGGAGAGCTATATCCAAAATAGAATTTCCCCTTTTGGTTCCTCTACCTTTTGAAGGATGAAATTATCATTAAGGCAAATCAAGAAAATATTAGCTACTCTGCTCTTGGCAGAGAGAATGCTCAAGCAAATGTTACAATATTTGAAGTGCCAAGCATGAGAATTATTTCTTGGACTCCCCATGTGGTTCTTCTTTCTGCAGAGCCGTAACTAGGGAAAGGTAATAAGGGTCTTGCCCAGGGCACTTGATTCTGAGGAGCACGGTTGTTTCCATCACAGCTCTCCCACAACTCTCTGACATCTACTCTTCCCAAACCTCATCCACAGACTGACTACCTCTATTCCCTCCCCTGGCCCTTGACTGTCACCCCTAATGGTCCTGTCACTGGAGAGAGACCTGGGTGCTGGGCCACTCTGCCGTAGGTACATTCTTGCAGTACCCTGAGGTCAAGGGAGATGCCCATCCTTGTGCTCTGATTCATTACAATACCCTTTGCCTTCCACTCCCTCTTTCAGCCTCCTCCTTTGGGTTTTGGGTCTGGGAGTCATTAACTAGGCTGTATCTGGCCATCTCCTGTCCCCTGAAGCAACGGCAGGCCATAGTTTGGGACGTTTTCATTAAGGCTGTGTTTTTGCCTAGGTGAGCCTGAGTTCCTGGCTACTTTCTGCTACCTTTATGTTTCTTTCTTTAACAATTTTTTGACCAGCAACCAGCAAGCCTTAGAAATGGACATTTTCAGCCTGGCTGACTACTGCAACATTGTGAGTTTCTGGGTTCTGGAGTCTGTGTCAGCTGCCCAGTGGGAGATAATTTCTAAAACAATGCTGCTTTTTGGGGAAGATAGCCACTGACAGGAGCATCTGAATCTGAAGGAGCTGAGCAGATACGCCTGTCTGGCTGGAAGAACTGAATCTTAGCAGTTGTTCAGACCCAATGATGTCCAGCACTCCCAGAAGGGGCTTTACCTGTACGGGAGGATATAATGGGTGTGAGGCACTGTTGTTTAATGTTTCAAGTATTTGTGAATATGTGCTTATGAGTCTTTTGTATTTTAAGCATTTCTTTTGTGGTTGAGGAAATAAGTTAATATAGAGCTGGGTACGGTTCATACCTTTTCTAGGAAAGACTCCCCCCCCCACTTTTTATAAATACATTTTTATTGATCTTTGTTTTTATGACACTTAAATTTCCCTTGCCTCCTTCCTCCTTCCTCCCCAGAAAATTATATCTTATAATAGAGTTTTCAAGAGAAAAAAAATTTTTTTAAAAATAAAATCAATCATTACATTTAAACCCGTTGTATGCAATGTTCCATGCCTGTGTCCCTCCCCTCTACTTTTCCAGATGTGGAGAAAGATGCCTTCTCTTATTGAAGAGACTCTATTAATCCTACGAGAAGACTGAGCCACACCCAAGCTTTGCATAAGAGATTTCCCATGGAACTCTGGGGTGGGGCATAATGAAATGGAGAAAAAGAATGAAAGGTGCCTGACACTTCTTTGTGGGGGCAGGCTACCCCAGGATGGATCCAGGCTCTGGGTGAGTTCAAAGCAGAGCCCTTGGGGGACGAGTTCTCCTGGTCACACAAATAAAGCTCAAGACTTCATGGAAGAATTTGGGTCCATAGTCTCCAGGATACAGGAATGCTGTGCCTGGGGAAGTTCTCCCTCAGGGGACTGAGCAGGAGAGATGGAATGGAGAAAAGTTCACCTGGGGAACAGGGAGGGGTGACTGGTCCTTGACTTTATAGTCAATCATTTTTGAAGTGACATCCTTGTGATGGAGACCAGAAGACTTTATATCCTATGTCAGTTAGTCAGAGACCAGAGCCTGTGCCACCTGCCCCCAAAAAGGACCAATTCACATTACATGTGCCTCCCCAACTACGTACTGGATTATTTCAAACTAGATATCCCACTAACAGCTAGATAGTGTAGTGGGTAGAGCACTGAGTCTGGAGTCAGAAGAACCTGAGTTCGAATCTGGCCTCAGATACTTGCTAGCTGTATCCTGGCCAAATCACTTCACCCTGTTTGCCTCAGTTCCTTATCTGTAAAATGAGCCGGGGAACCAAATGGCCAATCACCCCCGTATCTTTTCCAAGACAACCAACTGAAATGACTGAACGATAACAAAAAATCCCATCAGCATCTCATGCTCCACATGGACAAAACAGAACTCGTGATCTTTCCCCCCAAATCACTCCACTTTCAAATTTCTCTGCTCTCATCATGCAGCTGGTGGTACATTGGATAGAGCACTGGGCCTAAAGTTATGAAGACCTGAGTTCAAATCCCTCAAAAACTTACTAGTTGTATGACTTTGGGCAAGTCGCTCACCCGCTTTCTGCCTCAGTTTCTCCAACTGTAAAATTGAAATAATTACAGCACCTACATCTCAGGGTTGCTGTGAAGATTGGATGAGATTTTGGCAAAAGTACTTAGCATGATGCCTGGCACACAGGAGACCCTATATAAATGCTTATTTATTTGTTTATCCCACCCTCCTAGTCACCCAGTTTTGGAAACCCAGCATCATCTTCAGCTTCCACTCTCCCTCACCTCATATATCCGGTAAGTTGCCAAATCTTGTTCTTCCCACTTAAGCAGCATCTCTGAAATATGTTCCCTTCTCTCTGTTCACACCACCGTCACCCTCATCAGGGCCTCATCACTGCCTATCACACTACTTCTTTTTTTGTTTTTTGCTTTTTGGAGGGAAGAAGACAGGGCAATTGGGGTTAAGTGACTTGCCCAAGGTCACAGGGCTACTAAATATCAAGTGTCTGAGGCCAGATTTGAACGCAGGTCCTCCTGACTCCAGGGCCGGTGCTCTGTTCACTGCCCCACCTAGCCGCCCCCTAGACTATTTCAATAACCTCCTAATCAGTCTCCCTGGTTCCAGGCTTTCCCCACTCCAACCATTCCTCCACTCGACTGCCAAAGAGACTTTTCTCAAGCACAGTTCTGATGGTTTGACTCGCTGCTTTGGAAGCAGCTCGGTGGTGCAGGGAAGAGTTCAAAACCAGCCTCAGCACTGGTTGTATGACTTTGGGCAAGTCATTTAACCTGTTTCCTCAACTATACAATGGAGATAATAATAGTGCCTACCTAGAAGGGTTGTTATCAGGAACAGATGAGGTAACATTGGTAAAGGTTTAGTACAGTATCTGTCACAAAGAAAGTGTTTGTTAAATGCTTATTTTTTCCTCCTATAAGCTTTATTTGCCTTGAAGATCAAACATAAATCCCTTCTGGCTTCTAAAGCCCTTCACCAACTACTTTCCCAATCTCGTTATACATTACTTCCCTTCCTGAGCTCCAAAGTCCAGCTCGTGTCGCTTTCTCAGACACGATGCTTCATCCCCTTCCTCCTGCCTTTGCACCGGCTGTTCCAGATGCCTGGAAGGCCCTCCCTCCTCTCCTGCTCCTCTGAGAATCCCTTGTTTCCTTCAAAGTTCAACTCAAATGCTTTCTTCAATAGGAAGTATTTCTTTATGCATCTGTTTAGATGCTACTGCCCTCTGCCCAGTCCTAAAAAAAATTGACTTTATCTTGTATATACTCATGCATGTACATTTTGTTCCCCCGTGAATATAATAATATCATTGAGGGCAGGGCCTATTTCATTTTTGTCTTTGCATCCCAGCCCCTAGCAGAGAACCTGGCACATAGTAGAAGCATGATAAATGGTTGTTGACTGGATTGGCTGTGCAGTGAGGTATAAGGTCTCCCATGGCCCCGATCTTACCCTAGGTACCACAGTCGCTGTCTCTGGTGCTGATTTTCTAGCATCCAAGGAGATGGAAAGCTCTCCATGAATTTCCATAACAGGACAGCCATGAGAACTACCTCTACCTAAAAGAAGGCTTTGTTGGTAAAGGCATTGTGTGTGGGCTTTCTTTTTAAAGCTATATTGAGGGAAAGAGGAATAGGATTACTGCTTGGGGTAAGTGGGACAGTGGCTGGCTGGCATCAAACAGAAGACCTAGCTTCCTATTTCTGCCTTGGGCCTGTTTTCTTTACCGGTGAGAATGACCTTTGGAGTGGAAAGTGCAGAATCTAGATGTTCAGCAGGTGTGAATACCCAAGGTAAACAGGGCAAGAGCTGGAGAATGCTGAGATTCCCTTGAGAGCTAGCATTTTCTATGTGCCAGGCATGGTGCTAGGCGTTTTCCCCAAATTGTCTCATTTGATTCTCACAACAGCCCTAGAAGGTAGGTGCTATTATTATGCCCACTTTACAATTGGGGAAACTGAAGCAGAAAGTGGTTAAGTGACTTGCCCAAGTTCACATAGCTAGGACATGTAGGAGGCTGGATTTGTCCAGCCCTTTGTCTACTGTGCTGCTTAGCTGCCTCCTAGTGAGTTTCAGCTACCTTTTCCACATGAACTGCATCCGGGAGGACTGAAAGAATGGGCAGTATGATTGCTGAGTCATTGTTATTGATCTTTAAAAAGCAGTGGCAAACAAGAGAGATACTGCAGAAAACCAAAGAAAGGCTAATGCCATCCCAATCTCCACTTGAAGTATGTAATCCTGACTTTAATTATGGAAGAAATCATTGAAGTGATGGCTAGTGAACCATCTAGTAAGAGAACAGAGATCACAAAGGAAGAGGAAGCATGAATTCATTAAGGCAGGGCATTCCAGAAAAACCTTTTGCCCTTCTGTGAATTGGGTTACTCAGCTACCGGATTGGGGAAAGCTAAGGAGGCAATGTGCCTTAATGTTAGCAGAGCATTTGCCTTACATCTCATACTAATCTCGTGGGAAAGGTAGAGAGATGTGGACTAGATAACTTGTACAATTTGATGAATTTGGAACTTGCTGAATGACCGATCCAAACAGTAAGCATTAAGACTCTAATGTCAAAGAGACAGGAGTTATTTAATGGGGTTAGTGGCCAGGGGTGGGGAGTGGGGCTGGGAATCTGTGCCTTGCCCTGTTTAACATTTTTATCAACGGTTTGTATAAAGGTCCAGATGATATGCTCATTAGATTTGTAGAGAATCTCAGTGTTTAGCCCAGTGCCTGGCATATAGTAGGCACTTAAGCAATGTTGATTGACTAACTGGCTGACTGACCAAGCTAGTCAGGAAAGCTAACACACCTCGTTATAGAATTTTAAAAATTCTTGGACTATGCATACCCTTTGATCCAGCAAAACTCCTGCTAGGTCTATATCCCAAAGAGATTTTTTAAAAAGGGAAAAGGACTTACTTGTACAAAAATATTTGTTGCAGCTCTTTTTGTGGTGGCAAAGAATTGGAAATTGAAGGGATTTCCATTACCCGGGGAATGGCTTAACAAATTGTGGTATATGATTGTGATGGCATACTATTATGCTATAGAAAATGGTGAGCAGGATGATTTCAGAAAAACATGGAAGGACTTTCATGAACTGACACAAAGTGAAGTGAGTAGAACTAGAAGGGAGAATACTGTAACAGCAACATTATTCAGTGGAGAACTGTGAATGATTTAGCTATTCTCAGCAACATAATGATCCAAGACAATCCCAAAGTACTCACGATGAAAAATACCATTTGCCTCCAGAGAAAGAATTGATGTTGTCTGAATACAGACTGAAGCATATTTTCTTTTTTCTTCCTTCCTTCCTTCCTTCCTTCCTTCCTTCCTTTCTTTTTTTTTCTCTTCCTTCCTTCCTTTCCTCCTTCCTTCCTGTTTTCTTGTACAAGATGACTGACTAATTTGGAAATGTTTCACATAACTGCATAAGTATAACCTATATCATATCGCTTACTGTCTCAGGTAGGGTGAGGGAAGAAAGGGAGAGATAGAATTCAAAACTCAAAACTTTAAAAAATTGTTTTAAGTTGTGCTTACATGTAATTGGGGGGGAATAAAATACCATTTTAAAAAATAAACTACAATTTAAAAAAAATTTCTTAGACAGATGAGGGCCATGGACTGAATATAACAAGATGAAATTCAGTAAGGTTAAATGTCAAGTCTTACACACCAGCTCAAGAAATCAATGTCACAAGTGGGCAAGCATGCTTAACTAACAGTTTGTCTGAAAAAGATGTGGAATTTTTAGAGCACTCCAAGCTCATCATATGATAGCCAAAAGAGCTAATGGGAGTGTAGATTAAGAGGATCACTTCTAGGAATGAGGGGGTTATAGTCCCTCTCTACTCTGGAGTATTAGGTTCAATACTTGACCCCATGGTTGAGGAAGGTTAGTGATAATTTGGAAAGCATACAGAGGAATACAACCAGGAAAGTGAAAGACCTTGAGTCCGTGCCATATAACAATTGGTAGAAAGAACAGGAGACATTTAGTCTACAGAAGAGAAGACTCATAGCTGCATTCAGTTATGTAAAGGGTTGTCATGTGGGAAAAGGCTTAGATTTATTTTGTTTGACCCCAGAAGGTAGAACCCAGGAGCACTGGGGGAAGTAGCAAGAAGCTAGTCTGTTAAGTCTGACATCAAGAAGAACTTCCAAACAACCAGATGTGTCCAAAAGCAGAGGGGCTTGTCTCAGGAGGCCTGGGCTCCCCTCTTTGGAGGTTTTCAATCAGATTGGGTGGCTACTTGTCACTTATGACACAGTGGAACTTTTCTTCACATAGGGGTTAGACTAGAGGACCCCTAAGGTCCCTTCCAGCTTTCAAATTCTGTGATTCTGTGATAAGAAAAAACTTTCTAATAATCAGAGCTATCCAAACAGGCTGCTTTGGAGGTAATTATGATAATAATAAATAGTCTATAAGACACTTTACATTTAGCATTACATTCAGTTCTTACCACAATACCATGAACTAGTTAATATAAGTATTAATACCTCCATTTTATAGATGAGGAAATGGAGTCTCAGAGGGTTTAAAAGGTCCCCAGGCACAAACTAGCAATGTGGGATACTAACCAACTCAAAGTCCATCCATTTCATTTACGCAACTGTATCTCTCTAATGAATTTCCCCTTCACTGGAGGTTTTCAAGCAGAGAGCAGATCACCACTCGTGGGTGGGGTTCAATTGCTCAGATACTGGTTAGATGAACTATCTAAGGTTCCTTCCAGTTCTGAGATTCTGGAGTCCTTGGAAGGGTAGGAAGTTAGTGAGGCCCCTGGCAGATAAAGCAAGACTGAGGTGACCTGAAGTTCCCCAGTCTTCCTCTCTTTCCTTTATTCCTTCCTCCTCTCCTCAGCCTCTCTCGTTCCCTTGAGACTTTGAACTTGGAGAAGCCAGACTTGTCTCCATGGATACCAGCTGAGCAAAGTTTCTCTGCCTCCAAGACTGGGAGAGGGGGAGCTAAGTCCAAGGGTGGGAGCAAAAGGAGGGGTGCTAGCCCCTCTTCCTAGATCCATGCCTCTGTCTCCTGAAAGGGCACTGATCCCTGCCTGGTCCCCAGATTCAGGGGATGCTGAGAGGTAGCTTGTTTGCAAGGAGCAGAGACTCAGAGCAGGAGCAAAGAGATTGTGTCTAAGCCCAGCACTTCAACCCAATGTGCTCTGCAACCTTGGGCAAATCTCTTCCCCTATCTAGGCCTCAGTGTCCTCATCTGTAAAATGAGAAGGATGAATTAGGTGATCCCCAGGGTCCCTTCCAGCTCTGACATTCGAGGACTCTCTGACTGAAGCAGAATATTCCACGTGTATCTCTATTCTCCCTTGGTGAGTCCTCAACTCCAAGAATCGGGGTGGAGGGGTGGCATCCTTTAGTTGGGTGACCTAAGTAGCCGTTCAGTAAACACTGAGGAACCACCAGCTGTGTGTTGGACCCTGGGCTGGGCCACCCTGAAAGGGAAATAGGAACGTATAAGATCTATGTAGTCTAGGTGGAAGGCTAGGTTTGACCCAGCTATGCAAGACTACAAAAATGGACAGGATGCCCCAGGAGAGGGACAGGCAAAAGGCTAGGGCGTATAAAGGAGAGAGATGGAGAGAGACAGAGAGAGACAGACAGACAGAGAGAGGGAGAAAGGAAGAGAGACAGAGGGAAAGAGAGACACAGAGAGACAGAGGAGAGGAAGACAGAGAGAGAGAGAGAGACAGAGAGACAGAGACAGAAACACAGACACAGACATAGAGACAGAGACACAGAGAGAGAGACAGAAACACAGAGAGATAGAGAGAGGGAGAAAGAGAGAGAGAGAGAGAGAGAGAGAGAGAGAGAGAAAGAAAGAGGGAGAGATCTTTGGGGAGGGTGAGAGGGGGGTGAATCAAGGCTTCCTAGAAGAAGTAGTGCCTAAGCTTTTCCTAGAAGGCTCATTTAAATTTCAACAGGATGAAATGGAGGTGAGTGTGAGGAAGGTGTGTTAGAACCTCTTCTAGCCCCTAGAGCATGCTGGTCCATCACATAGAAAGAAGAGATCCCAATATAGAAAATACTGAACAAATAGCCCTAAGTAGATGTCTTCCTGTTTACGTACCTTTTGCTTCCAGGTACTGACCCAGCAGTGGATAGAGTGTTGGACCTGGAGTCAGGAAGAATGACTGGATTCAAATTTGACTTCAGACACTTAATAGCTGTGCGACCTTGGGCAAATCACCTACCCTCTGTTTGATTCTGTTTCCTTAATGGTAAAATGGGAATAATAACAGCTTTTATTTCCCAGAGTTGTTGTGAGGATCAAATTAGATAACAGTCATAAAAAGTCTTTAGCACAGCACCTGGCACATGGTAAGTACCCATAAAGAAAGTCATGCAAGGTATTAGAGCAGGGAAAGATGTGACTAGCACTGGACTATGGGAAGATGTTTCTGATGGTTTGTGCAGGAAGAATTGGAAGGCGAAAATTGGGCATTTTTAAGTACTCCAACAGTCAACAAATAGGATGTGAAACTGGAAGAAGAGAAGAGGATCCAGGGAAAGGAGATGGTGGGAGAGGGAAGGAATGAAAAGAAGACAGGAAGAAGAGGAAGAAAGAAAAGAAGGAAAGAAGAGAGGGGTAGAAATAGGAAAGAACTGGTAGGGTGATAATGGGAGAGAGGAGAAAAGTGGAAGGGAGAAAGAAGAGGAGATGGGGGAGAGTGAAAAGAAAGGAGAGAAGAGAGTTGAGAGGAGAGGAGAAAAGGAAGAAGACTGGGATAGAGGAGAGAGGAAGGAAAGGGGCAGGGGAGAAATAAGGGGAAAGAGGAAAAAAGGAAAAGAGATATGGGAGAGGGGAGAGAGACGACAGGAATGGGAAAAAGAAGGGAGAAAAGAGGGGAGGAGAGAAGGGAAAGGAGAGGGAGAGAAGAGAGGAGAGGAGGACAGAGGAACAGAGCAGAATGGAATGGAGTGGAAAGAAGGGGAAAGGAGAGAGGTGAGGACAAGAGTGGAGGTAGAAGAGGGAATAGGAAGTTGGGAGGGGGAAAGAGGCAGAGGAGGGGACAGAAAATAAAAGAGGAGAGAGAAGAGAACAGAAGAGAAAAGGTGAAATGAGTAGCGGAGAGAAAGAAAGAGAGAGAGACAGACAGACACAAAGAGAAACAAAGAGGGAGAGAAAGAGAGACAGAGAGACAGAGACAGAGAGACAGAGACAGAGACAGAAACAAAGAGGGAGAGAGAGAGAGAGAGAGAGAGAGAGAGAGAGAGAGAGAGAGAGAGAGAGAGAGGGAGAGAGAGAGAGAGAGAGAGAAGGGGAGAAGGGACAGGGAAAGGAGATGAGAAGTAGGGAAGACAGGAATGGAGAGAGAAAGAAGGGGATTGGAGGCAAGAGTGGGAGAAGAGAAATTGGAGGAGGGGAAAAGGGAGAAGAATTAAAAGGAAGGAGACTAGAGTTCTCCTTTGAGAGGAGAGGAAAAGGGAGGAGGAGAGAGGAAGAGGAGAGAGACAGGAAAGCCAGGGCAAAACTCGAGGGGAAAGGGGCTAGAATTTCCTTCCTGGAGCCAGGGTCACAGAATCCCAGCTACTTAATTACCTCCCATTTACCCTGTATGTATCTTGTTTGCACGTTGTCCCTCCCGTTAGATGTTTTTGTCTTTCTTAGCAGAATACCAAGCACATTATAGATGTTTAATAAATGTATGTTGACTTGACATGAGGAAGCGGCTGTCCTAAGGTCCAGTTATACATTGTAGTAAATGGCTGAGCCAGTATTTGAACCCAACTTCTCTGACTGTAAATCCATCCCCCTGTCCACAATGTCACAATATGGTGGGTGTTGGGTTTGGGGAGGGAAGGGCTGCTCAGGGCCAAGTTCTGGCTCTGGGATGGAAGCTCCCTCAAATCCCTATTACCATGGATTGTAGGAGCTTAGAATATCGTGGATAAAAAGGGTCTTTAAAGGTCACCTTGTCTACTCTGTCTCCCCCTACCCCCCAACATTTTACAGATAGGGAAATTAAGACCAGAGGAGAAGGAAGGGGAAGAGGTTTGGCCGAACTGCTTCAAAGGGTTTGGGAGCCAAATCTTTCCTCATTTACGCCTACCAATACCCAAGTCCCATTTTGCTCCTCCTCCTCTTCCTCCTCCTTACCATGTCATTGAGCTGGGCGACATCTTGTGGTGAGATTGTGGCACTGCCCTGCCCTTTCCAGACTGGAAAGATGATGAGACCGGGAGTACGGGAGGAGACAACTCCAAAGGGGTCTTGAAAGCCAATTGCTAAATTTTCAGCGTGAGCATTTACACTTTTGAAATGAGCAAACACTACAAATCCCGGCTCGACTGATTGTTTTGTTGATTGAGTAGACTTACGAAAGTGATGGAGAATGTGCTAATGACGCAGGTCAAACTGGAAAGTGTTCTGCTTTTTGCAGAGAGCTAGCTGTTAAACATTTACCAGCATGATTGGGGTAGTGGAGGAGATTCATTCAGATATGGGCTGGACTAGTTGGCCTCCGAGGCTCCTTCCAACTCAGATTCTGTGACTCTGCAACAGTCCTCCCTCTGTCCTTCCCAGGGATATTAGGAGGAAAACCCTAGAGAAATGGGAGGAGGAAGGAAGAGGGTGATGACTGGTGATGGTTTATTAGAGGGAAGTCAAGTATTCACAAAACCCTGTTTGAGGGAATGCCGAGACTGGAAGCCGTAATTTTGACTTGGAATCAATTGCAATAGTCCAAGTAGAAGTCTATCAAGAGCCACAAGGTAAGGGAGAGACTATTATATGCTACTGTCTTGCCGAACTGGAGTTGGTGACCACCTTCCAGACCTGGAGACCTGCTCAGAGTAGTGGAAAGAGCACTGAATTTGGGGACCTCAGTTTCCATCTCTGTAAAAGGGAATGGTCAGACTAAATGATCTCTGAAGTCCCTTCCAACTAAATTAATTTTTTTTTTGGAGAGGGAAATGCAGGGCAGTTGGGGTTAAGTGACTTCCCCAAGATCACACAGCAGGTAAGTGTTACGTGTCTGAGGCCAGATTTGAACTCAGGTCCTCCTGACTCCAGGGCTGGTGCTCTATTCACTGCGCCACCTAGCCACCCCCCAGCTAAATTCTATGAGCTTCATCGTGAGGGGAAGGGAATATTTGAGGCCTAAACAATTTTTAATCTATTTACTCTAAAATCCCTCTTCAGCATTCTATGCCTACTCTAGCTCATTCTGGCTCCCAACCTTTTACTCCTGTCCATAGAAGACAAGGCAGTTACCAGGGTTCCCATGGCAACCAGGATAGTGTTCCCTGTTACCACGGTGACCGCATCCTTCCACTGGGGCCTGAGAACTGGTGGCCAGTGCCTAAAGGGGGTTGGGTAGGGAAAGAAGGAAGAAAAAAGAGAAAGAAGTGAAGGAAAAGGAAGGGCCTTTAAGGAAGATAGTGAGCAAAGAAGCACTTCAGTGAGAGATGATGGAAGGGCTGGACCCGCCTGATTTATCCAACTCCCCGCACCATGGGACTTTAGTCCAGGATGTTCACCTGCAAGGCCTTCCTTTGGAAGACAGGCTTCCCTTAGAGGATGTAATAACTGCCACAGAAAGGTATGGATGGAAAAAGGTGAGAGGAAGATAAATGGATGACCCTAGCCCAGGATAAAGGAGGAGAAGAGGGAGACCTAGGCTTCATCTGTCATCCACACTGTCTTAAATATCTGGGTAGAAGTAAGATGAAGGGGAGGGAAGGAAGAAAGAGAACAAAACATCCAGCCTTTAAATCCGAAAATTAGGTGACCCAAATTACTCTCTCTCTGGTCTTGAATTTGAGGATGTTTCTGCTTTCCTGTTCTCATCCAGATTTTGGGGTGAAGCACCATTAGTGGAACATTAGGAGGCAGCTTGGTATAATGGGAAAAGAACAATAGATTTTAAGTCAGGAAGATGTAAGTTCAAATCCTGGCTCATTCATTTACCTACTGTATGACCTTGTGCAAATCACTTCGCATCTCTAGGTCTCAGTTTCTGTCTCTGTAAAATGGGAGTAATTGGACAAACTAACCTCTAAGATCTTTTCCAGGTCTAAAGCTATGACTCTAATCCTATGACTTGTATTTGAACCTGTGTTTTGCCACTTACTAAACTAAAAAGGAGATGTTTAAGTCTACTCACTAAGACAATGTTATAGAGAGTAGCTACAATGCATAATGAAGAACAATCGTGAAGGTACCCAAAGGTTCATGGGAAACAATACTCATGACTTCAAATATCTGCAGACGAGTATACAATGACTAAACAGGACACAAAATTAATTAAACATCCTAATACAGGAGGCAAATTGGACCTCACAGGTATTAATGAGCCTTGGTGGGATGAGACCCATGACTGCCCTATGACTCTGGAAAGATATCATATTCAAAGGAAATAAGACTGGTAAAAGGCAAGGTGAGATTAGCATTGTATATTGAGAATATGAGAAAATCCAGGGTCTAGAGTGATGAAACATAGTGGAAGAGAATTTGGATGGAGACTGACAGAGGGAGAGACAGAAATGTTTTTGGCATTGGATTATACTACAGACCACCAGGGCAGAAAGAAGCAATGACTCATAAATCTGGGACAAGGGCATGATTGAGTAGTGATAAGGGATTTTGTTGTCTGGACATCTGCTGTGGGTCTCTCTCTTTCCAAAGCAGAGCAGCTACAAATGTCTTGATTTGACTTAATGCTCATTTTGTCAAGGGAAGCTTCTTTCCTGGATCTGATCTTCACCAATTAGGAGGAACTGGTTATTAGGGTGATAATGATGAAACCTTTTGAGTGATGTGAATTTATCACAGAGAAAGAGCAGAAAAAAGGACAGACTTCCATGCAAGCCAGATTTGGGAAGAGCCATTTCCAAAGGGTTCAGGCACAGAATAGGCAGGATCATAAGGACTTAAATTATAAAGAGGAAATCAATCAGTTCGTGAAGGATAGAATTCTGTGAGATAGAGAAGCATGTTACATTGGTGCATCATGCCTGGCACATAGTAGGCACTTAATAAATATTAATTCATTGTGATTATTAAGATATCTGCTAGAATTTCTTTCCACTAAAACTAGAGCAGCTGATAATTTCTTGACTTGCTTTAATAATAATTTAATCATGAAACTGCTGTCTTCAAAGTTCCAGTGACCTCTTAACTGCCACATCTGATGGTCTTTTCTCAGCCTCCATCCTTCCTTACCTCTCTGCAGCCTCTGACACTATTGACCACTTTATCCTGGATACTCTCTCTTAACTCAGAGTTTTTATGCCACTGCTCTCTCACTCTGGGTTCTTCTCCCAGTCTTTCTCAAGGGCTCTAATCCTAACCAATTTGCCTATTAGACATTTCAAATTGTATGTCCTGTAAGCATCTTAAACTCAAAATGCCCAAAATAGAACTCGGTATTTTCTTCATGAATCTGTCCCCTATTCCAAACTTCCCTAGTACTGTTGAGGGCACCCCTACCCTGCCCTCCCCCAGTTTCCCCAGGTTTGAAACCTCAGGGTACTTCTTGGTTCATCATTCTCACTTATCCCACATTCCCAGTCAGCTGCCAAATCTTGTTGTTTCAACCTTTGGGAGATCTCTTGTATTCCACCCCCGTCTCTCCACTCGCAGCCACCACCTTCATCAGCAGACCTTCATCACCTCTTGCCTGGACAGCTCCTGGGGGCCCCAATCGCTTAGATCTTCCCTCTAAGGTTTCTTTCCTTCTATTCTGTATCTTGTATATGTCTATTGGTTTACATGCTGTCTTTCTCATTAGAGATACTAAGATGTACATAGCACCTACTATGTGCCAAGCACTGTGCTAAGCATTTCACAAATATCATCTCATCTGATCTTTGCAACGGCTCTGAGGTAGATGCTACTAACCTCACCTTACAGGTGAGGAAACTGAGGCAAGTGAAAATGATGTGACTTCCCTGGGCTCACATAGATAGTAAATGCCTGAAGCTGGATTTGAATTCAGGTCTTCCTGACTCCAGGTCCAGTAGTTTATCCACTGGGACACCTAGCATATTATTCGTATGTAAGCTCTTTAAGAATAGGGATGATCTTATTTTAGCTTAGCACAGTGCCCGGTACATACTAAACCCTTATCTACCTATCTATCTATCTGTCTGTCCGTCTGTCCATCCATCCGTCTATCTATCCATCTATCTATCTACTCTCATAAGCTCCCATGGGTTTAGTTATCACCCCATGCAAATAACTCTGAGATCTGTTTATTTAATCCACTTTCTCTTCTGAGCTCGAATCCTGTATGCCCAGCTCTCTATTGGATAGTTTGAACTGGATGTCCATTAAACATCAACATGTCCAAAACAGAACTCATCTTTGCCTCCACACCCACCCCCTCTTCCATACTTCCCTATTTCTCTCAAAGATATCATCATTTTTTCAGTCTCCCAAGTTTATCACCTCAGACTTATGCTCATCTCCTCACTACACACACCCAACCATTTGTCAGATCTTGTCACTTCTACATCCATAAGATGTCTCACATCTGACCCCTTCTCTTACACAGACACCACCTTAGTTCAGGCTGTCATTCCCTCTTGCTTAACCAAAAACAAAACAACAACAACCTCTTTCCTACATTTTTGCAACAGTTTCCTGCCTCAAGTCTCTCATGACCAGACATGAAGGTGATCAGATAAGGGAAATTCAGAGTTCATCAACCTGGAAGTGGTGCATTTGTGGGTGGTGGCCAGATCTAGGATATGAGTAGCAAGGGCAGTGAGGTGGCACAGTGGATACAGCACTGATCTCAGAGTCAGGAAGATTCATTTTCCTGAGTTCAAATCCAGCCTCAGACACTTACTAGCTGTGTGGCCCTGGGTAAGTCAATTCACCCTGCTTGCCTCAGTTCCCTCATCTGTAAAATGATCTGGAGAAAGGAAAAGGTAAACCATTCCAATATTGTTACCAAGAAAACCCTACATGGTTTCACGAAGAGTTGGATGTGACTGAACAACAAAAGGTACAACCATTTTTGCATGTAGCTGAGGTGGGGTGGAGGTACAGTAGGTCCGGGGAGAAGTGCAAGTTGAGGAACTGGGAGGTTAGAGTGTTTGTATGTGGAAGTCCCCAAGTATGAGGGCAGGAGTTAAGGGGGAGATTCTGTGAGGAATCAGGCAACAGCTACCAGAACTTTGATTGAATGGTGGTGGTGGTTGTTCATTCTTTTTTCTCCAAGGAGGACCAATGACATTCCAAAGGTGATGTCAGCCTCGCTCTGAAGATCTAAAAGTCCCTCGTTGGATCCCAGTTTTGTAGAAAGGGAGGTTGAATGGTAGTTATGGATTGAGGGAGGCTCAAAGTGAAAGAGGGTACCGAGAGATGATGATAAAGGGAGAAACTGGAAGGGGACCTGGAAGGGGCAGTGGGGAGCAAGGAGTATTTGAACTTCTCCAACTTGTCCAGTTAGTCAAGGAAATGAGAGAAAGGACATCAGCCAGTGCTAGAAATGTAGGCCAGGGAAGTTGTGTCATCAATAGGGAGCCAGGTCTCAGTGAGAGCCAGAAAGTGGAAGGAATGGGAAAGGAAAAGATTTAAGCAAGGGAAGCAAGTTTGTTGCCTGTGAAATGGGCATTACAGATAGCATGGTGGGAGATGTGGGTAGATTTAGAGGGAGACATTGTGAGGATTGGGTTCAGGCACATGGGAATAAAGGATAAAGTATTAGGAGACTGAGAATGGGGGTTTGAATTATGATATCTGGGATTTAGAATCAACAAAACAGGTATGACCCACAGAGAGTTTGTTAATCATTAAGGAATGTGTTCTGGGAGGTTTCCATCGTCAATGGGGTATGGCCTTACAGTGGCATCCTCTCAGGGTCTCAGGCAATTCAGGAGCTGAAAGAATGATGTTATTTCTCTTCCTTCAAGGCAGGAGACCAGGCTAGAGACTCGATGAAATGGCCTTTCTCTTCCTCCCTGTAAGGGAAGAGTCTGGTGCTCTATGGGATGACATTTCTTCTCTTTCCCATGAGAGAAGGGTTGGTGGGCAATGGGAGGAACAGATTAAAAATTCATGCAAGAATAAATGTATTCTTTAAAAGATTTTTTAAAAATTCAACATCCAAGGGTGGCTAGGTGAGGCAGTGAACAGAGCACCGGCCCTGGAGTCAGGAGGACCTGAGTTCAAATCCAGCCTCAAACACTTAACACTTACTAGCCATGTGACCTTGGGTAAGCCACTTAACCCCAATTGCCCTGCCTTCCCCCCTTCAAAAAGCAAAAAAAAAAAAAAAATTCATTATCCAGAAAGCAGTTAGCTATGTGAGACTACAAATTAGGAGAGAGACTAGGGCTGCATGTATATTTGGTTGGACTAAATTTTTTTTTAAGCAATCAGAGTTAAGTGACTTGCCCAGGGTCACACAGCTAGCAAATATCTGAGGCTAGATTTGATCTCAGACCTTCCTGACTTCAGAGCTGATGCTCTGTCTACTGTGCCACCCAACTGCCCCAAGGGCTGGATATATAGATCTGACAATCATTTCCATAGGGATTATAATTGAATCTATGAGAACTGATGAGAGTGTATAGAGACAAAAGAAGGCCCAGGAGAGAGCCTTGGAGAATACCCACAATGACAATGGGTATGACATGGAAGAAGATTCAGCAAAGGACAACCACGAGAAATGTTAGGAAAACCTAAAGAGGAGAATCTCCAGGAGGAGATGGTCAACAGAGTGGGGAACTCTGTGTATGGCTTAGACCCATTGGCCAATGAGTCCCTTCCAAGTCTCAGGTTATGTGACCCTTTGCCAAATGATGCAGAGAGTTCAAGATAGATGAGGATTTGACAATTAGAGATCTCCAGTAACTTTTGGAGAGAGTAGTTTTAGTTAAGTGATGAGGCTAGGCACCATGTTGTTGAGGGGCAAGATGTAGACTCCCCAGTTGGGCATTTAAAAGTCTTTCATAGTCTGTCTACTTCTCTGGACTTACTTCCTATCACTCCACCTTATACACTCATGTCCCCCAAAATTCTCACTCCTTCTTCTACCTCCTTGCCTTTGTACATACTTTCCCCTAGTCCTAGAAGGCTCTCCTTCATCACCTCAGTGTCTTGGAAACCTTAACTTCTTCCAAGGCTAAGCACAGGTGCCACCTCCTACAGGAAGCCCTCCCAGATACTCTAGATGTCAGTGTCCTGCCCTCATTCATTTCCTTGAAAACAGCGATTGTTCAGTTTTTTTGCATCAGTAACTTGCAGATTAGGACAAGGACCAGACTTATTGATCTACTTTATGGGTATTAGGAAATCCCTCCAAAAAGGAAACTTCCTCATCCAGTGCACATCAATTCCTGTCCTGTAAATCAGGATTTTAGAACATTGCCTAGAACCTGAGAGTTTAAGCTGTTGCCCAGGAGCTTAAGGCCAGTATGCTTTAGAGATACCACTTGAACCCATCTTCCTGGTTTCAAACCTGGTTCTTTAATCACTATGCCTGAAGTCCTAGCAGATAATATGCTCTAAATGTTGGAACTGATGAACTGCCTAAGTTCACAGTAAGTTGGGGGTTGAGGGAAGAGTAGAGAGCAGAAGATTCCTACCCAGGATGCAAGCTTTGATGCCCACACTCACACCATGCCACAGCTAAGTTGTTTCTGAGCTGACTCTTCCAACTCATAGGATTTAGAGACAGAAGGAACCTTTGGAATCATCTACTCCAGTTGCCCCACTTAACAGATGAGGAAACTGAGGTCCAAGAGAAGTAAAGGGATTTGTCCAAAGTCACATAAGAAGGAGCAAAGAACCAAGATTCAAGTCCTGGTTTTCTGGCTGAAAAATCCAATTCATTTTATACTACAGAAAGAGTAGAGGGAGCAGAAGATAGAGAGGGGGAAGAAAAGAGAAGAAGGAAGGGAAAAAGGGATAGGCAGAGAAAAAGAGAGAGGAGGAAGATGTAGAGAAGGAAGGAGGAGAAAAAAGGTAGAGGAGGAGGAAAAGGCGGAAGAAAAAGATGAGGAGAAGGAGTTGGAAGAAGAGAAAGTGAAAGAAAGGGAGAGGGAAATAGAAGTGGAGGGAAAGGAGGTGGAAGAAGAAAGGGGAAGGTAGAGAAGAAAGAGAAGAAGAGGAGGTAGACAAGAAGAAGAAAAAGGAAAAGGTGATGGTAGAGAAAGGGGAGGGGAAGGGGGAAGAAGACAAAGGTAAGCTATGTAAACATAGGCGCATTTGTGTCCTCACCACCCAGCACAGTGCTTGGCACATGGATCTTTAACATACATTTGTTATATGATTGATTGAGGAGGAAGTAAAGGAGGAGAGAGAATAGTGGGAGCCACATGCTCAAGGTTATAGTTGAAAGACAAAGGCCCTTGAATGAGAGGTACAGACAGGTACAGGACACAGCTAGGTGGCTCAGTGGATAAGAGGGCTGGGCCTGAAGGCAAGAAGACCTGAGTTCAAATCCAAGCTGTGTGACCTTGGGCAAGTCACTTAACTTCTGTTTGCCTTAATCCACTGGAAAAGGAAATAGCAAACCACTCTAGTATCTTTGCCAAGAAATCCCCATAGACAGTATGGTCCACTGGATCATGGAGAATCAGAAACAATTGAACGATACAGACAGGCATGAGAGCTATCAATAAGAGAGAATTTTCCCTGAGTACGCTTGGGGCAGGCAAGGACAGCTCAAGCTATGTCTGGCATTTTATAGGCTGTAGAATTCAGAGCAGCAAGAGTCCTTGGAACAACATTAAAACACCCAGGGCATCAAGAGAACAAAGCAGGGACCTTGGCACGCAGAAGGTCAGAAGTTGGAAAGGCACTTTAGTTCCCAGAAGAATCCAGAATTCCAGAGATGGATGAGATATCAAAACACAGATTCTATAATTAAAGATTTTACATAGTCACAGACTATGTGACTCCAAAGGGTCCTCAGAGACCATCTAGTTCAGTCCCTTCATCTTAAAATGGGGGGAAGGGGAATTGAGTCCCCAAAGGTTACAGGTGGCCAAATGGCAGTACTGGGTTGTCAGACTCTAAATTCAGGTGGGCTCTTTCCATGACTCCCCACTCTGGGTTTGTTGCCCAGTTTCACACCCTCTACAGCCTTATCCTACCCTCAACCCTAACACCTGGTTCTTCCCAAGGGAGACCATCTCACATCCTTGTATACGAGACAATGAACTGCCAGACATCATTGTCACTGAGCTTCGCTCATGGAAGAAGAGTCATCGACTCCATGGCTCTAGACGCCACAGGAAACGCCGGATTGATGAGCTGGCCAAGCCCAAGATCAACCATCAGATCATAATAGACAGGTATGGACTTGACCAGGAGTATCACTGGACAACAGAGGGAAGGATGGAAAAATCCCAGTCTATAGTCACTTTCCTTAGTTTCTCCTATCTGTAAAATGGGAGAGAGGACATTGTGTACGATGGTCTTGGAGATCCCCTCTAGCTCTGACATCCTCTGTTCTGTCTCCTAAGGTTCCTTCCAAATCTGACATTCAGTGACTCTAAATGGAAACAGGAACTCAGGGTCTTCACTAATCTCTGCCCCCAAGGGCCTCCTGTCCCATCCTAAACCTCCAGATTTCTGGCCCAGTACTCAGAACCACATGCCAGCCTGGCTTTCTCCTACTATGACCCTTCATCCCATCCCAAATCCCTGCACAACCCTTAGACCGGGGTCAGGTGAAGGTGAGGCCATAGAGAGTGAAAGAGGCATTTGCCCCTTGGAATAGAGGGAAGGAACGACAAGAAGGGGAGGAGAGTGGGACAGAACGAATGAGGTTCTAGAAGTCAGAAAGGAAGGCAGAGCAGCCTGCTTTAGTGGCATTGCAGTAAGAGAACCCAGGCTCTGGTCCTCATCACTGTGCAATCAGGTCCCTTTATCACTTCTGAACGTCAGTGTGGCCCCTTGTATAAAATTGGAGGATGGATATATCTTTGAGATTATTTACTTCTGAGAGTCTTAAGTGAGGCTGAGAAGCTGATGAATCAAGAAAAGGGAGGGAGGGTACCTGGCTGGTGAGAGCATAGAAAGGGTACCTCAGAGTTCAGGTTGGAATAGAAGGCAAACTCAAGGCAGAGGTTAGCCCCTCATTGCATCTACTTGAGTGGGTGGATGGGTGAACGAATGGTATAGATGGATAAGTTGCTGGGACAGAAAAAAGTGTCACTGAGGACAACTGAGAAATCTGGGCCTCAGTTCCCTCATATATAAAATGGGAGGGTGATGAGGTATTTGCAGAGGCCATAAGTTAAAAATAAAAATACAATAAAATAAAATAAAATGGGAGAGAATGGGCTAGGTGATATCTGAGGTTGTTTTCAGCTATAGCTCTTATAAACCCGTGAAATTCCTTGGTTTCTTTCCAGGCCTTCGGTATATTGGACAGATAAGATACAACCAGATACTACCCTCAGTGTGACTATTCCTAGTAAGTCAAGCCTACATTCTGTGCCCAGCTTCCTTCCCTGTTGTCCCAAGGAAGTCTCTCCCTCCATCTATATATTTGCTCTCTCTTTTCCTATCCCTGCCCACTGGGCAGCCATGTAGATCCAGGGAAAGCCTGGTGACCACCCAACTGTTATGTAAGTAAGTGTATCCCAGCACACAGATTGGGGACAGAGAGCATAATATCTTAATACTGCCACTCATGGGCTACATGCCCACTTCTCCTTTCAGTACCTCAGTTTCTCCACCCATAAAATGAAGCAGTTGGCCTTGATGACCTATGTTCAAGATTCCTTCAGACTCTTATCTATGTTCTAATGTCTGCCCATGTTTTCACATCGTGTGTTCTACGTTTTAAATTCCTTCTCAGACCCGATAATCTGTGTTAAGGGCCTACCTGGTTCCAATATTACATGTTCTAAGGCAGTGGTTCTCAACCCGTGGGTCACGACCTTTTTGGGGGTCGAATGACCCTTTCACAGGGGTTACAGGGGTCGCTTAAGACCATCGGAAAACACATATTTCCGATGGTCTTAGGAACCAAGACACCGTTCTATCCGTCTCCAGGCGAGTCCGCCCACATGCAGATGCTCCCACATACAAGTATTAAAGGGTCGCAGCATTAGGAAGGTTGAGAACCACTGTTCTAAGGGGTGCCTGAGGTCTGGCATTCTGTTCTAGGGTCCCTCCTTGCTCTGACCTTTTATGTTTTACGGTCTGTCTAAGTTCTGGCATTCTGTACTCTGTGTTCTGAGATTCATCCCAATTCTGTGGTTCTACCTTTTCTGCCTATGTTTTAAATTGGATTTGACTTGAATACAGCTTTTTCAGGAAGGTGCCTATTGTGCAAGGCAAGGGGCCACTCAGGAGCTGTCACTCCCTACTTATCAGATGGATGTAGGAGTAATTCCTGGGCTGTTTTTTAAAAATTCAATTGTAGTTATGACACCAAGACTAGAAGAGCTCGCTAGACCCAAACGGTTCTATTCAACCTACTACAATGAAAGCAGGTAAGAGGGTTGGCAGGGGGGCAGTACTGACAGCAGAGGACAGAGGAGGACTGTCCACCACCCCACACTCAGCTCTCCATCACTGCTTTTCCTGGCCTCCTCTGGAATCCTAGGTGAAGCTGGAAAAAATCTGAGGGGTAATGAGAGGCTCGGCCTAGGTGGCTTCTGAGGTCCCTCCAAGCCCTGCCATTCTCAATGCTATAGACTAGACTCATAGAGTAGCAGAATAGAAAGTGTCTTACAGGACATCTAGTACAACCCTCTTATTTTATAGATGAGGAGTCTCAGATGTTTCACAGCTCTGACCTTCTATGTTCTAAGGGCCCTCCCAACTCTGACATCCTGGGTTCTAAGGGCCCTCCCAGCTCTGACACTCTGTGTTCTAAGAGCCCTCCCAGCTCTGACACTCTGGGTTCTAAGGGCCCTCCCAGCTCTGATATCCTGGGTTCTAAGGGCCTTCCCAGCTCTGACACTCTGGGTTCTAAGGGCCCTCCTAGCTCTGACACTCTGCTCCTCCCAATTCTGACCTTCCATGTAGTATGATTCTAACTGGGATCTAAATCTTAGGCAAGGAGGCCTGTGGTTGTTGGTAGGCTCAGTCCAACAGGGCAGGGCCAGGAGAGGGAAGCACTGAAGATTCATCCTCTTCCTGCCTGTGATCAGATGAGGATGGCTGCGCCAAGCTTTCCTTAGGGGTTCAGTCAACATATCAGAGGGGGAGGTAGAGATTGGAGCTCCCAGGGCTGCTTCTTGGAATCCTTTTGGTAAAACCTTTGGGACATGTCCCTGGCCATCCAGAGCTTATCACCTCCTGCTTACCCATAAGCCCAGGGCACCAGAAAGGTAGAGATAGTTCATCATGGCCCAAAATTTAGATGGTTATTTCCTCCAGGCTGTGGGAGGATGCATGTGCTGGTTCCAGCCCTGATGCCCCCTCCTAGCTCTATCTTATAGCCCCTGACACACCTCCAAGATGAATTCTTGGTCCATGCACCGAGCTGAGAGTGGAGAGCCAGCCATGCTGGGGAGGAGGGAAGGGAGGCAGATCTCACACAGGCTTTGTCCCCTGGTGGAAAAGGACTACCAGGAACAGGAAGGCTCTCTATTGTGATGTTCCCTGGGGCTTACCCTCCCTATCTCAGGTCCACACCTATTTGGCCCATTTCACGGGCATCACTGGAGGCCAAGGCTTCACCTCGTCTGAAGGTGCTTGCATTACCAAAGATTCGCAACAACATCTGGGTCGTTGATCCTTCCAAGGTATGTGTCTCCTCACTACTTACTAGGTCTTTCTGGGGTGATTGCCACCTTCTGCCTTTCCCAGTCATCAGACTAAAATATTGTTTTCCTTGTTGGTTAGAGAAAGGATACTAGATGACATTAGAAGCTTCTGGGTTTGGGGTTTTTTGGGTAAGCTAGTACCCCCTGGATTCTATTCTTAGAGTTATACTGAATGATGGCAGAGTCTCATTCTTTAAGTCAACAAATCATAAACATTTATAATTACCCATTATGTGCTGGACCCCTGATGGCTAGGAGAGATGATAAAAAATTTAGGTAAGACACGGTCCCTTTCCTCATAGAGCTCCCAGCTTACTAGGGGAAAAAGACACAAAGCCAGAGAACTGATTATAACGCAGAATGTTTCATGAGTTTGTTAGAGGAATACAACATGCTCTGTGAGTCCTGAGGGGGGACGGTCATTACTGAGTGAAGGGTTCTCCAGGGGAGCTACTCCTAAGAATGGTGAAGGACAGAGGAGCTCACTCCCAGCAAGTGCAGAGGTCTGTGTAGACTATGGAATGTCTGTATTTCTGATAAAGCCAAGAGGGTGGTGTCCATGCTCAAAATGTAGGGCAGTGTCCCGACCTGAAGAGAAAGTAAAAGAGACAGGGAAATGCCTCTATGCTTGCTAAATTATGAGACAGAATAAAGTTTTCTTTTTAAAAAGTGTGTGTGTATATATATATATATATATACATATTTGTGTATATGTGTATAGATTATATATATACATATACATATATATATATATAAATGCCTATATGGAAAGAGAGAGAGGAGAGAGGAAAAAAGGGAGAGAGGAAGAGAGAGCTAGAGATAGGGAAAGAGACAGGGATAAAGAGGAGAGAGGAGAGGAAAGAAAGGGAAGAAGCGAGAAAAAGAGAAAGGGAGGAGAAAGAGACAGAGAGAGAAAAAGAGAGAAAGAGAGACAGAGAGAAAGAGAGAGACAGAGAGACAGAGAGAGAAGGAGGGGGAGAGAGAGAGAGACAGAGAGAAGGAGATGGGGGGAGGAGAAAGAGAGAGAGAGACTCAAAATCCAAAATTCTTAGAGCAGGTTTAACATCACATATGAACAGCATTGCTGTGACAGCTAAGAAGATGATATTGAGTCATGAAAGTGAAAGGGAGAAAAGAAAGGAGGACCACTGTACATTTATGTCCAAAAAGGAGAGAAGAAACTCCTCCAGAAGAAGAGAGAGCTGGACCCTCTGGGGAGGAAACAGCTGCTTCACCTTCAAGCAGTGATGATGTGGGTTTGAAAGGGCTATCAGGAAAGAGCTCATCCAATAAGACTTGAAGGAAGAAGAGGAGGAGAGGTGTCTGTACAGACCTGAAGATGATTCACATCTTGGTTTTTTTTTTTAAAAAGGAAGAGAACAGAGTCAGAAAACAATACATCAGCGAGCTAGGCTTCAGTTGTTGGTGAAATCTGAGAATGTATCTCTAAAATGTGTTTTCATGGAAGGTATGTATGTCCACATGGGTTATCAAAATGTGGCTCATGGGAGGCAGCATCTGAATTCTGAACCAGCCCCTGAAGAAAGGAGGAGAGCCAGGGTGGTAGTTGGTAATGGAAGGACAGACAAAACCCTAAAGTACCAACAGACTGCTGGGCTCTCTTTATTTAGTCTCCAAGGAGGTACTAGATCAGACATAGCTCACTGTCCTGTAAATATTGCTGGTCTAGGGGTACAATAGATTCAAACCAAAAAGCTGTTTCCCCTAACAGTTACCCTTAAAGGGGGAGGATTACAACAAGCTTATGCATGCAACTTAGTCCTTCCCACCAAAAGGCTACTTAGAATGAAGAGTATCCCAAATAGTGAGTAGAAAGTGAAGTCAATTCTCCAGGCAAATAGCAAACAGAAACTGAGGTTGTACAGATGAGAAAGCATCAGAAAATATTCAAAACTGGATGAGCTGTTTAGATGGAGTGAGATGAAATCTCATCTTGACCCAGAGAAGCCGAACACTCACTCACCCAAGGGGAAATTCCCCCGGTTTTTAGGAAACAAAGCTGGAAACAAGAGGCTCACTGAGGAAGCAGCTTCCCCTACATGCCTGAAACTTTCAAAGTCTGTCCTTCACTATGTATCTGGAGTCAGTGCCAAAGAGAGTCAGGGACCATATGGGTATTTTCTCAGAGAAGAATGTCCTCTACAAAAGCTCTCACAATAACTCAACCTACATGCACATTGTCTACTGATCCAGAATCTCATATACATATAAATATATGTATGTGTATATGTATGCATGCATAGTCACACATGTATGTATATGTGTGCATGTGTGTGCACATACAATACATGCATATATATATACATGTGTAATATACATGGTCACATACATGCATGTTTATGCACATGTGTGCATTTGTATATATGCACATGTACATGCATAGATATGTACCTATGTAAGTGGGTATGCATGTGTGTGTGTATGTGTGTACATTCATACATATGCTTATATATGTATGATTAGTGAACAGTTAGAAAAGAGGCAGCTACATGGTGCCATAGTGCACAGAGCGCCAGGTCTGGAGTCAGGAAGACTCATCTTCCCAAGTTCAAATCCTGCCTCAGACATTTATTATCTGGGTGACCCTGGGCAAAACACTTAACCCTGTTTACCTCAGCTTCCTCATCTGTAAAATAAGCTGGAGAGAAGGCAGAGCCAAGATGTCAGAGTAAAAGCAGGAACTTGCTTGAGCTCCTGCTCCAACCACCTCCAATACCTGTGAAAAATGATTCTAAATAAATTTTAAAGCTACAGAACCCACAAAATGACAGAGAGAAACAAATCTATCACTGAAGGCAGCCTGGCAGGCC
>CM053587.1:313589694-313609259 GCA_028646515.1 Pseudochirops corinnae | reverse complement strand
TCCTCCTGCTGTCTGCAGGCCGCGGGCGGGAAGCTACAAAGTGGAGGCGGGTGCAAAACCTCTGCCTTTCACTTTTCCGCTCTGGAGACCTTTCGGCCAGACTGCTTACCCTGCCCTTTCACAATCCCCACTCGCAGCTGGTGCTAATCTCCACTCACCTGAGAAGCTTCTCCCGCCCAGCCGCCCCCGGGGCACAGCCGCGGCTTCAGGCCAGGCTGGTTTTGGTTCGCAGTGCTGGTTCCTCGTAGCCAAGCTGACTTTAGTGGGAAGTATCCTTGTGTGTGTTTTGGGGTTCTAGGATTGGTTTAGAGTCCTATTTTATGGGTATTTTGGGGTGGCTATGTGAGAGCTGCGATATGTTGCTGTTGCTACACCGCCATCTTGGCTCCACCCCCCAAAAAGGCAATTTTCAAAGGAAGAAATACAAACTACTAACCATATGGGAAAAAAAGTCCCAAATGACTGAAAACTAGAGAACTGAAAATTAAGTAACTGTGAATTTCCATGTCACATCCATGATATTGGCTAAAATGACCCCCAAAAAGGAAAATGGTCATTGGTAGATGTAATGCCAAGCAAAGGCAACTTCCAAGGTTCAGAATACTAGCATAGCAAACTCCATTTATTCAGGGACAAATTAAGGCAAAACAGTCACAGAAACAGAGAAAATAAAAATTCAGCGTAACTCATTCATTCAGCAAGTAAGCTCTCAATTCAATCCAAGTACTACTCCACCCCTGGACAGTACCTTCATTTAGTCAGTCAATGTCTCTCTTCTCAAATGGAGATTAATTTCTAATCATAAACAAAGTACATTCATTTGGTCAGTCAAAGATTACAAAAAGTCAAAAGTTTCCCACCCCTAAATCACAACTGAATTACAGTACTATCCATTAATGCCAAGCACTTTCTCAAAAGCAGCAGGAAAGCACAAAAGGCCAGATATTCTACCCTTAAGCTACAAAAAGGTTAAGATATCATCACAGCATTGAAAACCCAAGGAAAGGTCCTTCATCTCGACATGAGGCAAGTTCTCGGCAATCTCTATTCCTGGGGAGACAAAGCTTAATAAAGCCACCACACACATTGTCAGTGTCCTCATTAATTCACTCTCTGCCTGCAGAAGAGTCCCAGAACCCCTGAAAACATCAGCAAGATCCTCTTCCAGGATTTCTGTAAACATACAACAAGAAAATCTTCCTTCAGGGCTTCTGAACCAAAAGCAAAGTTCCAGGACCTCTACAATAGCAGCACTGTCCTTAGACAAATCTGGCAAAACAACATCAAAACAGAAAGACAAAATACAGGCACCACAGCCATGCCTCCTCAGGTCTCAGCAGCTCCAGGTGGCAGTTCTCAAAAGTCCTGGGCAGCTCCAACTGCCCCCCAGCAGTCTTTCTCTCAGCAACTCTGGCCCCCAGCAATTCTCCTCTCTCTCTGCCTCCATGATACTGCTCCCCAAAAGTCCTTCTGGCCTTCTCCACTCAGGCTTCTCTCTGCTTGGGTTTCTCTCTAAATCCATGGCACCAGCTCCTCCCAGTTCAGCTTTCTCTCCTCATGTCAACAAGTCCATTCCACAAGTGGGATTCACAAGCTCTGGGTTTTAACACTCAACCTAAAAACCAAGCCAATACAGGGGGATTTTTAAATTCCATTACCATTACAGTAGAGTCTGTGGGAAAACGTGTACGCTAATGTATCATTGGAGGCACTGTGAATTGATCCAGCCATTCTGGAAAGCAATTTGGAATTATGCCCCCAAAATCATTAAACTGTCTATACTCTTTGATCCATCAATACCACTATTAAGCCTATGCCCTCAGAAAGATCAAAGAAAGAGGAAAAGGACTTGATGAGGTGCAGGCTCTGGGAGTCCCCTTGAGCGCTCCTTGAATCTTTGAGGTACAGACTCTGGGACCCCTCCTTGAGCTCTTCTTGAATCTTCCCGGAAAGCATTTGCCTGAGGTCATGGGCTCTGCCAAAGTCTTTAGTCCTCCTTTGTTCCAACAGTTTCCCACCCTTGATGCTCCTGTTCCCACCCTTGAACTGGCCTGGCCCACCATTGTCTGTGTCCTCCAGGTAACCTCCACCAACTTCCCACCCTTAGCCACTCATTACTGGAGTCTGACCTCATCTTGAATCCTGAAGACCCTCCCCAAACTCATTACTGGAGTCTGACTTCATCTGATTCCTCCTGAAGCCCCTCCACAGACTCCTCCTCTAGACCACCTCTATATTCCTCCCACAACCTTTCTGTATATAAGATCCCATCTTCCTTCCACGTGGTGTTAGAACACCATAGAATGACTTAGTACAGACTTACTCTGTCCTGTTTGCCCAATGCAAGCATCCCAGATACTTAAGCTCCTTAAGAGTCTACCCAATATGGTAAACTTTTAATGAACTTTCAATAAACTTTGCTTTTCTTTGGCTGAGAGAAGACTTGAGTCAAATTCTTTTGGCAGGACCCGGCATGTTGGTATTTTGGGGTCTCCAGAGCAACCCTAACCCTCTTTATGGGTAACCACATCAGACTCATACGTATATGAATATGTACAAATGTATGTAAGAATATGTATATATGTATGATGTATGATATGTATGATATGAATATGTATATAAATATACATAAATAGTTTAACACTACACAAAAGTAAGTGTATATATACACATACATACATACATACATACATATATCAGCCTTTTTTTATAGTGACAAAAACCTGGAAACTAAGAGGGTACATATCATTTGAGGAATGACTGAAAAAAATTATAGCATATAAATGTAATGGAATAGTATTGTGTAGTTAAAAAATGATGAAAGAGATAGTTTTGGAGAAACCTGGGAAGAGTCATATGAACTGATGCAGAGATGAACAAAACCAGGAGAACAATTTATTTGGTGACAACATTGAAAAGACAAACAATTTTGAAAGACTTGAGAACTTCAGTCCATGAAATAACTAACCATGATTCCATATGACTGATGACGAAGCAGAGGGTACCCAGGGGGTACCATAGTGTGCAGAGTGCCAGGTCAGACAGAATGTCAAGTCAGGAAGACTTGAATTCAAATTCAGCCTCCAATACTTGTGTCCCTGGGCAAGTCATGTAACCTCAGTTTGTCTCAGTTCTCTCATCTATAAAGGAGGATAGTAGCATTTACCTCTGAGGGTTGTTGTGTTACAAATGAAAAACCCAAGAGACAGAGTTTCTGGGTAATTAATAATCAATTTATTAATTATGTTAGCTAATATTCAATAAATTGATGGTCAGTGGTTTATCTCAGTAACCAAAGACTCCTAATGGAGACAATGAAAGCCTTAAATACCTTTGTAAAAGGGAATGTCCCTGACAAGTAAAAATCAGTCCTGATTGGTGGACATTTAATGAGGAGTTGGGCTAGAAGTCATCAGCTCCTCCAGCTGAGAACGTGGGTTGATCATGAGACTCGGCCACTACTAGCGGTCTGGACAGGAGAATCCATTTCCATCCAGACCACTCTTTAGTTTTCCTTCATGAGCTGAGTTACCCTAGACACTAATGGAAGGGGACAAGAACAAGGGCTAATTTCTTTCAGAGTAAGAACCGGCCTAGACTGGATTCTGTTTACACTCTAAATAAAAGCAAGTTTTCTTAGTTGGGTAGAGTCCTGCCCAAGATTAAAGAATATGTTCCCACAAGGACCAAGGCAATCTCATTAATCAGTCGTGTCTTTCAGAGACTAACTGACCTTCTACCAGGGCTGGGCCCTAAATTAGGAAATAAAGGAGAAAAACCTGGATCCCAGTTTAATAGCTAATAATTTTTCTCATAAGGATCAAGTGAGATGATATTTGTTAAGTGCTTAGCACAGTTCCTGGCACATCATAAGCATTCTATAGACGTTAGCTATTATTGTTACTACTCACTCTTTGACAGAGAAGTGATAGACTCTAGAAACAGAATAAAACACAAGGTGGGAGTTTTACTTTGCCTGACTAGGCATATTTATTAAGTTCTTTTTTCTAATTTGGGGAAAGGGAAGTGGTAGGTGTAAGGGATAACATAGCAGAAAAAGAAGAAAGAAAGAGAGGGAGAGAATGAGATGGAGGGAGAGAAAGAAAGAAGTCATGAATTCATAGTCTACTCTCTTCTCCGTTACCAGGGGTCATGCTCTTTGAAAATGGGCCCCTCCCTTGAGTCACGGCCCTCTATGTCTGGAAGGCATAAAAAAAGTTAAGGTGTAAAATTTCAATGGGAAAACAATAAAAGTGGATTTCAAATTTTAAAAAATTGTTCATAAAATTTAATGAGTTGTAGATCTGAAAAGTAGCAATAACATGGCGTTAAAGTCAACTTCAAGCTTGAAATACCAAAGGAAAATTGAAATAACACAAAGAGAAAAAACAAAACAAGTACATAAAAAATAAAATTTCATAGTGAGGACACCTACAGTGCCTATAACAGTAATTCTAGAAAATCTTGCTTAAAAGAAACAGGAAGAAAGAATGATAACATCTAAACTCCCAGTGCAGAGGGAAAAATAAAATTCAAAATAATTGTATTCCCAGATGAGCTCATACTTACAGTAACAGTGGCATGGGGTGGTACGATTGGTCTACCACTCCTGTTTGCTCCCAACCTTACTGCGGATTCCTTGCCTAGGTGCAGTGTTCTTGTTGTTCAGTCATATCCAATGCTTCAAGACCTCATTTGGGGTTTTCTTGAGAGATGCTGGAGTGGTTTGCTATTTCCTTCTCCATCTCATTTGACAGATGAGGAAACCAAGGCTAACAGGGTGAAGTGAATTGCCCAGGGTCACACAGCTAGTGTCCGAGGCCACATTTGAACTCAGGTCTTCCTGATTCCAGGCCCTGAACTCTATCCACAGTGCCACCTAGCTGGCTCACCTACATGTATCTACCAGTATAAAAATTCTTTCTTAGCTATGAAAAGTTGTAACAAAAGATTTTTATCATTTTTATCATCATCATTATAGCTCCAAGCACCCACACAGAGATAAGCACTCTGGCAAAATACTTTAGTTTTAGTACCACCCTACTCTATCTCTTCTGGTTTACTTTCCCTTCAATCATCTCTTCCCAACAGCAATCCCCAAATACCTGTGGTTAACGCTATTTATAAAGACAAAGTAAACATTTAAGACAAAGGAAAAGACTTCAGACTCCAATGAGGGCATACAAGCACAGAATTACAACCTTAGGATCTAGAGTCCCTGGGTGTGGGAGTGTTAAGGTTTGGGGCTTTGAGGAGACTCAAGACTCCAAAATACCAAAGTGCTGGGTCCTGCCAAATGAATTTGACTCAAGCCTTCTCTCAGCCAAAGAAAACAAAGTTTATTAAAGATTCCCCATAATGGGTAGACTCTTAAGGAGCCTAAGTATTTGTGATGGTTGTGTAGACAAGCATCTGACACAGACTGAGTCTGAGCTAGATTGAATCTCAGCACCTTCATGGAGGCAAAATGGATCTTATATACAGAAAGACTGTGGGAGGGATCTAGGGTGGTCTAGAGGAGGAGTTTGGGAAGAGTCTTGAGGAGGAGTCTAAGGAGGATCTGAGGAACTGAGGTGAGACTCCAGGCTAGTGTAAGGGTAACAGATTTCGGTAAAGATATTTTGATAGGATCAAGGGTGGGAAGTAGCTGGACATTGGAGGGCTAGGCTAGGTTAAGAGTATCAGAGATTTGGGCCTAGAATAATGAAAGACTTATGACCTCAGGCAAATATTTCAAGTGGGAAGATTCAAGGGGGTTCCCAAAGCTTAAACTCCATCCTTAAGAACATAGATTTAAATCCGTGAAGGGTCTTAGAGGTCAGTGAGCCCAACTTTCTCATTTTACAGATGAGGAAGCTATGGCCCAGAGACTAACAGATTTGCCCAACATCACAGAAGGAGGAATAGGACTTTAATTATAACCCAGGTCCTTTCACTTTAAGGACACCTAGGTGGCACAAGGGACCTGGTCCTGGAGCCAGGAAGAACTGAGTTCAAATGCGGTCTCAGACACGTACTAGTTAGTCTTACTCTCACTTCTTGCCTATGTAATCTTGAGTAAGTCACTTAACCCTGCTTGCCTCAGTTATCTCATCTGTCAAATGAGCTGGAGAAGGAAATGGCAAATAACTCCAGTATCTCTACCAAGAAAATCTGAAATGAGGTCACAGATTGTCAAATACCAGTGAAAATGATGAAAGAACCTCTCATTTCACCTCCAAGGCTCTTTACACTCTACCATGTGGGTCTTCTAGTTGCTTTCATTGAAGTTGAATGCATGATGGAGAAACCTCAGAATCATACGTGGAATAAATATTATACAGTGAGCCCTTCTTTCTCTTCAGCTCAAATTGTTATTTTTCAGTTTATCCTCAATTTCTTCCAAATTTCTCCTCCTCCAGATTTTATCTCTGACCTTCTTCACAAGTCAAAACCATGCAAAATTGCTTTCTACTTCTGCAGTTGAAGACCTTGTCTTCTCTTTTGCTTCTTCTCCTACCACCTTCTGTCACAAAATTTGGAAGTAGAATGAGGGAAGTACTTTAGAGAAGAAATAATCATTCTTTTCTGCTTGTTTGCTTTGATCTTTGTATTCAGACAATTTATTGATGATTTTTAGGATTTTTATTGAATTTTTTTAAAGGGTTTTTTTTGCCTTTTTTTTTGAAGGGCAATTGGGGTTAAGTGACTTGCCCAAGGTCACATGGCTAGTAAATATGTCAAGTGTCTGAGGTTGGATTTGAACTCAGGTCCTCCTGACTCCAGGGCCGGTGCTCTATTCACTGCGCCACCTACCTTTATTGAATTTTTTATTCTGATCTTAACCAACACCAAATAAAATGAACATTTCCATACAAGAAGTTAGAAAAGAAAATAAGGACTGTATATGAATCTGTGAATATGGGTTATGAACTACTTACTTTTAAATCCCTAACTGATTCACCATGTTCTTTCCCAAGGTGTGCTGTGTCTGACTGTCCTTCATTCTGTTGACACGCATTTTTAGATGCTTTGATGATGTTTTTTCTTACTTTCCTTTTTTTGTTTTAAAAGTTTGATCATCCCTGTTTCTAAATTCCCTCCTTCCCTCCCTCCAAAGAAACTGAAAGAAAGAAAAATAAAACCTTTATCTCAGATATGAATAGTTAAGCAAAACAAACTCCCTTAACTGCTTGTGACTGAAAATGTAGGTCTCTTCAGAACTCTTCAGAACTTAAATTAAAGAGGGAATAGCATATATATTTAATAGGGTATAAAAGCCTTCTTAATTTACAGAGAAATAAGAGGGCAAGAGGATAGAATAAGGTAGGGACTCTTAGAAGTTGTAAATGGACTAAGAAATTAGAGGCAAGGGGATAGGATAAGGGAGGCAGTGATTTCTGAAGAGGAATAGGGTAAAGAAAGAAAGAGAGAAAAAGAAAGATAAATGGAGAGAAAAATAGTATGGAAGGAAATAGAGAGCCAGTGATTATAACATGTGAATGGAATGAACTCACCTGTAAAACAGAAATGGATAGCAGAATGGATCAAAAACAAGAACCTGACAATATGACGTTTACAAGAAACACATTTAAAAATGAGAGACACACATAGAGTAAAAATAAAGAATTTATTGTGTTTTAGCTGATACTAAAAAAGCAGGGGTTGGGGCCACTAGGTAGCACAGTGAGTAGAGCATTGGCCCTGGAGTCAGAAGGACCTGAGTTCAAATGTGACCTCAGACACTTAACATTAGTTGTGTGACCTTGGACAAGTCACTTAACCCCAATTGTCTTGCCTTCTCCCCTCCAAAAAGACAAAAAAAAATTTTTTTTAAAGTGGGGCAGGGGTGGCAGCTAGGTGGCACAGTGAATAGAGCACTGGCCCTGGAGTTAGGAGGACCTGAGTTCAAATCTGGCCTCAGACACTTGACACACTTACTAGCTGTGTGACTTTGGGCAAGTCACTTAACCCCAATTGCCCTCCAAAAAGAAAAAAAAAAGCAGGAATAGCAAAAATGATCTCAAAGTTAAAACTGAAATAGATTTAAATAAAAGAGATAAGAAAGGAAATGACGTTATGTTTAAAAAAAAGGACCATGGATAATGAAGTAATATCAATACTAAATATATATTTATCACGCTATAGCATTCAAATTTTTAAAGGAAAAGGTAAATGAATTACAAGTGGAAATAGATAGCAAAACTATAGTAGTGGGAGATTTCAAACTTCCCCTCTCAGAACTAGACAAATCAAACTGAAAAATAAGAAAGAAGTGAAGGAGATTAATAGAATCTTAGATAAGCTAACTATGATAGACATCTGGAGAGAATTGAATGGGAATAGAAAGAAATATACCTTCTTAGAGATATATGGCACCTTTACAAAAATTGACCATATCTTAGACCATAAAAACATTATAGTGAAATGCAGAAATATTAAATGCATTGTTTTCAGATCACAATGCTATAAAAATTACAGGCTAAAAATATATTGGAGACTAAACAACCTACTCTTAAAGAATGAATGGGTTAAAGAACAAGTCATACTAATGTGGCAATATGTTTAATATGATTGTACATGTATAACTTATATCAGATTTCATGTCATCTTGGGGATGCGAGAGAAGAGTGAAGGGGAAAATTTTGGAATTCAAAATCTTATAAAAATGAATGTTAAAAACTAAAAATTAATAAATAAATAAAATTCAAAAATAAAGAATAAGTCATAGAAACAAAAAATTATTAAAGAGAATGATAATAATGAGACAACATATAAAAACTTAAGGGATGCAGCAAAAGAAGTAACTGGGAAAATTTAGATCTCTAAATGTTTACATTAGTAAAATAGAGAATGCATGGATTAATGAATTAGGTATGCAATTAAAAAACTGAAAAAGTAACAAATGAAAAATCCCTAATTAAACACCAAATTGAAAATCCTGAAAACTAAAGTTGAGACTAATAAAACTGAATGCAAGAAAACTATTGAATTAATAAATAAAGTGTGGAGTTGGTTTTATGAAAAAAAACCAATAAAACACATAAATCATTAGCTAATATGATTTTTTTAAAAGAACACTAACTCACCAATATAAAAATGAAAAGGGTGAATACACCACTAATGAAAATGAAATTAAAGCAATTATTAGGCATTATTTTGCCCTATTATATGCCAGAATATGTGGTCCCTCTTCTGTTTATCAGGGCAGTTTATTTTTTGTACGGATTCTTCCATTTCATTTAAATTGTTAAATTTGTTGTCATATAATAGGGCAAAATAGAAAAAGAAATGGAAGAGGTCATAAATGAACTTCCTAAGGAAAAAACATCAGGACCAGACGGCTTTACCAGTGAATTGTAGAAAACATTTAAAGATCAACTAAGTTAGCATTATTGATCACATCAATAACAAAAGTAACAAAAGTCATGATTTTATCAACAGATGCAGAAAAAACTTTTGACAAAATACAACATCCATTCCTATTAAAAAACACATGAAAGCATAGATATAAATGATAAGAAACATCTACCTAAAACCATTACCAAGCATTATCTGTACTGAGGATAAGTTAGAAACTTTTCCTAAAAAATCAGAAGTGAAAGAAGGACACCTATTATCATCAGTATCATTCAGTATTGTACTAGAAATGCATTATGCTATAGCAATAAGAGAAGAAAAAGAAATTAAAGAATCAGAATGGGCAATCTCTTTATGTAGACAATATGATGGTCGACTTGGAAAATCCTAGAGATTTAACTAAAAAGCTAATAGAAATAATAATTGTAGCAAAGTAACAGGATATAAAATAAACCCACATAAATCATCAATATTTCTATATATCACCAACAAAGTCCTGAAAGAAGAGATAATTTGTTTAAAATAACCATAGATAATATAAAATACCTGTGAGTATGCCTGCCAACACAAGACTAGGAACCATATGAATATAATTATGAAGCATTTTTTATACAAATAAAGCCAGACTAATTGGAGGAATATTTATTGTTCATGAGTTAGCTGAGCCAATATAATTAAAATGACAATTCTGCCTAAATTAATATACTTATTCAGTACCATTTCAGTGAAATAACCTAAAAATATTTCATTGAGATAGAAAAAATAATAACAAAATTAATTTGGAAAATAAAAGGTCAACAATACAAAAAAAAAACCCTATATGTTCTAAAATATTTATAGTTGCTCTCTTTGTGGTGGCAAAGAACTGGAAATTGAGAGGATGCCTGTCAGTTGGAGAATGGCTGAAAAAGTTGTGACGTGTGATTGTGATGGAATACTGCTGTGCTATAAAAAAATGATGAGCCAGTGATTTTAAGAAAACATGGAAAGACTTGCATGAAATAATGAAGAATGAAATTAACAGAACCAAGAGAATATTGTATACAGTAACAGCAATACTCTTTGAAGAGAAAATGTGAATGATTAAGCGATTCTGAGATATGTGAATATTCAAACTATAAAGGACCTATGAAAGAAGATGCTATCCACCTCCAGAGAAAGAACCAATACATGGAACTATGTGTTGTATAGTTTCATGTATATGTACATGCACATGTATGTGTATATGTATAGGTGTGTATGCACGTGTGTATGCAATGCATGTGTATGCACATGTGTGCATATGCGTGCATGAGTGTATGCACAAGAGTGCATGTTCATGTGTGCATTGTACACATGTGCACATATGAACATGTGTGTGCACACACATGCACATGTGCATATGTATATGTGTACATATGCATTTACATATACATTTATATTTACATATACACATACATATATATCTGTGTCAAATGATGGCCTTCTCTAGAGTAGAGTTGGGAGAGAGGGAGAGAAACAGCTTGAAATTCAAATGCAATAATAAATAAATAAATGAATGAATAAATAAATAAATGTTTTTTTTTTAAGAAAGAAAATGTATGTCTCATTGTTCCTTGGGTCTACCACCTCTCTGTCTGGGAGGCAGGTAACAGGCCTGCTCGCTGGTCCTTTGGAACTGAAGTATGACATTGCATCCATCAGAGTGAGAGCACAAGTCTTCTAAAATTATTTTTCTTTACAATGTTGTTGCTTACTACCTCTGGGTTGTGGATATCTTTAATTTTTCCTAACGCCGATGTTTTCCGGTAAGTCCCTCACTCATCCCCTTCCCTGAAAGCATCCCTTATAACAAAGAATAAAAATGAGAGAAAAAAACCCCAGTTCAGCTAAACTACCACTTTGACCAAATCTAATATTATGTGCAATGTTCCACATCCCTAGTATCCCATGTCTGCAGAGAGAAGGGGAGATGCATTTGTATACCTTTAATTTGGGGCCAGCTTGACCACTATTATTTCAGTGCATCCCATTTTAATTATTTGGTTGTTTCCATTTACATTGCGTATATTATTTTTCTAGATTCTGCTAGAACTACTGCATCTGGCAAATTCAGATAAGCCTTTCCTTGCTTCTGTGTACTCATCACATTCACTGTTTGCTACAACACAGAAACATTCCCTGACATTATTAAAGCCCACTGGGCTAAGGGCACTGTTAAATGGGAAAGACTGAGAAAAACAAAGATGCTTTGATATATCTAGGGACCTCTCTTCTCACTAGCTCTTGCAGAAGCAACAACTACAGAAAACCTCCCCTGATTTTATAATGTAAGTGACCTCAGGCTACAATGACCACAAACTCTGACTTCCTCTGGACTCTCAGGCAAAAGCCTCCCAGTGCCATTAAAAGGCTCTTCTAACACTAGTTTCAAAACAAGGTAGGAAGGTCTATGTATGGACATGCATGTATCAACTTATGTTTAAGCATATGCATTACAAAAAATTATTTAAAATAGCAAACTTAAGTGTCTTTTACTGGCTCTTCCTTCCCCATCCTTCCAACCACCCCCCAACTTAAAGTAGTTTTTGTCCTTTTTAAGATTGAATTCCCCCTTTTCATTCTCAACCCCCAAACTCATAAGTCACAATAAAAGAAACCAGCTTTAAGTAACAGAAAATCAAATGAGCATCTAAAAGGAAAAGGCTTTCAAATATGGGTGGCAGTATACTAGCCCTGAGAGGATATTAGGTATCTTTTACTTTCTTTCCCCATCATGCCTTCCAGACTTTGGAGGGCTGAAGGAAAAAAAAGAACTCAGCCTGCTTAACGAGATATGAGCACCTGGCCTGGGTGCTAATCACCAGTTAAAGGGTAGAAGCCACAGGGACCCCAGCAGATCCTTAAGTGAGTTTTTACCTTTTTTGTGTCCTGGCCCTCTTTGGCAGATGCTGAAGCCTACCAAACCCTTCCTGGAATAATATTAAGTGCACATAATAAAATACCTGGGATTACAAAGGAAAGCAATTATGCTGAAATGTAATTATTAAAATATTTTTAATAAAACAAAACAAGCTCATGAATGCCAGGTTAAGAATGCCTGGAAGTCTCCCTTCAACACACTTGCTTGCATTTGTTCCATTGGTCCTCAATAGTCTCTGATCCAATCCTAACTCTTCTATCACTATCACTTTCATAGCTCTTCCCTTCTCCTTGGTCCTGATAATCATTTAATATCATTTTTGGACCTTAAAAAGAGCCAAAGCCTGAACTAATCTATCAGATTGCTTTGCTTTGCTCTAAAAATTCCCTTTCCTGTGTCAGTAACTTCAAAGACCAGATAAGATGGACAATGAGTATTCTTCTTGTTGGTGACAGGATGCCTACGATCAGAATAGAGGGGCATCTCTTATCTTGGGGACATATGCTATATGGGGGAAAAATTCAGATATCCTGGGATCCTAATTTCCAACTGACACTACTTTGTTAATTGTCTTGTTAGTTTATATTTACAAACTTATTTAACTAAGAAACTTCCTTTCTAAAAACATATGGAGACCATAAATATGAGGGACACAGACATCCTGGGATTGTCCTAAAACATATAAAAATATTGTCATTCTTGTATCAGGCAGTCAGAATGTATGTTTTGGCTCTGTGCAGCACATATCTGCTAGCTTTAAGGGAATAAATGATACAAATGTATATCCCCTAGCTTGTTTGCCTCCTTTAAGCAAACTTTCAGGTCTACAGTCCTCATGCCTTCTGTTCATGGATGCTCAGCAAGAAATGGTGATTCATCCCTCATCTGTTCCCTCATCAGTTCAGACAAGATGGTGTCTAGCCTTGCTTGGCCACAGGTCCCCTGGGGAAGGTGAGTCACTGGCCCAAGCCACTGAGAATTGTAAGAATACTCAGCCTCTCATACCCTCCAGCCTTCTCTAGCCTTCAGTCATCCCATTCTCCTTTGCCTCAGGAGAGAGTGTCACACGCATTCACCTACCAAATCAAGTCAGCTAGCAATTGTTAAGGGCCTACTGTGTGCTAGGTACTGAACTAAGGGCTGGGGTGATACAAAAAAAGGAGAAAAAAGAAAGTCTCTGCTCTCTAGCTTATAGCCTAATGGAGGAAACAACATGCAAATTATGTGTAAACAAGAATCAGACAGGACCAATTGGAGACAGACTCAGAAAGAAGGCCCTAAGATTCAGAGGAGGACTGGGAAAGGGCGGGGGTTTAGTTGAAACTAGAAGGAAGTCAAAGATGGGAGAGACAGAGAGAGAGAAAGAGAAGGAGAGAGACAGAGACAGAGAGTGACAGAGAAAGAGAGAGAGAGACAGAGAAAGAAAGAAAAAGAGACAGAGAGAGACAAAGAGCCAAGGAGCCAGAGAAAGAGACAGAGAGAAAAAGAGAGCCAGAGAACGAGATGGAATTCTAGGCGTAGAGGAGAACCAGGGAAAATGTTCAGATCAGGAGGATGTAGTGTCTTATGCGAAGAACAGCAGAGAGACCAACATCCCTGGATCTGTAGGACCATTGGACAGCAGAGTGGGAGAGGAGAACACTGGAAAGGTGGGGAAGGGCCAGGTTATAAAGTGTTTTTAAAAGCCAGAGGACTTCATATTTGATCCTGGAGCTAATAGGGAGCCACTAGAGTTGATTGAATAGGAAAAACTTGCACTTTAGGAAGATTAGATTCTACACAGGAGGGGCTGGAGTGGTGGCAGGGAGACCAACCTGCAGGCTTTTGCGATGGCCCAAGTGTAAAATGATTAAGGTCTGCTCAAGGGTTAGAGGAGAGAAGGGACGCATAGGAAAGATGTTATGAAGATAGAAACAAGACAGGGCTTGGTAAAGGGCCAAGAACACCTTGATGAACCAGAGAGATTCAATATTCTTCCAGGTCTTATTTGTTAACACCTCTTTCCTTCTTTTCTTAAATTTTTTTTTTTATCCTGAACTAAAACACCAGAAAGTGCATTTTCCATAAACTCATTAGATCACAAAAATTAGATCTATATGAAACTGTAAATCTCCATTCCACATGAATCGTTTTAAATATATATGCACATGTAAATATAAATTTTATATGTTACTTTACAAACTGTTATCCTTGTCTGTTTCCTTCTGAATTTCCTTCTGTTCTCTTCTGTACATTAAAAAAAATATTTTAGGGGTGGCTAGGTGGCGCATTGAATAGAACACTGGTCCTGAAGTCAGGAGGACCTGAGTTCAAATTTGACCTCAAACTCTTAACACTTACTAGCCATGTGACCTTGGGCAAGTCACTTAACCCCTTGCCCTGCCCTCCCCCCTCCAAAAAAAATGTTATAATGCTTCTCTTTTTTTGTTTTTTTTTGGCATCACCACTGCTAACTCTAGCTCTCTCCCATCCCCCACTAAGCCAGAGAAAGGGGGGAAAAACCTTTGTTACAAATAAGCTTAGTCAAGCAAAACACTAGCACATAGTGGTCATGGCCAAAAGTGTGTGCCTCTGTCCTTTATGTCCATCACTCATGTATCAGGAGGTGGGTAACATGCTTCGTCATAGGTCCTCTGGGAACGTGGTTGGTCAGTGCTTCGGTCAGAGATCTTCAGTCTTTCAAAGTTGGTTTTTCTTTTTCTTTTCTTTTATTTTATTATAATTTTAAAAAAAATTTTGGAGGGGAGAAGGTAGCAAATTGGGGTTAAGTGACTTGCCCAAGGTCACACAGCTAGTTTTTTGTGTTAAGTGTCTGAAGTCAAATTTGAACTCAGGTCCTCCTGACTCCAGGGCTGGTGCTCTACACTGCACCACCTAGCCACCCCCGGTTTTTCTTTTTAATGTGATTGTCAGTTTAAATTGTTCTCCTGTTTCTGCTCATTTCATTTTGTGTCAGTTCATGTGGCCCACCATTCTGTGAAATTGACCCCTTTGTCATTTCTTACTGAGCAATAATACTCCATTATATTCATATACAATTTGTTCAGCCCTTCCCCATTGTCTAAGAGGTGATCAAAGGTACTCTCTTAGATTCTATTTATTTTTTTCTCCCCTCCTCCTCCTCTTTTTAATCCTCCCTTGCTTTTCTTGTGACTATTCCCTTCTTGATACCATTCTTCCCATTAATCTCCCTCCCATCTCCTCTTATTTTCCTGTTTAGAGTGATTTATTTCTATATCAAACTGTTTGCATGTATATCCAATCCTCCTTTGTCCTTTTCAGATAAGAACGAGGTTCAGTTGATGCCTCCTCTTTCATTACCTTCCTCCATGTTTGTATGCTCTCTTTGTCAAGCATTCCAATAATAAGAATTAGTAAGTTCCATCCTGGTGTTCCTTCTTTCCTCTTTTTGCCCTCCCTTCCCTTTTTGCCTTTTAAAATCATCAGAACAGAACCAATCCAAGTGTCCCCCAAACCCAACTAGGACCTCTGCTGTTTCGCTTCTTTGTTTTTTAGATCTCTCAATAGTCTTTAAAGACATCAAAACTCTGAAGAAACGTTTGCTTTGTCTGTAGAATATTAGTACTATGTTATCAGACAATCTCTTCTAACTGTTCAAAGAAATTTACCTTTCTAGACTTCTTATGGATGTTTTATTTATATTTCAATGTTTCAACTCAGCTTGTGTGTTTTCATCATAAATGCTTAAAAGTCTTCTGTTAAAGATCTGTTTATTTTCCTATCGATTACACTCGGTTTTGCAGGGTAAGTGATTCTTGGTTGTAAGTCTATATCTTTTGCCTTTTGGAATATTGTATTCCAAGATTGCCTTTGGTTTTCAGTGGATGCTGCCAGATTTTGCTGGATCCTGACTGTAGTTCCTCAAAACTTTCTAGATTCTTGAAGCATTTTTCTTTTTTATTTAATTCAATTTTATTTTCAGTTCTGAATTCTCTCTCTCCTTCCCCTCCTCTACCCATTGAGGTGAGAAAAACAAAATCCATTACAAATATTCAGTCATTAAAAACAAATTCCCACATGAATCATTCACACACCGCCTCCCAGAAAAAGGAAGAAAGGAAAATATGCTTCAATCTGTACTGAGTCCATCAGCGTTTTATCTGGAGGTGGATAGTATGCTTTCATCATGAATCCTTTGGAATTATAGTAAGTTATTGTGTTGATCAAGGTTACTAAGTCTTTTGCAATTGATTATTTTTGTAATATTGCTGTTATTATATAAATTCTTCTACTAATTGCATTCACTTTGCATCAGTTCACATAAGTTGTTCCATATTTTTTGAAATCATCCCCTTCATTATTTCTTATAGCACAATAGTATTCCATCACTTTCATATACTATAACTTGTTTAGACATTCTCCAATTGATGGACATCCCATCAGTTTCCAATTCTTTGCCACCACAAAAAGAGATACTATAAATATTTTTTGTTCATAGGAGTCTGTTTCTTCCTTTAAAAAAAATCTCTTTGATGTATAGACAGAGACACTATATCAACTGGCAAAAAGGTATGCACAGTTTAACAATTTTTTGGACATAGTTCCAAATTGCTTTCCAGAACACTTGAACTGATTATAGCTCCATGGTTGCTTATGACGTCATTTTTTTTTCAGATTCTTCTTTTTTCTTTTTTTTTATATGAGAATATTTTATTTTTTCCAATTACATGTAAAGACAATTTTCAACACTCATTTTTCAGAAGATTTTGAGTTCCAAAATTTTCTCCCTTTCTCCCTTCCCTTTTCCCTAAGACAGCAAGCAATATGATATAGGTTATACATGTACAATTATGTGAAACATATTTCCATATTAATTATGTTGTGAAAGAAGAAACAGAACAGTAAAACGTGAAAATAGTATTTTTGATCTGCAATCAGACTCCATCAGTTCTTTCTCTAGATGTGGATAGCATTTTCCATCATGGGTGTTTTGGAATTGTCTTGGATCATTGCATTGCTGAGAAGAGCTAAGTAAATCATAGTCGATCATCACACAATGTTACTATTACTGTATACAATGTTCTCCTGCTTCTGCTTATTTCACTCAGCATCAGTTCATGTCTTTCCAGGTTTTTCTGAAACCTGCCTGCTTATCATTTCTTATATTACAATAATATTCCATTACATTCATATACCACAACTTGTTCAGCCATTCTTCTATTGATAGGCACCTTCTCAATTTTCAATTTTTTTGCCACCATAAAAAGAGCTGCTATAAATATTTTTTGCACATGTAGTTCCTTTTCCCTTTTTTATGATTTCTTTGGGATACAGACTTAGGAGTGGTATTGCTGGATCAAACTGCCCTCTGGGCAGTTCCAAATCGCTCTCCAGAATAGTTCGATCAATTCACAACTCCACCACCAAAGCATTAGTGTTTCAATTTTCCCACATCTTCTCCAACAGTTATCATTTCCTTTTCTGTTGTATTAGCCAATCTGATAGATGTGAGGTGGTACCTCAGAGTTGTTTTAATTTGCATTTTTCTAATCAATAGTGATTTAGAACATTTTTTAATATGACTAGATACCTTTGATTACTTCATCTGAAAACTGCCTGTTCATATCCTTTGACCATTTATCAATTGGGGAATGGATGCCATTATTTATGTCAAAATCATGTACTCATTTAGAGTTTATCTTGGTATATGGTATGAGATAAATGAACAATTTTTATTGACTAGTGAGTTCTTGCCCCAGTAGTTACAGTCTTTGTATTTAACGAACACTTAGTTATAGTGATTATTTGCTTTGTATATTGTGTACCTAATCTATTCCTGTGATCAACCTTCCTTTTTCTTACCCAGTGCTTTGTAGTAAAGTTTGAGATATAGCATTCCTAGGTTCTCTTCCTTCACATTTTTTTTATTGATTCTATTGACCTGCTTGACCTTTTATTACTCCAAATGAATTTTATTATTTTTTCTAGCTCTATAAAGAAATATTTTGGTAGTTTGATTGCTATGGCATTGAATAAGTAATTAATGTAGACAGGATTATCATTTGTATTATATTGGTGCAACCAACCTATAAGAATTAATATTTCTGATTAGACAGGGGGGTGGAGTCATGATGGCGGTGTAGAAGCAGGAAAACTCTGTGGCTCCCCCCATAACCAGCTCAAATACCTATAAAATATGACTAAACAAATTTTAGAGCTCTAGAACCCACAAAGTGACAGAGAAACAAATCTCCCACTGAAGGCAGCCTGGAAGGAGGACAGGAAGGGTTCATCATAGCACAAATAAAGCCGCAGTTTTAGCCCCAGGGTGGCCTGAGCAGCCCAGCTGGAGCATTCAGGAGAGTGGATCACTGGCAGATGTGGTGGTTTCCAGAGTTATCAATCCATAAATGCCAAAGACTCAGTGGAACTCAGCTGAATTTGGGGGGGTGGAGGAACGGGTCCAGCCCTCTGCCCCCAGAGTCAGAAGTGGCAGAAGTGGCAGCCGTGCAGCCACCTCCACATGGCTGCTTTAGAGCTCCCAGCCTGCGGATTTCAGGGGGGCCAAGCAACCATTCAGAGGCTAAGTGCTCTTGCCTTAACCTGCCTGGATCAGGATCGTGGTCTTGGGTGGTAGTCCTGAGGTGCGTGACCAGGGAGCCAAAACTGGTGGGAGCTGTAGAGATGGTGGCCTCCTAATACCTTCAGCACCTGAGAAAACCTCAGCAATTTGAGACAAAGTTCTCCCCTCTGCAAGCAGAGTTCTACTGTGGCAAAGACCTCAAAAGTCAAGTTAATTGACTGGCAACATGAGCAGGCAAAGGAAGCAAAGCAAGCACAGCAACCCAACTTTAGATTCCTTTTTTGGGGGACAAAAAGGATCAAAGCATGGAACAGGAGGAAGACAACACAGTCAGAACTCCTGCTCCAAAAGCTTCCAAGAAAAATATGAATTGGTTACAGGCCATAGAGGAGCTTAAGAAGGATTTAGAAAACAAAATAAGAGAAGTGGAGGAAAAATTGGGAAGAGAATTCAGAATGATGCAAGAAAATAATGAAAAGAGATTCAACAACCAGACTAAAGAAAATAACATCTTAAAAAATAGACTAACTCAAATGGCAAAAGAGGTCCAAAAAGCCAATGAGGAGAAGAATGCCTAAAAAGCTGAATTTTCCAGATGGAAAAAGAATCTCAAAAGTTCACTGAGGAGAATAATTCCTTCAGAATTAGATTGGAGCAAATGGAAGCTAATGACTTTATGAGAAATCAAGATACTATTAAACAGATCCAAACAAATGAAAAAATAGAAGGCAATGTAAAATATCTCATTGAAAAAACCACTGACCTGGAAAATAGATCCAG
>CM053587.1:313546657-313589194 GCA_028646515.1 Pseudochirops corinnae | reverse complement strand
ACATGCAACTGGGAAATAAGATATACAGGCACTGGGGTAAGGAGATTCATCTTGCCCTAGTGGAAAGTCAGAGGGGTGATGGGGGACGATATTGGAGAGAGCAGATTGGGGGAGGGGGTATACAGTGGGATCGCTGCTTTGGGGTGGTGGGTAGGGGAAAGATGGAGAGAAAATTTGTAACTCAAAATCTTGTGGAAATAAATGATGTAAACTAAAAAAAAAAACAAAATTTAATAATATAAAAAAAATAAAAGAATTAATGTTTCTGGGGCAGCTAGGTGGCACAGTGAATAGAGCACAGGTCCTGTATTTAGGAGGAACTGAGTTCAAATATGACCTCAGACACTTAACACTTACTAGCCATGTGACCTCGGGCAAGTCACTTAACCCCAATTGCCTTGCCTTCCTCCTTCCAAAAGTAAAAAAGAAAAAAAGAATTAATATTTCTCCAGTTATTTAGTTCTGTCTTTATTTGTGTGAAGTGTTTTATAATTGAGTTCATATAGTTTCTGTATGTGTTTTGCCAAGTAGACTCCCAAATATTTTATACTGTCTGCACTTGTATAAAATGGAATCTTTCTATCTGTTCCTGCTAGATTTTATTGGTAATATACAGAAATGCTAATGATTTCTGTGGGTTTATTTTATATCTTGCAACTTAGCTGAAGTTGTTAATTGTTTTGATTTTTTTGGTTGACTCTCTAGAGTTCTCTAAGCAAACTATCATATCTGCAAAAAGTGATAGTTTTGTTTCATCATTGTCCATGCTTATTCCTTCAATTTCTTTTTGTCTTTTTGCTGTAGCAAAAATGCTATAGCTAGCATTTCTGTTACAAAATTCGATAATAACAATTGGATAATAATGAATAGTAATAAAGCAACATCCTTGCTTTGTCCCTGATCATACTGGAAAAGTTTCTAGTATCCTTTCTGGTATTTTTAAAAATAAGAATGGTTGTCAAAAAGTTTTTTTTGTCAAAAGTTTTCTGCATCTAGTGAAATAATCATATGATTTTTATTGTTTTTGTTATTAATATGATCAATTACATTTTTCTAACATTGAATCATCCCTGCATTTTAAATCCAGAATGGTGATAGTACATTATCTTTTTGCTATATTGCATTAGGGTCCTTGCTAATATTTTATTTAAAATTTTTGTATTGATATTCATTAGGGAAATTGATTTATACTTTCCTCTCTTTGTTTTGACTCTCCCTGGTTTACATATTAAGGCCACATTTGTGTCAAAGAAGGAATTTGGTAGGACCTCCTCTTTACCTTTACCCAGAAAGCCATCCCAAATAACAAACAGTATTTTTAAAGATTTTAAAAAAGGGCAAAAACTCAGAATAATACTCAGTTTAATACATAAAAATTCTGTAACTATTTGCAATGTACAATGAGTAGACTTCTCACTTCTGCAAAGGAGTGTGGATAAGTCTGTCTTCTCATCTCTTCTTTTAATTCATGTGTTTTTTTAAATAATTTTGCACCATTCACTTGTGATTTTTTTTGGTGTGGTTCTTTCTATTTACATTGTTGTAGTTATTGTGTGTCTTGTTTTCTTGACTCTGCTTACTTCATCCTGCATCAATTAATGTAGATTTTTTTTCATGCTTCTCTGTATTCATCACATTCAGCACTTCTTCCAGTATGGCAATATTCCATTTGATTCATGTGCCTGAGTTTGTTTAGACATTCTTCAGTCAATGAACATTTACTTTATTTTCAATTCTTTGTTATCACAAAACACAACTTTTTGTTTACACAAATAGTATCACTGTAAACATTTTAGTGCATAAAACTATAGATATTTTACTTTGTTTTCATAATTACAAATTGCCTTCCAAGATGGATATACAAATTTACTGTTCCATCAATGATTCCTATCTTCCCAGCATCTTTCAATATCAGTTATAACGATCTTTTGTCAATTTTCAGAAAATAAGGTTGAAACCACAAGATTGTTTTGATTTTTATTTCTCTCATTGTTTGCAACTTGAAGTATTCTTTCATATAGTTAAGAGTTTGTAATTCTTTTGGGAACTATTTGTGCATATCTTTTGGCCACCTATCTACTAGTGAATAGTTTTTTGTCATATATATGCATATATGTCTACATATATACACATATATGTTCATCCATTTTTATGTGGAATCATCAGTTACAGCAAATGAAATTTTCAATGCTGCAGAGAAGTTCACTCACCTTGGCAGTATACTTTCCAGGTATGTACATATACAAGATGAGGTTGATACATGCATTGCCAAAGCTAGCTCAGTGTTTGGGAGGCTCCCAAGAAAGTGTGGGAGAGAAAACGTATTAGATTGCCTACCAAACTGAAGGTTTACAAAGCCATTGTGCTGACTTTGTTGCATGCCTGTGAAACCTGGGACAATCTACCAGTGCCGTGCCAGGAAACTGAATCACTTCCACTTGAATTCTCTTAGGAAGATTCTGAAGATCACCTGAGGAGATAAGGTACTAGGCACTAATGTCCTTTCTCTAGCTGAACTGTCAAATATTCAAACTCTACCACAGAGAGTGCAACTCCAATGAGTTGACCATGTTATTCGAATGCCAAAAGTACATTTACCGAAAAGACTATTTTGTGGAGAATTCACACAAGGCAAGTGCTCACACAGAATTCAGACGAAATGGTACAAGGAGACTCTCAAGGTCTCTCTAAAGAACTTTGGATTGATCGTGAGACATGGGAGACACTGGCACAGGACTATCCAGCATGGTGTGCCTGCATCAAAAAAGGCCCTATACCAAGGATGGAGAACCTGGAGCCTCAAGGCCACATGTAGCCTTCTAGGTCCTTAGGTGTAGCCTTTTGACTGAGTCCAAGTTCTACAGAACAATTCCTTTTATTAAGAGGATTGCTCTATGAGTAAAGCAAAATGGCAGTAGCTCAAAAGAAACAGGAGATGTACAAATTTAGAGACATCTCCACTCCAAATGTTCATATTAATTATTTGTGCCTGATCTGTAGTATAGCCCTCCAACCTTAGGCTCATATTGGTCTGGTCAGCCACCGTTAGACACACTGTTCCTTGACCCTGACATAGTGCAGTCATTTTGGTCCTCTTCAAAAAGGAAGGACAACCACCACCAACCATATATATTATAGACTAGATTCTTATCAGAAAAATTTGGCATTAAGATTTTCTTCCCATTTTATCACTTGCTTTCTTATTCTTGGTACACTAATTTTGCTTGTGCAGAAGCTTTTAAGTTTCATATTAAGTTATCTTTTGTATAAGAAATTTTGAATGCTGTGGATAAGTTCACTCTATCCTATCTATAAGCTGCCTCTATCCTTTTTTTGGATAAGAATACATCCTCCATCCATATATATGAGGTACATGATTTGTTCCTCTTCTAATTTTATTTTATTATATGATCCTTATTTAGTGTGAATGTCATATAGCCATTGAGAACAGAAGGTGGAATATCCTATAATGTGTTAGTGTAAGCATATTCCAGTTTCCCCAGTAGTTTTTATCTAAATAGGGAATTTTTTCCTAAGTAATTCATGTTTTCCAATTTATCGAATATTGGTTTATTGTGTTCCATTGTTTCTGAATTTCCTTTGCCTAGTCCATTCCACTGATTTACCTCTTTATTTTTAACTACTATTAGATTTTGATAATTATTGTTTTACAGTATAGTTTGAGATCTGAAAGTGCCTATTTCTACCTTATGTCTTTTCATAATTTCTATTGATATCTTGATATTTCATGTTCCCAAAAGAATTTTGTTATTATTTTATTGAGTTCTATAAAGTATCTCTTTGATAATTTGATTGTCATAGCAATAAAACTGTAAATTAACTTTGATCATATTGTCATTTTTAATATATTGGCCCAATCCAGGCATTAGTATTGAATATCCTTCCAGCTATTTAAGTTGTTCTTTATTTCTTTAAAAAGCATTATGTAATAGAATCTATACAAGTATTTTGTGTGCTTTGATACAATGATCCTCAGATATTTCATGCATTTTGTAGTTATTTAGAGTGTGATTTTCCTATTGCTAGAAATGCTACTGGTTTTTGAAGACTTATCGTTCAGTCTGCAACTTTTCTAAAGCTGTTATTTCAATTAGTTTCTTAGGTTAATTCCCAAGGATTTTCTAGGTAAACCATCATATCATCAGAAAAGTAAGTTAACCCTCTTTACTTACTTTACACCTTTATTTCTCATGTCTTATTGCTATTACTAGCATTTTCAGAACTATACCAAATAATAGAAAGGAGAACAGACATCCTTACTTTACTATTTACTGGAAAATGTTCTTTTATGTTCCCATTGCATAAGATGCTTGTTTTTGGCTTTAGACACTTTTAGTAATTTTTGAAAGGTTACTCTAGGCTTATCCTTTGCAGAGTTTTTAGCATTAATCTCTAGATTTTTTTATGCATTCATTGAGATAATAATGCGGTCTTGGATGTTTTTGTTTTCAATGATTAATTACACTGATTGCTTTCCTAAGTTGCTTTCTCAATTTTTGAGAATAATCTGTGTAATACTGATACTGTTTGATAGAATTCTTCTATTATATCAGTTTTCTTTTACACCTAGATCTCTCTCTCTCTCTCTCTCTCTTTTTCTTTTTGGAGGGGGGAAGGTAGGGCAATTGGGGTTAAGTGACTTGCCCAAGGTCACACAGCTAGTTTTGTGTTAAGTGTCTGAGGCTAGATTTGAACTCAGGTCCTCCTGACTCCAGGGCTGGTGCTCTATTCACTGTGCCACCTAGCTGCCCCTCTCTCTTTCCTTTCTTTTTGGAGATTGAACTAGTTAAGGTCTCTATTTGGTCTTCTGTTAATGCAGGTATTTTAAATTTTCAAAGGTATTCCTCTAATTCTTTTGTGTTGTTTCATTTACATATGACTGTGCATAGTTGGTTCTAGTAATTCTTTTATTCTGGTTTTGTTGTGATTTCTCTTTGTTCATTTGAGTTTCTGACCTATTTTATTTATTTTTAAATATTTATAATTTTTTAAAAATCTGCTTATAGTTTTATTTATAATTTCTATTATTTTGTTTCCAGTTTATTTGTCCTCTAATTTTTAATATCTCCTCTTTTGTGCTCACTTTAAGCTTACTTGTTGACAATCTATTTTATCACAGAACTGGGCCTCCTGATTCACTGATATAGATTATTGGGAAATCTTGAGGGGGAAAAAGGAGATACTTCCTAGAAATTAGGGATATCTGATCTCTTGAGGAAAATGGGTCAATTATATAAAATTACACCCACAAGGAGCTGACTGAATGCTTTTTCCCTGAAGTCAGTTACTCAACAAGGATTTATGAAGTGCCTCTTATATAGTAGTTACTGGGCTAAGTCTCGTGGATACAAAAAAAAGCAAAATCAATACCTGCCCTCGAGGAGCTTACAGTCTACTGGGGGAGACAACATGCAAACAATTATGTACTCTATCTATCTATCTATTAGATAAATGGGATAATCAAGAGAGGGCAGGGCCTGGCATTAAAGAAATATAGGGAAAGGTTTCAGTTAGAAGTGGGATTTTAGCTGGGACTCCTGGCTCTCCTTCTCAGTCTTCTTTGCTGGATCTTCATACAAGTCATGTCTACTAACCATATTCTCCTGCAGGGCTCATCTGGGTCAATGTCTTTTCCTTCAATATTATTTCCCTTAGGGACATCATCAGCTCCCATGGATTCAATTTTCATCTCTATGTTGATAATTCCTAAATCTCCTTATCTCGCCCCAACCCTTCTGCTGCCCTCTAGTATCATATTTCTACCATTCCCCCCACACCGTCCCATCTTCAAACCTCACTATTACTGCTGAGGGCACCATCATCCTCCCATCATACAGGCTCCTAACCCAAGCATCATCCTCAACTCCCCACTCCCGCTCACCATCCCATATCCAATCTGTTGCCAAAGCTTGTTGATTTAACATTGCACTATCTCTCCTACCTGCCCCCTTCTCTCCTCCAGTACCAACACCACCCTGGTGTAAGCCTTCATCACTTCACGCCTGGACCATTGCAGCAGTCTACTGATTGGCATCCCTACTATCTCTCCAATCCATCTTCCACACAGTTGCCAAAGTGATTTTGCAAAAACACAGATCTCACCACGTCATTTGCCTTCTCAATAAACACCAGTGGCTCCCCCCACCTCCAGGATCAAATATAAAATGCTCTGTTTGGTGTTCAAAGCCCTTCACAACCTCCTTTGGCCCTTCAATACCCTGTGATCCAGTAATTGTTGTTCCTCAAGTTGTAAGGTTCAAATGAGATTGTGTGAAGTAAAATGTTTTGCACAACTTAAAAGTGTTAGATAAATTGTGGGCCATTTTTAAAAATTATAAACCAATAAAGAAGTATTGCCTTAGACTGTTTTGGGAATACCAAGGAATCCTTGCCCTCAAAGAAGCATATAATTAGGTTGGTGAATCCAGTCCCAACCAGTGAAAAGTTTACTCACAACACCAGGCCAATGGGTTAAGTAAATTACATTTGGGAAAAGGACTCAGAAGAATGGGAAAACAGATCACTGGGTTAAGTTACATTTGAGATAAGGACTGAGAAGGGAGGGGAAAGGGATGTTAGTAAGAGAAAGGACTGACTGAGGTAGACATGAAGGGACCTTGGTCCAAGTGAAGGTTAATCGACTTTCCCAGGCTCATCCAAGCAATAAGTAACAGCGAGGATTTGAACTAGGGTCCTCTAGACTCCAAGGCCCATGACCTTTTCACTGTACCAAGCTACCTTCCCCCTCACCTCCCTACCATAGGTTTTTGAAGCAGGAACTCAACCCCCTCAATTTACAAAAAAGGAAACAGACCAAGAAAGAGAAAAGCACTAGTCCAAAGTCATTTGGAACAGTGGTTATCTGGGCTTTACACAATGCCTCTCAGGTAGGGACTCTTCTCTGCCCTCGAGGGGTCTTTCCTTCCTCCTAAGCTAAAGCCCTCTACCCTAACCTTACCCTAAAGACCCCCCCTCTTACACTTTTCCTTTGAGGCCACGCCCCTTCCTAGCCCCGCCCACCCCTTTCTGGCCCCACCCCCTGAGTTCTCTCTCTCTCTCTCTCTCTCTCTCTCTCTCTCTCTCTCTCTCTCTCTCTCTCGGTCCTTAGACAACACCACTTTCTCCCCAACTCTTTTTGGTCTCAAAGCTCTCCTTTCTCCCCCTTTCTGGACAGTCCCATCCTTCTTTACCCCCACCTCCCCTCCAGGTCCCTCTCTTTATGGCTCCTCCCCTTCTCACAAATACATCTCTTCGTGCCCCCGCCCCTTTCTCTAGCCCCTCCCCCTCTCGCTCCTTCCCTTGCGACCCCTCCCCTTGCTCCTCCCCCCACCCCTCCCTTCCAGTCCCCGCAGCCTCCCCCTGCCTCCTGATGGAGGCGGCGGCAGCCAATGAGCGGGCGGCTTCACATCCGGGGCTCCCGGCGCGGCCGTCGCCTCCCGCTCATACACGGCCATGGCGGAGGTGAGTGAACCGGGGTTGGCCGAGGACCGCCCGCCGCCGCTGCTGTATCCCCCCCCAACCCCCCACCTCCCGGTGGCCATAGCCCCTCCTGGCCCGCAGCTGACGAGACACAGATGGGGACAGGAACCGGGACGGGAGTGGGGAGGGTTTGTACCGGGGCGCGAGCACCCGAGCCGGGCCACCTCCCGCCGGGGGCCGCGCGCAGCTTTCGTCTCCCCCCCCCAACCGCCAACCGCCCCCGGCTGCCACATAGCGAGCCACGGGCCGAGCTCCGCGGCGGCGCAATAGTGAGCCGCGGGCCGGGGTGCGCATGTGCGGCGGCTGGCCTCCGCTCTGCTGGGCTGGAGGGGGGGCGGAGGAGCGGGGCGGCTGCGGGCGGCCGGGTGGGGGGGGTGGAGCGGAGTTGGGGCTGGGAATGGGAGGGGGGCGGGCCGCGCGCTCGTGCTAGGGGAGCTGGAGGGGAAGAGGGGGCGGTGCGCGCCTCTCCGGCGCTTGCAAACTTTGCGGAGCTAGCTGTTGGTGCGCCGAGGCTTAGCGTCCCTATGGAACGGGGGGGGGGGGGAGGGGGGGTGGTTGTTTGGGGAGGGGACCGGGAATCGCTAAGATCTTCCTCTCCCTTTTCTCCGCGCCTCCCCCCCCCCTTTCCAATTCTTGCTCCACGGCTCTCCAGGTGACGCTCCGCGCATCTTAGCGTCGTGGCGCGTTTGCAAACTTTGCTGAGCGCTCCCCGCGCTGTTTGCGCCGCAAAAGGAGTGCTCGCCCAGAGTCCAGCTAGGCCATCCATTGGTCGGGTGCGGCGGGGCTGGGCGGAGCTCTCCTGGGGTTTTGCGAAGGAGTTGCACCGGGTGGGGTGGGTAGGGAATGTTTGCGGCGCTGCATTACTCTCTCTGCGCTTTGCGCGATCGCGGCAGCTTCCTAGACCTCGGAGCTTTGCGTTTTGCTGCAGCGGAAGGTGCTTGGATGCCTCCTCCACCCTAGGGGTGGTTAAGAAACTTTTGCATAGGCCGTTACATTGAACCTGGGACCTAGGTAAGGCTTTACAGCAAATACGGGAGGAGGGGAAAGGAAAGAAAGAGGGCTTTTTGGATCTGAGATCCTAAAAAAAAAGGCAGCGCTGGAAAAAGCTTTAGAGGAGGGAAGCGATTGCCAAAGTTCCTATTGTGAGTCAGAGGCTGGGACCAGGTCTAGAAGCCGAATCCGCTTACCCCTTCTCCCCGGTCCAGGGCTCTTTCCATTTAGCCTTACTGTTTCTCTTTCGCCAGAGAAGTGGGTGGTGATAGAGATCAGCAGTGCAGGTAGCAGTATTATTCCTAAAGACTCAGTGGTTAACTTGCTGTTGGATTACAGCTATCTGGGTAACAGGAGCTTTATGCCCTGCAAAGTGACATTAAGCATTGCTCATGGTCTGGGTCGCTTTCTTGGCAAAACCTAGAGGATAGGAGTCTATTGAAGTCATTAACTTCAATAGAGGAATATGTAATAAACTGATTTGGGGTGGGCATTTTGTTGTACCAGAGCCACTGAGGCAATCCCACCTAATTTCTGGTGACTGCCTGCTCTGCTTCTGTGTCCTCCACCATATTAATTCATTCAGGCTTCCGTTCATTCATCAAGCTTTAAGCATCTACTATATGCCAGTCACTGAGGATACAAAGTAGCTTCTACACAGCTGTACTTTGCTCCCAAGAAACTTAAACTCTAATAGGGAAGGACATTGACAATGACTTACACAAAAAGGAGTGAAATGAGTGCCAAAGAGAGCCAGGTAAAATGCTGTGAAAAATTTGAGGGAAAGATTACTTTGAGGGCTGCGAGAGAAGGTTTCAGGAAAGGCAAGGTTTCATCTGAGAGATGGCACCTCAGTGAGGCTTTGAAGGAAGGGAACGACTGAAGCAAAGAGATAATGAGGAGAGGTGGGAGAATGAAGACCAGGGCAGAGGATTAAGAAGAATTCAATTTTACTGGAATTTAGAGTATGTATGACTAGATTGTGTAGGGTCTTGAATATTAAGAGGCTTAAAACCCAGTACTCTTCACTCTTTAAAGACCTGAGAGAAGGCAGTGTGATGTAGCCAAAAGAACTCTGGGCTTAGAGTAAGGGTACTTGGGTTCTAGTGCTGACTCAGGTGTCCAGGAAGGCAGGTTCATTGGATAAAATTCTTGACCTGGAGTCAGGAAAGCTCGAGTTCAAATCTAATCTGAGACACATACTAGCTGTGTGGGCCTGGCAAGTCACTTAACTGCTGCAAAATGGGGATGATAGTAGCTCTTGCCTCTTAGAGTTGTGAAGATCAAATAAGGTAAAGTACTTTGGAAATCTTAAAGTGCTATATAAATGCTAGTGGATATTACTGTTATCTTTAACTTCAACTTGAGTCTAAGTTTCCTCATCCATGTGGTAGGTCTGATGATAATTGTACCTCCTGCCTTCCAGGATCATTATACAGAAATGGCTTTATAGACCTAAAAACACTCAAATGGATTTGTGATCTCATTGATTTGGAAGTCCCCTTCAGAAATACAGATTGCATCCTATCCGTGTCTTGTCCATTTTCTTCTGTAAGGTTTATGTCATGGAGGAACTCATAATCCTTAAAGGGATAGAGACGGAACCTGTGTCTTCTTTGGTGTAGGGAATTCCTATTAATACAAGTTGCACTTATACTTCCATTTTAAGTCTTAGTTAACTAGAGAGTACTAGAGAGTACAGAAGGGTTGGATTAACTCGCCCAGATTCACACAACCCGTACGTAGCAGAGGCTAAATATTAGCATTTCTTATTAGGATTACAAAGTACTGTGGAGATTCAGAGATGGTAGATATTTCCACTTGGGAGGTTCAGGGAGGACTTCAAGGAGGAAGTTTAATTTGAGCTGGGCCTTGAAGAAGAAATGGTAAGGATTTTGGCAGATGACTTAGAGGCCCAGGGAAGACCTCCCAAGAAAAGGAAAACATGAGAAAAAGTAGAGAAACAAGAAATTTAAGAATATGCTTGGGTACAAACAGTAGTACACTATGCTCCAGCCAAACTGGGACAGGAGAGAGAGGAGAAAGATAAGGCCATAGAGACAGGGTGTATTTAGATTGAAGAAGGCCATCTAGAGAGTTTAGATTTATTCTTTGGTCAGGAAAATAACTTGAGGATTTTGAGTGCTACATTCTTTCTTTGCTTTCTCTTCCTACCTATTGAAGTCATTGTGCAGTTGAAGCTTGGCGCTAAAAGGTGCCTAAGCTTTGGCCTAATGGGTATAGATCAGTTAGTGTAAATCACTTTCTGAAGGATAGCCTTATTATCTCTTGACTATTTTTTTTTTAATATTATAGAGGGAGGAAGGCAAGGCAGTTGAGGTTAAATGACTTGCCCAAGGTCACACAGCTAGTAGGTTGTGTCAGGTATCTGAGGCCGGATTTGAACTCAGGTCCTCCTGACTCCAGGGCCAGTGCTCTATTCACTGTGCCACCTGGCTGCCCCTTGACTATTTTATTTTAAAAAAGAATGATTGTCCAGGGTTACCACTTGATATTTGGGGGAAAAAAAAGGGGGATCTATCAGGAATATCGTCACTTAGTTCCCACCAGGCATTTTGGATTATGTGTAATCTTCCTGCAAATCTAGTTGGTGTTTAGATGACGAGGAATGATTTTGAAAAGTGATCTCCGTGACAGTGAATGGTTGTTTTTCCAGGTTTACCTAATGGCCAGTAACCCGAAAGCATGGTTGATTCCTAGTCAGAGCTCTGTGAAGGCTAGTTTCCACCAGGCCTTTCTACCAGTGATTCTCTGGGACAGCTCAGTTTTACTAGGAGGAGGGTATCAAGGCTTTGAGCACCACCAGTGACAAGCTGTGTTCCCTGGCTTTCTAGTCCTAGAAATGGCCATAAATCCATCTGCTATTGGAAGCGTCTTCATCAGTTTTACTAGCTGGGCAGGGCAGTACTGTCAGCTTCATGGGAAAATTAAAGTGATTTACATCAGAGACCATCAGCAGACAATTCCATCAGGAGCACCAGCTTTGCCCTGTTATTAAAGCATGGTTGAATCAGAGAAGGTTCAACCATGGGGGGTGAGGAATCTTTGTTCTCTTTGCCAACATTTTGTACCTCTTTGCCTTGCCCTGTCCTCCTCAATTTTTTCAGCCAGCAAGTGTTTGGGTTCTTTCTTCATGCTGGCTGTGCTAGATCAGAGGCATAGGAGGCAGGGAGGGATGTAGGGATGCAAGAAAAACAGAAGACATGATCCCTACTCTGATTGAGGAGACAAGATATGATTAGGAAACATAATACAGTATGAGATCTGACTTTCCAAGTGTTGTGAAAGGCTTTTAAAACAACTACACCAAGACTTTTTAGAGTCTTAATTATGTCCCAGTTAGTCAGTCTTGGAGGCTACTTGTTATTGGGTGTTACTGTAACCCAAGTCAGTGATAGAAGAATTCAGCATTACCATGTGCTCTATTTCCATGAGGTATGCTACTTTGTGGGTATCCCAGATAACCTGGCACTTCTCTTCTGCTCTTGATCCACACCCAGGTGTTAATAGAATATTCATGGTTACAATGCCAAAGCTTAGGCACCTTTTAGCTCCAAATAAGTGCTTGTCGAAGGCTTGGATCTAGGAGTTACCCTAAATTGGATTTTTCTTTTGTTATTGTCATAAAACCAAGCTCCAGGCTATGGGGACCCTTGGGTTCACAAAGGCAATTGATTGCTTCCCAGAGTACTTAGAATAGAGATTATTTCCCATAGATTCTGAACCAAGTAAGAATGTTGTTCCCTAAAGGTGAGTTTGGCATTTAGGGCCACTGGTACCCTGGCACAAGTTACCTGCCATTACTTCAGTCACATCTGGAACTGCTTTCACAGCCATTCTAAAAGCTCCAGGAAAGTCAGTCTTGTGACTTTTATCTTAATTCATCAGCAAGCATTTATTAAGACCCTTCAATTTGCTAGGCATTGGCAGTTCAGAGACAAAAATGAGCTAACACTTGGCTTCAAGGGACTTATATTCAGTGGGTGAAAATAAACATATGTAAGGATTGTGTAAATATCAAAGGAATGGGGGGGTGTGATGCTGAGGACTTTGGGAAAGCTTCATGTAGGAGAAGGCATTGAGCTGAGCTTAGAAGGAAACTAGAGATTCTATGACTCTAAAAGATCCTGAAATTATTGTTCAAACATTTTATTTTAATGAGGAATGGGAAACTCATGAGGTCTTTGTTATAACCACCTGAGGAGTTCCCCCAAGCCTAAGTGCTTTTTTCATTCCATTTCCTTTTATAATTTGCACAACCTTCACCTAACATTTATATCACACTTTGCACAGATAGGTTAAGTTATGTTGCCCATAGAGCAAGTCAGTGGTGGAGGAGAGGTCAGCTGACTCCTGCTTTACTCTTTTATGGCTTGTTTCTTCCAGTCTCCAAGAGAAATATTTTAGAGTGGTGGTTTGGTTCTAGACTTGGGAATGAAGAAGACCCCTGTTCATCTCATTTGAGATACTAGCTCTGTGAACCTGGTCAAATCACTTAACCTCTGAGATCCCCTCCAGCTTATGCCCTATTTATTTTTACACAACATACACACATTCTTAGCTCTTTCTGCTTTGTTGTTCAGATTTAGTTCCAAATGATGTTATTTCTAAAATTCATATCTGCTTGCAAAACAAAGATGTGCCAGCATTGAAAATATTCAGAAGATGAAAAAGCAGGCCTTGAAAACAGTTCCCAAGGCAATTTTGGGTAGTGACAACATTGTTGGAATCAGTTCCAAGGTTTTGAAAAATTCTAGTTGGGGGACACTGAGGGGTAAGGGGTTAGCATGTATGGAGCCAGGATCACTGAAGAGGTTGGCCTGCTTTTAGAGCAGAGGCTATATAGGAAAAGTTAGGGAGAAGGTTAAATAACTTGTCTGATGTCATAAGATGAGGAGAAAGAAGAGACTCCCTCATTCTCAGTGGATAGTGGATGTGACTAGTGTTATTTTTCATGATGAGAGGCTTATAGAGGTATCTGGGTGGTAGAGTAGAGAGAACATTGAGCCTGGAGTCAGGAAAACCTGAATTAAAATCCATCTTCAAGATAGTAGTTGTGTAATCCATGGCAACTCGCTTCACCGCTATATGCCTCAGTTTCCTCTTCTCTAAATATCTACCACACAGATTTGCTGTGAGGATCAAATATAGATGATATTTATAAAGTGCTTAGCACAGTGTCTGGCACATAATAGGTCCTTAAAAAATCCTTTTTTCTTTTTTTCCTCCCTCCTGCTGGAAGTTGACTATGTACCTGATTTCACCCGCATAATCATTGCAGGTTTTATAGCAAATTTTTCCCCGAAAGGGGACCATTAGATGAAGCTTTTTAAAAATGTGGCTGTGTTATTTAAAAATCATTTATTACTAAACCGTATTGCTGGCAGAACTGTACAGTTTAGCTAGCAGGGGCAAGATGCAAGTCTTGCCATATCACATGACTTACTCACACCAGCTCTTCATTGGGTTGAGTGACAGTACTGTTAGTACTGCAGCGTTCTAAGCAAACCATGCAAGTGGGCTTTCTGAAAATATGCTGACAATGTATGTGTGCTCAGAGTTCTAGGCTCTCGGCTTTGCATTGCGTGAGAGATAAATGCACATCCATATGTCACTGGTGAATACGTTGCTGCCCTGCTTACGTTTTAAGCAGCGTGATGAAGAGAATTATACAATGCGTCGATTACTTGGTTATTACTTTTTGGACTGGAAAAAAAAATTTATGGGGTGAAAGACGGTAGAAGAGAGTTAAGTCCAAAAAAGCCTTCCCTTTAAATAGTTTAGCATCTCTTGCCATTTCTGTTGTATGGCCTTTGATATAAAAGGCAGGTTCCTTCCTAAGTCCAGCCTGGGATGATTTAGTTTTTGATAGGCCAAAAAGTCTGCATGCTTAAGGATTAAGGTCATTCTCCCCTCTAATATGATCCCATGCCATGATGTGGTCCTTGTGCTATAGTTGGGCTGCTAGTACACTTGTGGAAATGTACTTTCTGACTTTTGTCCCTTCAATGGCTGAATCACCGTTGCAGTCACATTCCTAAAGTTTCCCTGACCAAGTCACTAAAGCTGTTGGTTCATTTAGACTTCACAGTCTCACAACAATTTTCCCAGAGTTCAAAGTAAATGGTGAGAGGGGAAATGAGGGAGGTGGAGTATGACTGTCAAGAAGTCTCTGGGCAGGAATGGGGCATGAGGAAGTAGGGAACAATTTCTGGCAGACCATCATGTGATCTGTTGGTGTCTGTTTCCTTCCATAGGCCTCGGCGGGGAGGCAGAGCCCGCGGGTGGTCTCCTACCCAGCTCACAGCCTATGCCCCGGGGAGCCCAGCCTGCAGACAGCAGCAGGTATTTGCCCTCAAGTTTTCATGGCTTCCTTCTCTGCTTCCAACTACGGGCACGGGCATCCTGGCACTTGACTGCCAAGGCCGAGGCCAGTCACCTCCTCCATTTGTCACCTGGCAGCTGGGTCCCTAACTTCAGTGCTGTTTGTTTGTTTTGGGACAAGCTGGTGAGTGGAGACTGCCCAGGGCTCAGGCAGGACCCACCCACTCCTTGCTTCTCCCTCCTAGGCTGGTGAGAACACAGGGCAGAGAAGAATACTGGGTTCTGTTCCAGATTCTCTGCTCTTTACTGGCAAACAACTTTCTTTGGCCTCATGACTTGCTTGACCAAACAAGGGGGCAAAAGGGGAGCCTGGTTATAAGGTGTTTTTAACTCAAGTTAGGAAACATGATGGCAAAAGCCATTGTAGTGTAGTTGACAGCCCTTTATAAGACTGGTGTCAAGGGATAAGACTCAAACCTCTTTCATGGGTTGGATCCAATCCTTAAATGATTGATTTGAGTTGTGGTTTATGCCAGTCTGTGCAGTAGCAAGTGGTATTATAGAGCTCAACTTGAAGATTCCTCCAGCTAAAGTAAGGCAGTGTGGGCAAGACTGGGGCCTAGATTGGCCTTTGTGGGGGGTAGTGTTGGTTAAGGAAGAGGCTGACAGGCAGTCTGTCCAAAATGAAGTTATTTATACAAATAATGTTTTTGTGTTATTCCAACATATTTCTAAGACTCTTTCTCAGTTGTCTTAATGGTTTCAGTTTTTCCCATCTTTCTTAGTACCTAATACTAGAAAAGCTAGGTATATTTTCTTGGCGTCATTCATGTTGATATGCTAGAATTAAATTCAAATAATATAAAGGACCTCTTATGTGGCTCTAGAGGAACATGCAAAGATAAGTAAGACATGGTCCCTTGCCTTAGGGAACTTCAGTTTAATAGGACAGATACCAGACATTATTCAGATTAGAACAAGTACATGAGAAAAGTATAAATTACTGTGAAATCAAATGATGAAGGAATCACTTCTAGTTGAAGGATCAGAGACTGCTTCATGAGGGGAGGCTGCATTTGAGCTTGACCTTTTAAAGGATAGGTAGGATGGCAAAAGACAGAGTTGGGGATGGGTGAAGCAGGTGTGTTACTCCATTGAACAACTATCCTACGCGTCAGGGAAACTCACGCAAATTGGTATCCCCCACAGTTGTGTCCATGGCCTCCGATGACCACCGTTTCAACCTTTCAGAGATCTTGTCCCAAAACTATGGTATCCGAGAAGAACAGCAAGGTGAAACACAGGACAAAGAAAAGTCACTAGAAGAACTGGAGAAAAGCTTCAACACATCTCAGGTATACAATGTTGAATCAGGACAGGCTAGGAAAAACCTATCTTGGGCAGCTTCTAATCCATCACAGTGACCTCACCTCCTCACTTTGGGGGTGAGGACAGCATAATCTGATTTGGAATTCCCAGGTGTGTTTTCAGTACCTGGGAATGTGAGTGAAAGCTATCAACAATTGAAATTCTCACTTGGTTCTTTTCAGGGGGAAATAAGCTATTCCCCTATGACAAGAGTCCTTGGGGGATTGACCAGATTTCTAGTATCCTGCCCTGAAAATAAAAGTCTCGGTTCACCCTACCAAAATGCCTTGAGGCACTAGGCTACTACCATGAATGATTGGAATCCCAGACCCCTCTCCAGAGCTGCTTCCTTTTAGTGTTCCTAGAATCTTAACCACAACCTTTCTGGAAAAGATTGCCTTCTGAGCCATTGAGGGTGGGGTGGGGGTTGTTGCTCAAGAAGCTGACATCCTATACCCAGTCCCTCCAGAGACCATGGAGCTTAGTCCTAGAATATTGGAAACTGACTTTATGAACAGTAACCCATGCCCTTCTTCAAACTATCCCTTGGTATCATTTTTAGAGATAGGCTGCTGGGCTAATAGAACAATAGAGCTAAACCATGAGGATGTTTTATGTGTCCTTTCTCCCCATACCCCAAGGTTTCTTTAAATTGGGTTCAACAAAACCTTTTTCATTCAGCCTTTCATGACCATTTTGGCTTCTTTCCACTTCCTACCTCCCTTATACCTCTAATCATTTCCAAGGAGGAAATAAGGCTCATGGAAATATATAAAAATCTGAAGTTGTGGAGTGAAAAATTTTGTTAATTGCACCCCCATCATCTCCTGTTACAATGTGCATTAAAAACATTAGGTTTGTGTAACATAAGTTACAGCTTGTATTTGTACGTTTTACTGTTTTTGAAGTGCTCCAGTATCTTTCTGCATCCTTGGGGTAAGCAGAATGGAGATTTATTATTCCTATCTGACACATGAGGAAATTGAGGCCCAGAGCAGTTACATGCTTTGCCCAAGTTCATACTGCTCATAAGTAACAGAGCCGAGATGCAAACCTAAGGTAGCAGGCTTCTGGTCTGTTACATCTCTTAGTGCTCAGTTCAACTGTATCAAGATATGGCACATCCAGCATAGAAAGCTCTTGGGGAGTTAGAAAGTAAAATTCAGAAGCTGTCTGTTGAAGGCCTACCAAGTGCCCACTAGAGTTGAGTGCAGGTCCATATTCTTGAGGATCTTGGCCTCATTTGAGAGAGAATGTATATAGTGTGAAACAATCAGACAATAAAACAGTATAACAGAGCACTCCATTGTGTATTATACAAAGCACATACTGATCACTGAGGATTGATGTTTTAGGGAATGTTCCTGAAGGAGATGTCCCCTGAAGAATAAGGGAGAGTTAGGACAAATGTACCCGATTGTCAGCATGTGTCCAACTCAACCTTAGTAGGTTTCTTAATCCTGGATGTTCCTCTTAAATCCAAGCTCATGAGCAAAGCTCATAGGTATTGGTCTTGGGCCCGTCAGGCTCCCTTGGTGATGTTTTGTCATCTTCTTCCTCAGAGCAGCGACATGCCATTTGAGGAACTGCTTGCACTCTATGGCTATGAAGCATCAGATCCAATTTCGGAGCAAGAGAGTGAGGGAAATGACATTGCCCCCAGCCTCCCAGATATGACCCTGGATAAGGTAAAGGGGAACTGCAGAACAGAGACAGATCACTTGGAAAGATGACAAACTGTGTGGAAACTAGGTTGACCTTTTTCTTCTTATCAATGCAGTTTTTTGTTTGACTAACCTTGTAAATCCTATTCAAAATGTAAACTTGTAAAATTAACAAAGTCTGTTTCTTGCTAATATTTTCAGCATAAACTCTCACCTTGGGTGAGTGTCCGTTGAAAGTCTGGTTTAGATTGATTAATTGATAAAATTTGCTCTGACCCTGGGGAATGTTAGATAAGAAGTGAGGCCAGAAGGAAAATTGGTTAAGGAAAGAGGAACACAGAGATTTTCATAGAACATCATGACCTGTGGACCTCAGGTAGTTGGATCCAGGCGAGATTATCCAGGAGGCCCATTTGTGGGACTGTCTTGACGGGGCTTCTTTGGGGGGGTTAATGAGATTGGAGATGAGGGTGGGGGGTAGGCCCTAAGCCTTGTAATACCTGGGCAAAACATTTGCTTCATTCTGGACCTCAAGTTTGAAAAAAAAATGTTTTTCACTTTCTTGTTAAAAGGAACAAATAGCGAAGGATTTGCTTTCAGGGGAAGAAGAGGAGGAGACACAGTCATCAGCTGATGACCTGACACCATCTGTCACCTCCCACGATGCATCGGACCTGTTCCCCAACCAGGCCAGCTGTAGGTTTTTTTACTACCGATGTCAATTGAGAGTTTTGATAAATGTCAAAGGTAGAGCACACCTTCACCCAAACAGATGTACATGCTAGGAGTTGAACTTCAATTCTGCCTTCTGCCCACCAGTTTGAGCCTCTTTTTGGGGTGAGGCAAGGTGTGGGGCAGCAGGTGGGGAGAACCCCTGTACCTTGGTCCTTTCCAAGAAATGTTGCTTATATACCTTGGTTTCCTTTCTCCCCAGGTCAGAATCACATAATTAGAATCCAGTGCAGCTACTTACATAGTATCTGTGTGTTTGTGTGTGTGTGTGTGTGTGTGTGTGTGTGTATCTGTCTGTCTGTCCGTCCCTCCCTCTCTCCCTTCCTCTCCCCTTCTACATTCCCCTCCCCCATTCCCCCTTCCTTGGCAGACAGAGGTTTAGGACACGATGGAAAGAACATTGGCCATGGAGATTCCGGTCTTCTGGGTCTCCCATTTAGCTTTGTGTTCTTGGGCAAATCATTTGCCATCTCAAAACCTTAGTTCTCATGAACAAAATGAGGAAAATAGTCCTTGCACTCCCAAACTCACAGTGTAGAGAAATATGTGTAGCCCTTTGTTTCCAGAGGTGTGAGCTACCATTCTTTATTATTTATGGCCCCATCCATAGTATAGAATAGTGCTACAAGCCAAGTCATAACTGCCCATGTGTCTTCCTCTTCCCAAAGCACATTTCCTTGCCGATGAAGACAAAGAGCCTTGTTTTTCTTCCTCATCTGACTCAGAAGAAGACTCTCTGCCCTCCAACGAGTGTAAGAAAGTGAGTGATCCATGGAGGGCTCTTTGAGAACAGATACTTTGAGGTGGGATGGGAACCTAAGAGACCCCAGGCCCAATTCAGCAGACCCTCTCCAGCATTTCTGAGAATCGTTTTGTGGGGGAACATGGGAGCTTAGTGTAAGAGAAAGAGGATTTAAACCTGGCTCTACCACTTAGAGATGATATCACCTCAGAAAGTCAGTCTGCTTCATTGAGTCTCTTTCCTTCCTCCTTTGTGAAATAGTGACGATGATAGATAGAACATCAGGTGCTCGATTATCTTCAGAAAAAGGATAGTTTGTTCTACCCAAGCCATTGGGATAGCACTGGGTGGGTAACCAAGGCAGGAACCAACAAAGATACACACCTGAGAGGACCCTCAAAGGGAATTGACCTGCATGCACTTGTGGAAAAAGCAAACAGGATGGTTGGGAAATAAGACACCCAGACCCATCTGCATGCTGGGAGCCCCATGAAGGCCTCATTGTGCCCTGTTATTGTGGTAATTCTTGTGGCATATTGACTTTTCAGGAGATCATGATTGGACCTCAGTATCAGGCTATTATTCCTGCCCTCCACTTAAACAGACACAATGAAAAAGGTAAGCAATAAGGTTTTGGAGGCCTTTGAACCATGGTAAGATTATAAAATGGGAAGGCCAAGGAAGGAAGATGAAATTTTCCCTTGTCTGTCCCATCTTAGGATAGACAGATGCATCCATAAGTCAGCAAATCTATTCATTTAACAAATATTTCTAAAGTATATACTCTGTAAATTCCATGGTCATATCTTTGTGACTTCCCTAATGCCTAAATAGTGCTGTGTACACAGGACATACTTAACATTTGAATGAGTGAATGAATGAATGCCTTCAGAGGCAGCTAGTAGATAGAACATTGAGCCTGGAGTCAGGAAGACCTGGATTCAAATTCAGCCTTTCAGAGAAGCTAAGTGGTATAGGCAGTAGGTGGTAGCTAGGCAAATACATCTTCAGACACCTAACTAGCTGTGTGACCTTGAGCAGGTCACTTAACCCCAATTGCCCCTTCCCCCCCCAAAAAAAAAGAAAAGAAAGAAATCTAGTCTTCGATACTTCATAGCTGTGACCCCGGACAAGTTACTTCTCCTCTGTCTTCATTTCCTCATCTGTAAAATGGGGATAATAATAATGCCTACCCCTCAAAGTGGTTGTGAGGACCAAAGGAGTTACTAATTGCAAAACTCTTGGCTATGTCTGCGGTGCTTGGCACCTAAGAGGTGCTTAATAAGATTATACTTCCTTCAACAACGTTCATTTTAGAAAAACGAAATGAATACCCATAGGTGATACAGGGGCTTAGAAGGTATGGCACAGGCTGTATTGCACAATAAGAATTTAGAAGGGAAAAGTTAAAGAGTCCAGAACTAGTTTAAGGCTGGGGAAGGAGACCTTTATGGTGGAGGTGGACTTGATAGAAAGTGAATAGAATTAGTGGAGTGGTATGGAAGCAAGAAGGAATCTGTCTCATCAGAGGGACCATGAAAAGATCTATCCCAGAAGAACCAAGCCCAGAAGACTGGATCCTCAAAGAACTGAATCCTGACTGTGCCACTTACCAGCTGCTTAGGTCCCCAATGGAGCGTTTATTGTGACTCAGGGACCATAGTTCACAAGTTGGAGGGAAAAATTTTTTTGTTATTACAAGCCATGGAAGGGATCATTTGAGAGCCAGCACTCTGCTGTTGGCTGAGTAAGCTGAATACAATTTCAGACGAATAAGTACGGTATAGGAAGCAAAGAAAAAATGGAAGATAGTTCTTTCCAGGTCTGCACCAAATCTTAGCAGTTGTGTAGAGGCTTACAAATCTGTCATTGACCTTGGGGAGCACCATAAAGCAACTTTATTTTACTCTATGACCAGCATAGCAGGGGAATTGGAGAAGAACCAAAATAAAAACACTGGAGTTGGGTGTGTCTACTTTAATGTTTTCATGTGGGAGGCCCTCTTCAGAGTGACAGGTTATAGGAGGCTTGCTTCAGCATGGGAATCATTCATGCCAGAAGATTGTCTCTCTCTTTACTTCTGCCTTCTACCCTTGGAAGCTACTCTTAGCCTTACTCAGTGATATCAACCCCCACTAGCCCCAGGAACAGAATTAACACTCAGGATTCTCACAGTAGGAGGCAGGAGAGCAGCCATAGGATGACAGCTCAAGTCACATACTTAGAGATCAGTAGGACCAGGAAAAACTAAAAAGACCACGGGTTTAGGAATTAACGCTTGGATATATTTGGAGGTCTGAGATGAGATGCCTAAATAAGAAGATTGGGGGACAGGGCCAAGTTCAGAGATGTCAAATATGTCGGCTGCCCTCCACCACATGCTCTAGTACAGTCTGAACCTGATTGGAATGTACTTGGGAAATGTTACACAAAATAAATAAAAATACAATAGAATATAGTTAATGTTAATATGTAATTGTCTAATTGAACATGCAGCCTGCAGGGATCCTGTGTATGGTTTATGATATGAAAGCAGGCTAGTGCATGTACTCTGATTCGTTTTTCATTGATTCTAGTGGGGCAAAGAAGTCCAGCCCTGCAGTTGTGTGATGGGTATTTGTTCAGATCTGTTATTCACTCAGACTTGATGATTCTGGCAGCAAACTCAATATTAGGGATTCACAAGACCCGGGACAGACTCTTGCAATGGGGCTAAGAAACTTTTTTCTGTAGATATAGAACTGGAATTCTTACTTGCTGCCAAGGTTACCAGTTAGTTAGAACTGATAGCTATTGATAAATGAGATATAATCTGTTTCATTAGCTCCTGACTATGATTAGCATAATCTCATCTGTTAATTGGAGCTCTCTTTGGCGTGGGAGTGACTGGAGTATTCATGCAGTGAGAGAGTCTCTTAGGTTTTCTGTGCCCTTTCAGTGAGCAGGAAAGAAGGAACAGAAAGAATTCCATTTTGTTATTCTGTTGCCCTGTGCAGACTCAAGGTAATACGAGCCACAAGAATGCTACAAAATCTCTGGGGCCTTGGAATTTCCCTTACCATTTGTTATGGGTAATGGGTAACTGTCACTACTGGTAAAAAGGGATATCTGATTATCTGGGTGTAAATTTTAAAAAAAAATTTGTAGTAGCTACAAGGAGACAATTCAGCTCACAAACTAGCAGACAATTACAAATATATATTCAGTGAACCTGTCGTTAGAAAAACTCATTCTGTATATTTGCATCTCTTCTTCCCAAGTTCAAATCTGGCCTCAGACGTTTACCTAGCTGTGTGACCCTGGGCAAGTCACCTAACCCTGTTTGCATCAGTTTCCTCATCTATAAAATGAGCTGGAGAAGGAAATGACAAACCACCAAAGTATCTCTGCCAAGAAAACCTCAGATGGGGTCACAGAGGGTTGATGTGACTGAAAGACAACAGAACCGCAGATGTTGGCAGATTTTGTTTTAGGAGATCCCCATGGTGGGTGGTGAGATGTTTGGCCTTTATAGGTTTTTCAGTTTACCTCATCGGTAAGGTATCCTGAAGAGCACTGTTGGCCTTACAAAAGAAAATTTAAAGACATTAATATCCAAAGTGGCACCGTAGAGAAAGGTGGTGGGCCTGAACTCAGATCTGGTCTCAGAGACTTACCTGTTACCCTGGACAAGTCATTTAACCCTGATTGCCTCAGTTTCCTCACTTGTAAAATGGGGATAAATCATAGCACTTACCTCTCAGATATGTCATGAGGATGAAATGAGATGATATTTGTAAAGTGCTTAGCACAGTGCCTGGCACATAGTAGGTGTTATAGGAATGCTAGTTTCCTTCCTTTAAATTGTTTTGTGTGGGTGGCATGTTTATCTCCTGAGTGCTCTTCCTCCTTGTATCCTCCACCCAGAAGTATGAAATATAGGTTTTTTTATGTAAGCTTTTCTTTTTGGAGGGCAGTTGAGGTTAAGTGACTTGCCCAAGGTCACACAGCTAGTAAGTGTTAAGTGTCTGATGCCAGATTTGAATTCAGGTCTTCCTGACTCCAGGGCCGGTGCTGTATTCATTGCACCACCTAGCCACCCCTATGTAAGCTATTTTTATTTGGTAGGAGAAATATCACCAAAGAATACAAATGACAGAGACATAGAGGACCATTAAGGTATAGTTTTTAAGTATAAGGTATAGTTTTTAAGTATAAAGTATAGTTTTGAGGGAAGCCTTGGACAAGAGTACCCTTAAATTGAGATAGATTCTTAGAGTTCATGCTAGGTGAAGGGACTCAGGTTCACCTATGATTTTACTTTAATAGCCTTCATACCCCTTCACCTGAATTCTTGAGTTTAGGGAATCACTTTAGCTCTGGTATGGACAAAATCTGGGAACTGACTGAAAGCTACTCACTGTGAATTTAAGGAGATAGTGACCCTGAAACATCCCAAGGCATTTGAAGTGTCTGCTGCAATGAGGAATGTACTGAGAGAGGGAAACAGTGGTATGTTATAACATTGCATTTGTGCAGGATTGACATATAAGCCGAGGTGCCCTGTATGATCTGTGCGGTGAGACTCCATTACCTGTTTGACCCAAGGATTAGAGTCTGGGAATAATTTTGAACAACCAATTCATAACTTCATGTTGTTTGCATATGATAGCCAGGGGTATCATCTAACAGGCAGGAGATGTTATCATTCAGGGTGTTTCTGCTGTGGCCCCACAACTCCTGTGCTGTTCACTGCTGTTATCCCAGATGTCCCAGCAACATATATTGATGGGGAATTGTTTTAACATGGGACTGTGTTCAATGGCACTTCTAAGTGACAGTTGGCATTTTTCCAGAACTTTTATAATGTATGCCGATGTGTCATCATAAACATTTTAACCTGGAGCAACTTGAGATCACAATAAATAAATCAGATCTATAGTCTCCAGAGATTTCACCTACCAATAAGCTCTTCTGCTGATGATTTAGAACAGGATTTAGTTAGTTCTGTTGGCATTAATAACACAAGACATTTGGATTGTTTTTTTTAATTTTTTTTGATCAGCAAAAGAAACCTTTCTTACCCACCTACCTCATTCTCCTTCTGCTCAATTGAGAGCTAAAGAAAAGCAAAAACCTGTTACAAACATCTAGAGTCAATCAAAACAAATCTCCACATTGGCCACATCACAGCTCTGTCTGGGGGCATCTAAGTTTTCAGTGCTTCCAAAGGGATACCCTTTGGATCTCAGGAACAGTCTATTCACCGCCCTCCTTGTCAAAGCTATGAGTTCCTGATCCAGCTTTGGTTCTTTTGTATTGTTTGTGTTTAGCGTTCAGTATATCACTGTTGGGCTCAGTCATTGTTAGCCTGCTGGAAGGGTCTTTAGGTCTTTAGGCTCAGAGCTGCTGAATTGCTTGGCTCCCTTTTTGGTTTTCATCTTCTGCTCTGGTTATTTTGCTGTGGGTTTAGAACTGAATCCCTACTTTAGTCTTAGGCTCTGAGCCACACAACTGACTTTTTAGAATTTGTTTTTTGCTTTTACACAGCTCTTGTGACCTCAACAGCTTCTCTATGTCCAGGGACTATGACCAAAACCTAGGTAGTGGGCACCAGAGCTACTAGATAGCATCCATTCCTATTCCCTCTACAAGTACTTAAATTCCTTGGGGTCTTTTTTGGCATAGATGTTCAAACCCATTACTATGCCTGAGCACTAGACTGCTCCCTGCCACTGCTGCCTGCTGCTGTATTCCTAGTCAGCCTCCACTTGAATGTTCATGGTCTTCTCTGTTTTCGTAAGCTGCCCTCGACTGGAAGAATGACTCGCTGTGACTTTTTCTTTGCTTTTCCCAATGAGAATTTGGTCTAGCCTGCTTTCAAGTCATTGTGGAGTAATTAATTTAAAAATGTTACCTCTCCACTATGTTGACTCCATTCTGCCTGCCTGCCCCACCCCTTTCCCACCTATTGGCCACATTCCCCCTCCCCACCTGCCCAAATGATTCTCATTCTATTTTTTGTGTCCTTCACCTCTTTTATCAACAGGTGGGTGTTATGTTTCATCATTAGTCCTCTGGAATTATGACTGGTTATTACCCTAATCACAATTCCCAATTCTTATAAAATTGTTTGTATTTACCATATTACTACCATTGTAAAAATTATTCCTGTTTCTGTTCACTTTACTCTGCATCAGTTCATACAGGTTTTCCCAGATTTCCTTGGTTTCATCCTCTTCCTCATTTCTTGAATCATGTTTTGTCACATTTCTATACCACAACTTGCTTAACCATTGCTTAATTGATGGGCACCCCCTAGATTTCTGTTCCTTCTCACTTCAAAAAGAGCTATATTTTTGTGCATCCTCAGTTTGTTTTTTTTAGGACTAGTCCTTTCCTTAATCTACTATCTCTCTAGTTTCCCTTTCTTTCCTATTTTCCCGTTGAGTGAAATGTATTTCTATATCAGAATATTATGAGAGAAAGTGTATGTGTGTGTGTGTGTGTGTGTGTGTGTCCTTATTTTGACTAGTTCACTTGAGAGTGAGGTTGAAGTGTCAGCTACTCACTCCCCTTAGCCCATTCTACTTGTTTCTGTAGATTTTACTTTCAAATCCTGATTATGTGAAATAACCTTCCTTTCCCTTCCTCCCTTCCCCCCAGTTTCTCCCCTATGTTTTCATTCTTAAGATAATCAAGATGTTATAGAACTACTCCCAAGTCTTGTCTAACGAGACTCCTAATAACCCTTAATGAGCTATTTATACTTGTTTAGTTCCTTATCATTGTCCATTCCTGGTTACCTTTATATGTTTCTCAGTTCCTGTATTTAAACTAGAAAGTTTCTGCCCAGTTCTGATCTTTTAATCAGGAATGTTTGGAAGTCCTTTATTTCATAGAAAGTCCATTTTTTTCCTCTCCGACTCTTAAGAGTTTCTTAGGTTTGCTCAGTTTTTCTAGGTAAATTATTCTTGGCCATAAGCCATTATCGTTTTGCATTCTGGAATATCTTCTTCCAAGCTCTCTACTTCTTGCTGTGGTGACTGCTAAATCATGTGTGATCCTGAATCTGACTCCTGGGAACTTGATTTCTTTCTTTCTGGCTACTTGCACTAATTTTTTTTTTCTTTGACCTAGAAACTCTAGATTTTGGTTGTGACATTCCTGGGAGTTTTCATTTGGGGATTTATTTCAGGAAGTGACCAGTGGATTCTTTCTATTCCTGGTTTCCCCTTTGGTTCTAAAATATCTGGGCAGTTTTCTTTTAAGATTTCCCAAAATAATGTCTCTAAGCCCTTTTTTTTGGTCACGGCATTCAGTGATTCTTAGATCTTTTTCTCCTCTGTTTTTGCTGTGATACCTTTATTTTTTTCTTTTTCTTCCTAGTCTTTTGACTGTGTTTCAGTATGTCTTACTGTCTTACTGTCTTCTGGAGTCATTTGACTTCTGTTTGTTTCATTCTAATTTTCAAGGAGTTTGTTGCTTGGCTCAGGTTTTGTATCTGTTATGCTAAGCTGTTAATTCCCTTTCCAATTCTTTCTTCCTTATCTGTCATTTCTTTTCCATCTTTTCTTCAAGTGCTCTCATTTCATTGACAAAAATATTTTTTCATTCTTTCTTTTCAACTCTTGATTTATCTTTTCTAGTAATTCTTGTTGAATTTGTTGCCAAGCTGTGTTTTTCCCAGAAGTTTTGTTCGTAGATGTTTCAGCATCATTCTTTTCTTCTAGGTGTATGTCTTGAGCTACCCTAACGCCACAATAGCTCTTTGTGATGGGATTATTTTTCATTTGTTACTTCTTTCAACCTACTCCCTGACTTTGAACTCTGTGGAAGGGCTGGGCTTTGAATGAGAGCATTGAGAGCACTTGAATGGACGGAAGGCCTAGTCTGGTCCTGTTGTTCTTTTCTTCAGGTGCTATTCAGAGACAGACTGGCACCTGCAAGCTTTTATTGCTCCCAGAATGGTCTGATCCAGAATAAAGTCGATTGCTGCCTCCAGTGAGAGCTCTGCAAGTTCTTGACTTGAGTTTGGGTCTGAGCAACAGTAGATGCTGCTAGACTCAGCCACTCTCAACCAGTGGGAAAGTTCTGTTGTTTCAGTGACAGAATTGTAGAGTCTCCTTTGGTCTGGGATTCCTGCTCTGGTTATACCTCTGTAGGCTGGGAATGAGATCCTGCTCTGCTCCTAGGTCTGAGCTACTCTGCTGCAGCTTGCTTCTGAACTTCCTCATTTCTCAGTGGATAGCTCAGGGCCTTCCTACATGGGAATGCAACCCCTGGTTGCAGCCATAGGTCCTCAGTCTTCCATACTAGATCTGTGACCCAGAACTGGAGAGTGAGTGACAGATCTGCCAGTTGGCACCACTACCCATCATGGTGCTCTGTATGAGTCTGAGACCTCTTGCCCTCGTGCATTGCCTTTTCTTTGGATACTAGAGTACTCCAGGATTGCCATACTCCAGCTTGATCCCATCCCCAGTGTCAGCAGACCTGTCTACCATTGTTGACGTGAGTGGGACAAATGATGTGTTGACTTTTTTTTCTTATTTCTCCATCAAAATTTGGTTTGGTACATTTCTTATGTCTGTTAGCAAATGTAATGTTTCTGAAGTTGTAGAGGTCTGCATTATTGTTCTTTTTTCAGATTACTGGCATAATCAGTGTCCTCTTCTTTTGTTTTGCTATCAGTCTATAGAGAGGTAAGTGTTTTAAAGTGGGAATCTATAAATCTGAGGTTGAAGACCTAAATGAACAACAGTGTTGGTGGATGGGATGCCCATTGAGGCTTTTTTCCCCCAAGGGATCTCTTTCTTCTTAAGCTGCATGGAATAAAGATTCTCAGCCCTAGGGATGAATGTCTTTTAATGCACATCATCAGGCTGTCAGAGCAGGCTGAACACTTAACATGAAGGTGAACTGCTATTTCATTATTTTGATCCATTATATGATGAACAGATAGGTACATTATTGTTGAATTAATTAGTGAAGGAGACTGGCACATCTCAGTCCATTTATAGTTTGGGCTGTGCATAATACAGAGAAAATATAAAGCATTTTTAATTTTGCAAAGTGCTTTACGTACATTATCCTACTTGATACAACAGCCCTGTGAGGTAAACATTGTTATCAGTTCCATTTTACAGATGAAGAATCTGAGCCTCATGCTAAATGACTTGCCCAGGGTCACATAGCTACAAGTGTCTGAGGCAGGATTTGAACCCAGTTGTTCCTAATTCCAAGTCTAGTGCTATAATTCATCACACTGTGGCACTAGGATGGAAAAGGAAGTTGATAAGAAGGAAAGTAAAAGTTTAGTAAGGTAAAGGAAAGAAAGTTAAACATGACTGATAGGTGCTTACTAGGTGAGGAAGAGATTGACACCTCAGGAGATGAAGTCCTCTGCAAGCAACTTGCCATAACTTTTCACCAGGAGAGCTACTCTCAAGAATGACCAAAAATATTGAGTGCCTCCCTGCCAGAAGTATGGAAAGCTGGAACTTTCTAATTGACAAATGAAAAGTGATCTAAATAGAATAGATGGTGTTTGTCTTTCTGCCATGGCCAAGTTACTGTTACCTGCTCAAAGCACAAGCTAGTCTTCCTACTGGAAGAGAGAAGAGAAAGTAAAGGAACTTCCCAGGTACTTTAAAAAACATAGAAGGTTATCAGTATAAAAGAACTAAAAGATCTGAAGTTGCAGAGGGGCAATTCCTGCCTGGGTTGAGCAGAAGGATCGTTAAACACTTTGAGCTAAGGAATAGATGTAAACCTCAGTCTTGAGATTATGAAGAACCTGCAGTTGACCCTCCAGTGAAGGCATCTTGTCCATCTAAACCAGTGGTTCTCAACCTCCTAATGCCATAACCCTTTAATACTCGTATGTGGGCGTATCTACATGTGGGCGGACCTGCCTAGAGACAGATAGAGGAGTGGTGTCTTGGTTCCTAAGACCATCGAAAATATGTGTTTTCCGATGGTCTTAGGCGACCCCTGTGACCCCTGTGAAAGGGTCGTTTGACCTCCAAAGGGGTCGCAACCCACAGGTTGAGAACCGCTTATCTAGAGGTGCCATCTAGTGAAAGATGTGAGTCCTGGAGGTTTGCTGAGTCTGTGCTGAAAAACACAGAGGCAGGTCTTTGGTGACCAGGTAATAAAAGAGAGATTTTACTGATGTCTTTCTAGAGAATGGGACTGAAAACACAGGATGTGACTGAAAATCTTACAAGACTATGAGACAGTATGATTACCACTATTTCGTGGTAATGCCTGGACATGATTTTCACCAAAAAAAGAGGAACTAAGGCAGAAATTATGGGAACCTTGCAGCACAATGACCACTCTTAGAATTTGTGATAGAGAAGACGAAAGTTGGGTATAGTCTGATCCATACTCTAGAGTTTGAGAAAGGATTCGGAGAAAGATTCTGTGAACTCAAATTTAGAGAATTTTACCCAGGAGAGAAGTATGGAAGGATGGAATTCAGTTTTTTTTCTTTTGCTTTTTGGAGGGCAATTGGGGTTAAGTGACTTGCCCAAGGTCACACGGCTAGTGTGTCAAGTGTCTGAGAGCAGATTTGAACTCAGGTCCTCCTGACTCCAGGGCCGGTGCTGTTATTCACTGCGCCACCTAGCTGCCACAGGATGGAATTCTAACAGGCAAAGAGAAACAGTTCCAGTGAAGGGGGAAAGGGAAACTGTCTACAGAGAGGGTAATGGGTGCCCAAGGAACTCTTATACTGATGGGATATTTTTGTTTTAATTTTTTAAATTTTATTTTTATTTTCAGTTCCAAATTCCTTACTCCTTTCATTTCCTCCCAAACCATTTGAGAAGGCAGGAAATCTAATACCCATTAGACATATGCAAAGCATATTTCCACATTATCCATGTTCTCCAGAGGACAAAGGTGAAACAATAAAGGTAGGTGAAAAAAATAGGCTTCTTCAAAAAATAGGTTTCTTTTCTATCTTGGAGGTGGATAGCATTTTTTTATCATGAATCTTTTGAGTTGTGGTAGATCACTGTTTTGATCAAAGTTACTAAGTCTCACACAGTTTCTTATCTTTATAATATTGTTCTTACTATATAGGTTGTTCTTCTGGTTTTGCTCACTTCACTTTGCTTCAGCTCATATACGTCTAACCCCGTTTCTCTGAAACCATCATTTCTTGCGTCATAATAGTATTCCCTCATAGTCTTATACCACAACTTGTTCTGACATTTCCAAATTGATGGACATCCTCTTCAGTTTCCAATTCTTTGCTGTCACAAAAAGAGTGACTATAAATATTTTTATACATGAGTCCCTTTCCTTTTTATTTGGTCTTGTTGGGATATATACCTATTATTGGTATTGCTAGGTTGACGGGTATGCACAGTTTTATAACCTTTTGGGCATAGTTGAAAATTGTTATCCAACATGATTGTATTAGTTCACAGCTCCATCAGCAATGCATTAATATGCCTATTTTCTCACATCCCCAACATTCCTCATTTTCCTTTTCTGTTGTATTAGCCATTCTGATGAATATGAGGTGGTACCTCAGAGTTCTTTTAATTTGCATTTCTCTAATTAGTGATTTTGAATATTTTTTCTGTGATGGTAGCTTTGATTTCTTCCTCTGAAAACTGCCAGTTCATATCCTTTGACCATTTGTCAATTGGTGAATAGCTCCTATTTTTATAAATTTGGCTTAATTCATATATTTAAAAAATGGAACCTTTATTGGAGGACCTTGCTGCAAAATTTTTTCCCTACTTCCCTCCTTTTCTTCTAATTTTGGCTGCATTGGATTTGTTTGTGCAAAACCTTTGTAACTTCATATAATCAGAATTATCCATTTTACTTCCCATTAACCTCTTTTTCTTATTTGGTCATGAACTTTTCCCTTATCCGTAGATTTGACAGGTAATTTTTTCCATGCTCCCCTAATTTGCTTATGAAAAGCACCCTTTATGTCTAAATTGTGTACCCATTTTCAGCTTATCTTGTTACATAGGATGAGATGTTTGTCTGTGCCTTATTTCTTCTAAACTACTTTCCAGTTTTCCCAGTAATTTTCATCAAATAGTGAATTTTTGCCCCAATAGTTGGGATCTTTGGGTTTATTAAACACTATGCTACTGTTGTCATTTGTCTTTTATCTGTTTCATTGATCCACCTTTCTGTTTCTTATCCAATACCAGATTGCATTGATGATTACTGCTTTGAAATATGTTTTTAGATCTGCTACTACCCCCTCCTCAAAAATGACTTCTGATAATTGTCTTTTTTAATCTGTGCCCTCTCTTATCACTACTTTCCCCCTCCCCGCCACCCTAGGCCTTGTCTTAGAGTCAGCCCTTACCCTCCTGTTTCTCTGCTGGGTAAGATGAATTTCTGTGTCCAGTTGTGTGTGTGTGTGTGTGTGTGTGTGTGTGTGTGTGTGTGTGTGTGTGTTTGTATTTATATCTTTTTCCCTTCTTGAACCAGTTCAGATGAAAGTGAGGTTACAAGTATTACCTGCACTCCTCCCTCCACTTTCCCCCTATTTTAAAAATTCTTCCTTTCACATCTCTTTTATGTGAGATAATTTTCATCTTTTTTTCTCCCTATTCTCCCAGTGAATCCTGCTTTCTCTAGCCTTCTATTCTTCTGATATCATCCCAACATAATAGATTCACACCCATGTTGTGTTCTCTAAGTAGACGTCTCCTAACTGTCCTAGTGATGCTAAAGGAGTTATATATATTATTTTCCATATAGGAACATAAACAGTTTAACTTTATTAATTCTCTTATGATTTTTCATTCATGTTTATCTTTTTATGCTTATCTTGAGTCTTGGTTTGAATGTCAGATTTTCTATTCAGCTCTGGACTTTTCATCAGAAATGCTTGAAAGTTCTGTATTTCATGAAATGTCCGTTTTTTTCCCCTGTAGGATTATAGTCAGTTTTCTGAGTAGGTTATTCTTAGTTGTAACCCTAATTCCTTTGCCTTCCAGAACATCGTATTCCATGCCTTTTGCTACTTTATCGTGGTAGCTTCTAAATTTATGTGATCCTTACTGTGGTATTTAAATAGTTTCTTTGTTGCTGCTTATAGTATTTTTTCCTTGACCTGTGAATTCTGGAATTTGGCTATATTCCTGGGAGTTTTCATTTTGGGCGTTCTTTCAGGATAATCAGATGAATCAAGTAGCTTCTTTTAATTTCTACTTTATTCTCTGGTTGTAAAGTATCTGGGCAGTTTTCTATTAATTCCTTGAGATGATGCCTAGGCTCTTTTTTTTTTTTTAATCATGGTTTTCAGATAGTCTAGTAATTCTTAAACTGTCTTGATCTATTTTCCAGATCAGTTATTTTTCCATGAGATATTTCATGTTTCCTTTTTTTTTTCCAGTCTTTTGACTTTGTTTTATTGTTCCTTGATGTCTTACAGAGTCGTTTTCTCTCACTTGACCAATTCTAATTTTTAGGAAGTTTTCTTCAGTGAAGTTTTGTACCCCTTTAACCATTTGGTCGATTCTGCTTTTTAAGGAGTTACTTTCTTCAGTATTTTTTTGTACCTCTTTTACCAAACTTAATTCTCTTTTCATAATTTTCTAACGTCGCTCTCATTAGTTTTCCCTGTTTTTCTTCTGCCACTCTTATTTGATTTTTTTTTTCCCTTTTATGACTTTCTTTAGCTCTTCTAGGAATTTTTGTTGGGCATTTTTTTCTTGAGGCTTTACCTGTAGCTATTTTCATATCGTTGTCTTCAGAGTTTGTGTTTTGAGTTTTCCCAAAACCAGCCATAAAGTTCTTTTGTTGTTTGCTCATTTTTTCAGCCCACTTCTTGACTTTGGACTTTCTGTTATAGTTGGACTCTGTTTGCCTTTTGGAGGGAAATGACTGACTGACCCAGGCTTTTGTCTTTTATATCACTCTGCTTTCTCAGATCAATAGGGACCTGTAAGTTTTTGGTGCTTCCAGTGTGGTGTGATCTGGAAGCGGTCTGGTCACTGCCCTTCTGATCTGCATACACTCTGCTTCTTACCCAGATAAGCCTCTGCCCCCTCACAACACTGACTAACTGTGACTGCTCCTCTCTGCCCTGGAATTGGGCCCTGGGACTGGGTAATGGGCGAAGAAGCTGCCAGACAACTCTTGGTCCTGCACATAGCGCTGTTACTAGTAAAGGGGTCCTGTGGGATCTCTTTATGACCAGGTGTTACATTTCCTTACTGTCCCGGGTACTGTTGCTACCCTACAGCTGGTGTTGTTTCTACCATGCTGGACTCCTGGCCAGGCCCTACTTCAGTGTCCTCAGACCTCTTTCTGCCTTCCTTCAGCTGTCCTGAACTGGGAAAATGACTGTGTGACTTTAATATTTTCCTGCTCAGAATTCTGTTTGTTGTTTTCTGTGGTCATTTCATAGGAGAGTTTTTTTGGGGGGAGGTTTGACAGCTGTGATCTTTCATTGTACCATCTTGACTTGCCTCTTCCCCATCATCTTGGGTTTTAGGAGACAGGTAAAGAGGGTCATGGAGGGTGAATACGAAAACACAGTAAGAGTTCTGTAAGAATCAGTGATGCTAAAGCTAAGGATAAGTTGAAGTTGACTAAAAAAGCTGATACGTTTGAAGTGTTTTTAAAGCTATTTCTGGGACAAGCAGGGAGATCATAGGAAAAAGATAGGACTGTTGCTCAAGGTGGTTAGGATAATAGCATAGTTGTCATTGTTGCTCAGTTCTTGTTTTTAATTAGTGAAGAAGATAAGAATTTTCCAATTATGGGCAAGTTATTTAAATTTCAATTCTTAACAAAATTTTGGAATTAATAAAAGGAATGTTTAATGACTCTCTAGAAAAGGAAGCAGTGATCAGCATAATTTCATCAAGAGCAAGTTATAAATTGAGACACTAATGCATTGTTGGCAGAGTTGTGAACTCATCCAGCCTTTCTGGAGAGCAATTTGAAATTATGCCCAAAGGGCTAAAAATACCCTTTAACCCATCAATAACACTGCTAGATCTGTATCCCAGAGAATCAAAGAAAAAGGGGGACACATGTACAAAAATAGGTATAGCAGCTTTTTTTGTGGTGGCAAAGAATTGGAAGCTGCAGAGCTGCCCATCAGTTGGGGAATGACTGGACAAGCTGTGATATGTGATTGTGATGGAATGTTATTGTGCTATAAGAAATGGTGAGCAGGATGGTTTCAGAAAAACATGGAAATATATATAAACTGTTGCAAAGTGAAGTGAGCAGAACAGTCTATACAGTAACAGCAGTAGCATCAAGATAATTTGGAAAGACTTAGCTATTCTGTTCGATATGAAGATCTAAGACAGTTCTGAAGGCCTTAGGATGAAAAATGATGTCTGCCTCCAGAGAATGAACTGATGGACTCTGAATGCAGATGGAAGCATAGTTTTTTTTCAGTCAGTCAATAAGCAATCTTATTAATAAGGCTTACTATGTGCCAGACATCCTACTAAGCACTGGGATGCAAGGAAAAGCAAAAACGTGATCCTTGCCCTCGGGCAGTTCACACTCTGATGGAGGAGACAGCATGCAAACAGCTCTGTACATATATGATCCATACAGAGCAAATGGGTGGTCATCTCAGTAGGAGGGACAGCATGAGGGCAGTCTCTTGCAGAAGCTGAGATTCAAAGTATCTTGAAAGGAAGCCGGCAGGTGAAAGGGAGAAAGAAGAGCATTCCAGGCATGGGGGACAGCTGGTGCATAGGCCCAGGGATGGGATGTGGAGGGAAGGACCTCACAAAGGCCCGTGTGCTGGACCCTACAATACGTGGAGAGGAATGAAGTGTAGAAGAGTGTCAGTTTGGAAAAGTCCTTACTGGAGGACCCCAGGGATGTGTGCTTAACCCTGTGCTTTTTAACATTTTTATCAGTTGACTTGAATGAAGACCGCATGCTTAGCAAATTTTGCAGTTCACACAATGATGTAGTATACAACTAGAACTCAGCAGCCCAGAACACTGAGATGTATCTCATAGGATGAAATATAATAGTGATAGATTGAGAGGCGGTATAGCATAGAGAATGGAAAGCTGAATGAGGAATCAGGAAGCCCTGGGTTCAAGCTCTGTCTCTGGCAAATGCTGACTTTGTGACCTCAGAGGTCATACTTTCTCTCAGACTAAGCGGCAGAGCAGTTGTTTTTCTTCATTGGCATAGAGAGTTTTCTTACATGGATACCATCACAGGTTGAAGGCAAAAAGAAGGATGAGGGGTGGCAGTGTGCTCTCCTGGATAGACTGAAGCCAACCTGGGCTGTAGGGCAGTGTGCATTGGTCCTCTTCTTCCTTAGTGCCTCTGGCACCTCTGAGATTCTGAAGTTTGCCAAGGTGCCAGTTAGCCTCCATCCTCTGAGGAGCTCACAAGTCTGAACCGTCCTCCCTTAACTCCCTATGCCGAGATTCAGAAACTCAGGTTGCTGGGTTTGAAATGGGGAGAACCTGGCTTGATGTACACAGTAACCTCACCTGTCATGGTGCCCATGAGCTAGTACATGTCTAGACTGCAGTAGGGAGAGTGGTGAAGAGGTCTTGGGCCAGCTCAGATACCGTGAAGTACTTGCTCTGCTGGACACAGACAAAAGGAGACCCTTCTCATCCTCAACATGAGAACATATCTGGAACATTTTGTAGATCCATTTTCTTCTAGGCACCACACTGAGAAGGGTCTTAATTAGCTGAAGAGGGTTGATTTAGTTTAGGCATTTATTAGGCACCTACTGTGTTCCGGGCTTGACCTGGAGCTACAAAAACAACATGAACTATTCCTTGCTCTCAAGGAACTTAACATTTGTTGGAGTTATGCAACATATAAGTAAATGGACACTACATCGTCATTTCTGGGGGGTGTTTGTTGGGGAGTGCCGTTGGTTAACAATAGAACAGCAGTTCCAGAGGGTACAGGGGAACAGTGAATGGCCCAGGGGCTGACTTGTAGCAGCATCAGGGGGTTAGGAGTGGTAGTTAGGGAGCTTCCGTCTGATGAACCTACAATTCAGAAGCACAGTGATGCTGAGTAAAGCCATAGTGCTGTAGGTTGTCCCACACCCTCTGCAGCATCAAAGGTAATGTGTATTTGATTATCAGTCCCTGAGAAAGAGATGGAAGTGATCAACACCAGAGACACCATCTGGTCATTGGACCTGTCTGACAGTCGAGGCAGGGGCCTCCGGATTCCTGGGGCCGCCTCCTCTCTGAGGGTCATGTTTGAGCTGCTGACCCCCTGCCGGTTCAGCTCAGGTCTCAGTAGCAAGGATGAGCTCCCTCAAGAGGGATTCAGAGGACATAGCATATAAAGACAGGCTAGGGATAGTTCATCTAGAAAAGATAAGATACAGGGGCAAAATCATAAGTATATAAAGTGTTGTTTTGTGAAAGAGGCAAATAGACTTGCCTTACATATAGCTCCAGAGACAAGAACTAGCAGTAATGGGTGGAAGTTACAAAAAGACAGATAGAAGCTTGATGCCAGGGAAAACTTCCTAACATTTAGAGAGCCAAACCTAGAACACCACTGCTCAAGAATTAGTGTGTTTCCCTTCAGTGGAAGTCTTTTAAAAAACCGTTGGATGACTACCAGGCTTGGTAATTAATTAAGTTAGATAGCTTCTGAGATCCTGTTCATCTCTATGATTACTGAGGGGAAAAGAAAGGAGATTCCCTTTCAGCATCCCTTCCTGGGCCAGTAGCTTGGTCATGTCTTTCCTCTGCTTTGGTCTAAAGTCACCCTGGAAGCTTGGCTTCTGAAAGCCTCACTTGTTCTCCCCTTCTGGGCTACTTCAGGTTTAAAGGCCACAAAGGAATGTGACCTTTCAGTTGGCATTAGGGTTCCAGAGATCTGAAAATAGACTCTCCCAGAGTCCCTTCTCCCACCAAGTTGATTTCAGTCAGACCTTCCCAGAGATAATGACAAATCTGGCTTTGGAAGCAGCAAGTTGCCCTGTATGAGGATTAGGGTCATCCATCTGCCTGCCAGCATGAGACTGTAGGTGATCAGCAGGGCCAGCAAAAGTTGGCTGGCAGGATATGGGTTCCACAGAGGTGACTCACTTCTTCCCCTTCCAGCAGGTCCTGGCAGAACCTGGGCAGATGAGCTTAAAAGGAGACACTGAGCAGCATGTGGGCACTGGGTTCTGGTTTGGTTTGCCAAGTTTCCCTATCTTCTTTCCACCATGTACCTCCTCCTCGATTCTTTGGATCTCTTCATAAGAGTACATCTTAATATCTGATGGCATTCCATCCTCCTCATATTTCCTGTCCTGTTCCTATTTAATAAATATATAGACCTTTCCAGATCTCTCTTTTCCAAGATATGAAACTGTTCTAGCATGTGGAACAACAGCAATAAAAGCGTGATGGTAGTTAAAGCCAGGGTGTGTTCATCATGCTTGGTAGATGGCACCGCATTTGAATTGCCTCTAGTATAGTGCACGTGAGTCTGGAAAGGGAGGGAGGTAGCAGGCTGATGATGCCTTGAATGTCAGGATGAGATATGTGTAGTAAGGTAGAGGGTTTGGCATAGCCTAGTAATATGAAGTGTCAAAAAGATCTCTGCTAAATAAATAGTGCTAGAAACACTTAGAAGTGATGCTGGTGATTGTAGGAAGAAAATTATCTGAGGCGCTTTCCAGCACAGTGCCCTTGCAGACTTAAGTTCTTGTTATGCCCCTCATTGGGCAAGAGTGGTCATCTTGTCAATGTGTCCCCTCCCTCTGTTCTCTCCTCAGTCTATGAGAAAGAAGACCAGCTGCTGTGGGATCCCAATGTCCTACCTGAAGGGGAAGTGGAAGAGTTTCTGTACCGGGCAGTAAACCGGCAGTGGGATGAGATGGCCACCTCTCAGATCCCTGTTGGGGTAACTGTGAAAGACAACGAGCAGGTGAGCCTGAGTGGGAGGAAAGATTCCCCCGCCCTGCTGGGCCAGGTTACCTGAACCTGGGCTAGAAGAAGGCATCGTGTGCTTCAAGGCAGAGAGCCTGGTTTGGAATTCTAGCTCTTTTACATAGTGACCCAAGGCATTCGTGGTCTCTTTGGGCTTCAGTTTCCCTCTTTAAAATGAGGAAATTGGACTAGATCCCTCTCATCTCTAGAGCTGATGATCTGAAGAATTAAGTCTTGTCTGTCTTACTTAGTTGGAATAAGTGGAGAACAGATTTCCTCTGCAAGGTTAGTAGGATAGACTGTAAATATGAACCAGTTCACAAAAAACTCCACAAGTTTCTGGCTGTGTGACACATAGTGAGTTATTGGAGGGTTGGTGCATTCGGGGCCTCTCCCTGTTCTGTCTTTTGGCATCATAAAAAGCAGCCCAGGCTTTCCCCAAACCACTCTGCTGACAGAGCCGGCATTGAAGCCTGACCATTTGGTACGTTGCTGATGACCTTGCACTTTTGAGTACTAAGGGTCTGAATCTGGGCCAAAAGAGAGAGGCTGTGATGGTACCTGGAGCAGTGTTTACATCTCTGTCTCTATCACAAGTCAAAAGAAAGGTTGCTTAGATTCTCTTCTGACCTGTGTCCTTATTGTATGACTAGATTTTCTTCCAGTCCTTGGACTTTGGTTTCCTTTAGTGTAGAGTGAAGCAGGAGAGGGGTATTTCAGCTAGTTTATGGGGTCCTTGTGAGTGTTGGTACCTAACTGGAAGTGCTTTATAATGACCTGGGGCCCTGCCATACAGCTATGCCTCTGTCAAGATGAATAATGAAGTAAGGCACCAGGCCAGAGGCCAGGCCCTGGCTATTCATATAAGCAGATCAGCTCTCAGGATTCTCTCCCTGACCACTCGAGGTGAATTAGGCAGAGGGCAGGCCCCTGAAACCACATGACTCCATTCCCAGGCTCCTTGTGGCCACAGCTCCAGGGATTTGTCTTGAGGAACTTGGTCATCATCAGGTCAGGGTTCTATAGGTGTGGAATGTGGGGGACTCATCCATGGCCTCTCTGCTGTCTCCAGGCCCTGTATGAACTGGTGAAATGCAACTTCAACGTGGAAGAGGCACTTCGGAGGCTGCGGTTCAATGTGAAAGTGATCCGAGGTGAGAGGGCCTGCCTGTGGCTACCTGGCCTGCTCAGCGCCTTTGAGCCCCAGCCCCCAGCCTACTCTCCTTTTTTATTATAGATGAACTTTGTGCGTGGAGTGATGAAGAATGTAGGAATTTTGAGCATGGCTTCAGGGTCCATGGGAAAAATTTCCACCTGATACAGGCAAACAAGGTATGGAGCCCCTAGCTTGGAATTTCACAAACATTTCTTAAGCTCCTGCTCTCTGCTGGACACAGAGATGAAAAACAACACAGGCCCAGCTCTGAGAGGGATTTATAGTCTAGTGAAAAAAAGCAGCAGACACACAACTATGACTTGATTTAGGGTATGAGGGAGATAAGCTCAGGGAGTCAAGGAAGACTCAGTAGTGGGAGTGGTGCCTGAGCTGAGTGAGCCATGGAAGAAAATAAGGATTCCAGAAGGCAGAGGTGTGGGGAGACAGCCTGTGGCACAGAAAGTGTTGAGTCCAAGGTATAACCACTTGACTGGAGTATAGAGTACATGAAAGTGCGTAATGTAAAATCAGTCTAGGAAAAGAATGACTCTCAGTGCTCCAGGCACTTTACCTTCTGTGTGTCTGGATCCTTTGGCAGTGAGTCTGCTAAAACCTATGGATCCTTTCTCAGAAAAATACTTTTAAATATATAAAATACAAAGGATAACAAAGGAAATTAATTATATTGAAATTGTTCTCAAAAAATTGTTAAGTTGATAAAGTTCAGGTTAGAAGAAGAATGAGAAAGTTCTGCAAAACTAATCAGCATATTGAAAAGATTGTGATATACAATGGCAGCAGGGTGCCAGGAAGACACCTTAGAATCCTTTGGTCCAGGGCGGAGCCAGGATGGAAGCATAGAAGCAGGAAAACTCTGTGGCTCCCCCTGTAACCACCTCAAATACCTATAAAATATGTCTAAGCAAACTTTAGAGCTACAGAACCCACAGGGTGACAGACAGAAACAAATCTCCCACTGAAGGCAGCCCAACAGGTGGACAGGAAGGGTTCATCGCTGGGAGCAGAGCCCAGCCCTGTATGAACCCAAGGTTTTAGCCCCAGAGAGACCCCTATCAGTGGAGGCTGAAGGAACTTGGGGAGAGTGGATCACCAGCAGCTGTGGTGGTTTCCAGAATTATCAACTCATAAATGCCAAAGGCAAAGTAAAAGGTCGGTGTGGACTTTGGGAACAGGGGGACCGAGAGTGTGGTCTGGCCTCGGCCCCCAGAAGGAGAAGCAGCTGAGGTGTGGTGGCCATGCACGTGGCTGCTTCAGAGCTCCTGGCCTGCAGATCATAGGGGGACCAAACGACCATTCTGAGGGGTAATTAATCACTCTTGCTTTAACCTGCATGGATCTGGATCACGGTCTTGGGTGGAGGTCCTGGGGTGTGTGACCAGGTGCCAGAGCCTATGGAGGCTTCAGAGAGGGCACCCAGCTAATAGCTCCAGCAGCTGAGAAAACCCCAGCGATTTGGGACTAAGCTCTCCTCTGGAAGCAGAGTTCTACTGTGGTAAAAAGCTCAAAAGTCAAGTAATCAAGTGGCAACATGAGCAAGCAAAGGAAGCAAAATAAGCACAGCAGTCCAACTTTAGATTCCTTTTTGGGGGACAAAAAGGATCAAAGCATGGAATGGAAGGAAGACAACGAAGGCAGAATTCCTGCACCAAAGCTTCCAAGAAAAATATGAACTGGTTACAGGCCATGGTGGAGCGCAAGAAGGATTTTAAAAACCAAATAAGAGAAATGGAGGAAAAATTGGGACGAGAAATGAGAATGCTGCAAGAATCTCATGAAAAGAGAGTCAACAACCTGACTGAAGAAAATAAGTCTATTAAAAAATAGACTAACTCAAATGGCAAAAGAGCCTCAAAAAGCCAGTGAGAAGAAAGCCTTAAAAAGCCAAATTTGCCAGATTAAAAAGAATTTCAAAAGCTCTTCAAAAGAAGAGAATAATTCCTTCAGAATTAGATTGGAGCAAATGGAAGCTAATGACTTTATGAGAAATCAAGATACTATTAAACAGATCTAAACAAATGAAAAAATAGAAGGCAATGTGAAATATCTCATTGGAAAAACCATTGACCTGGAAAATAGATCCAGGAGATTAATAAAAATTATTGGACTACCTGAAAGCCATGATCAAAAAAAGAACCTAGAAAGCATCCTTCAAGAAATTCTCAAGGAAAATTGCCCTGACGTTTTAGAACCAGAGGGCAAAATGAGGTTGAAAGAATTCACTGATCACGTCTTGAAAAAGATCCCAAAAAGAAACTCCTAGGAATGTTTTAGCCAGGTTCCAGAGTTCCCAGATCAAGGAGACGATATTAAAAGCAGCCAAGAAGAAACAATTTGAATAGTGTGGAAACACAATCAGGATAACACAGGATCTGACAGCTTCTACATTGAGGGACCAAAGGGCTTGGAATACGATATTCCAGAGGTCACAGGAGCTGAGATTAAAACCAAGAATCCACCTACCCAGCAAAACTGAGTATAATGTTTCTGGGGAAAATATGGTCATTCAATGAAATGGAGGACTTTGAAACATTCTTGATGAAAAAAACAGAGTTGAATAGAAAATTTGACATTCAGATACAAGAAGCAAAAGAAGCATGAGAAGGTAAACAGGGAAAAGAAATCATAAGGAGCTTATCAAAATTGAACTATTTATATTCCTACATGGAAAAACAATAATTGTAACTTACGAAACTTTTCTCAGTATGAGGATAGCTGATGGGAATATAAATGTGTTTATGTGTATACATACATATACATGTCTATATAGGAGGATATATGGGCGCATGAATACATATGTGAGTGTGTACAGGTATACAAGAGGGCACAGGATCAATTGACTAGGAATATCATATTCCAGGCCCTTCGATCCCTTAATGTAGCAGCTGCTAGGTCCTGGGTTATCCTAATTGTGTTTCCACAATATTCAAATTGTTTCTTCCTGGCAGCTTGCAATACCTTCTTCTTGATCTGGGGATTCCGGAACCTGGCTATAACATTTCTAGGAGTTTTCTTTTGGGGATCTTTTTCAGGAGGTGATCAGTGAATTCTTTCAAGTTCTATTTTGGTCTCTGGTTCTAGAATATCCGGGCAATTCTCCCTAAGAATTTCTTGAAAGATGCTTTCTAAGTTCTGTTTTTGATCATGGCT
>CM053587.1:313502011-313546157 GCA_028646515.1 Pseudochirops corinnae | reverse complement strand
TTCTCAGATCAATAGTGATTTAGAGCATTTTTTCATGTGCTTATAGATATCTTTAATTTTTACCTCTGAAAATTATTGCCTGTTCATATCCTTTGACCATTTATCAATTGGGGAATGACTTGTATTCTTATAGATTTGACTCAGTTCCCTGTATATTTTAGAAATGAGGCCTTTATCAGAGACACTGGTTGTAAAAATTTTCCACTTCTCTCTTGGTTACATTGGCTTTGTTTGAACAGAAACTTTTCAATTTAATGTAATCAAGATTACCCATTTTGCATTTTATAATGCTCTCTAAGTCTTCTTTGGTCATAAAGTCTTCCCTACTCCATAAATCTGACAGGTAAACTATTCCTTGCTTCCCCAGATTACTTACAGTATCAGCCTTTATACCTAGATTTTGCACCCATTTAGACTTGATTTTGGTGTATGGTGTTAGATGATGGTATGCATTCTGTTCTAAGGGTCCTCCCAGCTCTGACACTCTATGTTCTAAGGCCCCCCCCCCCAACTCTGACATTCAGTGTTCTAAGGGCCCTCCCAGCTCTGACATCTTATGTTCTAAGGACCCTCCCAGCTCTGACATCCTGTGTTCTAAGGACCTTCCCAGCTCTGCCATTCTGTATTCTGAGGACCCTTCTAATCCTCTGTGTACTAAGGGCCCTCTCAGTGGTGACATTCTGTGTTCTTTATTCTAAGCTTCTCTGCCCTTTATCATCCTGACACTGGTGAACTCTCCGTACAAGAGGGGCTTCTATTGCAATGATGATACCATCCGATACCCCTACCGTCCTGACACCATCACCCACGGCCTCCTGGCTGGTGTTACCATCACTGTCAGCATCATTATTGTAAGGATGCTCTGCCCTCTGGGAGCAGCCAGTCCGAAAGGGAACATGGCTGGGGCGGGAGGGGAGGGAGGGAGAGACTTTTCATCTGATGAGAGTTGATACTGCCCTGCCTGAGCCAGGAATCCTATCATCGAGAGTTGGGGGAATATTTAGGGGCAACTAGCAAAAGGGCCCCACTTTATGGTATGAAAAGAAAAATGAACTGGCCAGAGGGAATGGGGAGGGACCTGCTAAGCACTGGGGTTGAAAACAGGGGAAAATGGGTCCTGCCTTCAAGGAACCAACAGTCTAATTGGGGAGACAAGGTGGAAAGAACTGGGATCAAGCACATAGCCAGTTATACGGCTAGTGAGTGTCCTCCCTGTCCTTTGCAAAAAAAAACCTGTTTTCCCAGTCCAGGGCTCTGTCCACTATACCCCCCTGCCCTTCCTGAATTATCATGTCCCCTAGAAAGATGAACCCCTTTCATCATTTTTGCCCTCCTCCTGGTCCTTGCTGAGTCCTATCTGTGTCCCCTAACCAGCTTTCACTTGGCAGGTCTCATCTGGGGAGGCCTACCTAGTCTACACAGAGCGCCTCTACTCGCGGTCAGACTTCAACAATTACGTGGCTGCCCTCTACAAGGTCCTGGGCACCTTCCTCTTTGGGGCAAGTGTGAGCCAGTCCTTGACCGATCTAGCCAAGTACATGATTGGCCGCCTTCGCCCCAACTTCCTAGCAGTCTGTGACCCTGACTGGTCTCAGATCAACTGCTCTGGCTACGTCCAGCCTGAGGCCGTGTGCCGGGGAAGCGCTGCTAATGTCACTGAGTCCAGGTAAGCCAAGGGGACTAGGGTCCACAGGGCACACTGCCCAAGAGATGTATTTCTTCCATCGAGACCTGACTCTCCTAAGGCAGGAAGGATGAAACTCTGTTCTAAGGGCCCTCCCATATCTGACTTTGCATATTTTAAGGGTCTTCCCAGCTCTGGCATCTTGGGTTCTAAGGGCCCTCCCAGCTCTGACCTTCTACATCCTAAGGTCCCATCAAGGGCATCTTTTCAGGGGTGTGTGAAAGGGGTCTGCCTGAGGGGGGAGAGGACACTGTTGACCCTCCAGGACATGGTTTTGCTCCTGCCCAGGTTGTCCTTCTACTCGGGCCACTCCTCCTTCGGCATGTACTGCATGGTCTTCCTGGTGGTGAGTGAGCCTTGATGGACCCCCTAGTTCTCTTGGGTCTCCCAGCTTGACCAGCAGCAGGAAGGGTGGGAAGGGATGGGAAAAGGGAGGCAGGGTAAGGTGGGAGAGATGGGAGATGACCTTCCTCCTTCACCTCCATGAATGTTTCAATCTCTCCTGTAGTTGTATGTGCAAGCCCGTCTCTGCTGGCGGTGGGCACGGCTCCTGAGACCTACCATCCAGTTCTTCTTGGTGGCCTTTGCCCTCTATGTAGGATATACTCGAGTGGCCGACTACAAGCACCATTGGAGCGACGTGCTGACTGGTCTTCTGCAGGGGGCAGTCGTCGCAGGGCTCACGGTGAGGACCACGTCCACCCCTTGGGGCCCTCCCTGGGCTCCCCCATCTTTGGGTCCTCCCAGCCCTTGTCCTGCCTCTTCCCCTTCTCTCCCAGTGCTCTTTGCTCTTCTGGTTTCTAGTGCTTTGCACGTAGTAGGTACTTTAAATTCTTTTTCATTAAGTTGTTTATTCATTCATTCCCCCTTTTAGGTACGCTATGTCTCGGACTTCTTCAAGGTTCGCCCCCCTCAGCACAGCCCAAATGAGGAAACAGAGCGGAAGCCCAGCCTGGCACTGACCCTGACCCTGCCTGAGGGTGACAGAAATCATTTCAGCTATGTGGGAACCTCCTGAGCTGCCTCCCACCCCTCCCTCTCCTTTTGGACAGACATCGCAGGCTCCCTGGCCTAGGCCAGCCTGGTCCTCTCTGCTTCACGTCCCTGGACTTGATCCTACTAGTTAGGGGGAAGCTACTTTAGGGAACTGTGGTTTCCCATTTGGGACTGTAGGAGCTAAAGGAAGAGCCTGGAATGGAGACAGGAAGCCAGGCTAGCCAGCCAGCATCCTCAGTAGGGTCTGTCTCTTTGCTTTTTTGTAATGTAACTTACATTGGAGTTTTTATTGAATTAGAACAACTCTGGGGGGACAGGGACTGGTTCCTCTTCCTCAGTCCTGGGCTGGCCTCGGAAAGTTGGGGAAAGAGGAAGGAAGGGTCTCTATGCTCTCATTCCAGTCCTGTTCTGTCTGCCCTTTCCTTATTCTGAAGACTTTGGATTCAGTAGCTTTCTAGAAACTGGGGAAGGGTAGCTATAAGGTCCCATTGCTACCTTCTCAAAACCCAGGGAGGGCAGCCCTAGAAAGAAAGCCTTGACCTTGGAGACCCACTTCTAACCTTCCCTCCTGTGATTCAGCCCAAGAGGACCCCCAGGAGGAGTAGCTGCTCCCCCGAACTCCTAGATCAGCCCCCTGAACTGCCCTAAAATTCTAATCCAATTTGAAAGGACAGAGAGAATGTTTGAGCTGGAAGAAAACTCAAGAGAGTCAAACCTCTTTGTTTTATAGATGGAAAACAGGCCCAGGAAGAGGCAGGGACCTTTGGGAAGTCACCAAATGAGTCATTGTGTTGGATACAGAAGAAGAATTCCTAGTCTCCCCAAATCCTAGCCCAGGGCATCCATCCCCTCCAACTTGCTCAGCTGAAGAACACCCCTCCTCCCATGCCTTCTCTCATGGATTATTTCAGGATTCTTTCTGCTTGGAAAGATAGGCTTCCTTGACCCTGAGCCCCAGGCCTGGAGCTGGAAGAACCTGTCTGGGCACTTTAAAGGGAATGGAGGAGGGAACAATGTGAACTTCCTGGCCCCCTGCCCCATCCTTGGGCCTCTTGGGGCTAAGAATCAAGGCCTGAATGAGCTTTGGTGCCCAGTGATTTTATGAGGGTGGGCACTCATGCACTGGCAATTCTCCCTGTTTTAACCCAGGTCCACCTGCCTCTGGATGGGCATAATACTATGTTGGGCTATGGGAAAATCCTGTGCTGGGATCCTGGAGATTCCATCCTCAGGCCTTGAAGTTGGAGAATTTCCTTACCCATCTTTCAATTCCTTTCCCCATCTATCATCTCAGGCCCAGAAGAGAGGGTCTACAAGGCCACTGAAAACCTCTTGAATTTGGAGGAGCTAGGTTCCATTTCTGCTGGGTGACCTGAGGCAAGTAATTTTTTAGACTATTTCCAGCAGGATTCTGCAATTACCACTTCAGCAAATGAACTGTCTATTACAAGGGCGTGTGAAGCATACCCGCCATTCTCCTTGGGTTACTTTTCTCCCCTGAAGTCAGTAGCCAGAGAGGAAGGGGAGGGGAGAGGGGGGACAGCCGGAAGTAAAGAAGCCAGTTAGACCCAGAGTCCAGGAGACTTGGGTTTAAATCTGGCCTCATGCTTACTGGCTGTGTGTCCCTGGGCAGAGCCATTCACGTCTCTCTTCCTCAGTTTCCTTACCTGTAAAATGGAGATCCTAGTAGCACCTATCTTACAGGCTTACAGGAGAATAAGTTAATATTTGTGGAACACTTTGCAAACCTTGAAGTATGAACTATAATTGTGGAGGGAGGGTCTGTTATTTGGAGCCAAGATCGAAAGGTTCATGTCCCCTCCACTCTCTCAATCCAGCCTGAAAGCCTCCCCATCTGAACTGTCCCTGAGGCTTTGGTACTGTCTCCAGGAGGCCCCCGGTAAGTGGCACAGTTGTTCCTGGTAGGGTAACATTTCTGTTATCACACATTAACCTTTATCAGGTGCCCAGAGCCCTGGAGCTAGAAAATGACTTTGATTGTACTGGAGAGGGAAGGTGGGGCTGGGTTGCTTTGTGCATCCAGAGGGTGGCTTAAGGACAAGGGTAGGAGGAAGGGAAGCGGTAACCGAGATTAACCAGCAGCAAAGACCAACCTGACTTAGAATCCTAGCATGCCACAGCCAGGAGGGACCTCAGAATGGGAGACATCAGTCACTTGCCTAGGGTCACTCAACAAATCAGAAGCGTGGCCAGTACTAGTACCCAGGCTTCCTCTTTCCAAGTCCCAGGCTCTTAAACTGATGCTGCTGAGAGTGGGCCCTGAAGGAAAGATCAGAGGGGCTTTCCTGGTCCATGAACAGAGCATGGCTCATTGACCCCTTTGGACTGAGACGTTGAGTATGTTTGTGTGTCTGGCCTTCTTTCTGTTACCCAGCTGACACCACCCTACTCGCCTAGCCCAGGTGAGCCACATCCTCAGATACTAAAAGAACTGGCAAGATGGGATTGATTGTCCAGCCACTGCCGGTGATATTTGAATAATTGCAAGAAGTACCAACGACCTGATTTTCGAAAATGGGAGAATGGAGCCTCCAGAGGGTAGGCCAGTGGACTCAAGACTTTGAGTTCTGTGGGGCGATTAGAATGGACACGGAAAAGATGCTTAGTGAATATCTGAGCCCAAAGAGCTTCAGCATGTAAAGCTCCTGTCAAAAGAACCTTATTTCCTTTTTTGGACAAGGTATCTGAAGTTGGTTAGTGAGGGAATTCCATAGAAATGATTTACTCCGATTTTGGCAGAGTTTGATCAAAGCCCAAGTACAATTCTTCTGGAAAAGATGAGGAGGCTCGGACCAGATGATCACATAATTGGAGTCAAAGTTGGTTATGATTTAGCATCATCCTGGCCAGAGGGGTCCAGTAAAGTGAGTGCTTCAGGGATCCATGCTTGGCCCTATGCCATCTGACGTCTTTATTAATGATGATTAAAAGTGTTGATCGCCTGCTCGTCAAATTTTCAGATAACAAAGGGTGGGAGGGATAGCGGCTAACCCATTGGGTGATACAACATCAAAAGATCTTGAAAGCATGGGGCCCAAAGTCAATCCAATGAAATTAATTAAGGGTAAATGCGATATCTTACATTTGGGTTCAAAAAGTCAATTTCCCCACTATAGGATGGCGGGACATTAGACAAAAGCTCTGAAAATACCTCCAGGAGGTTTTAGTGGATTACAAATGTAATGGGTCAGCAATGGGACGTGGTAGCTAGAAGAAAGCCTGTTTGATCCTGGGCTACATTGAGAAGGCATAGTTTTCAGGAATAAGGTGATAATAGTCCCTCTGTCCTCTGCCTTACAGTACATGTGGAGTAACATATTCAGTTGTAGGCACTTCAGTTTAATATAGTGATAAACTGAAGAGTGTCTAGAGCAGTGGTTCTCCACCTGGGGATTATGTTCAATTTGTAACAATGAAAATACATCCTGCATATTAGATATTGACGTTACGATTCATAACAGTAGCAAAATCACAGTGATGAAGTAGCAACAAAAATAATTTTATGGTTGGGAGTCACCGCAACATGAGGAACTGTATTAAAGGGTCACGGCATTAGGAAGGTTGAGAACCACTGGTCTAGAGGAAGGCAACCACAGGAGTGAAGGGTCTGGAGCCCATGCTCCAAGAGCAAGTTTGAAGCAATTGAGGATGGAGAGAAGAAGGGAACCACTGAAGGCTTGTCGTGCGGAAGAGAGATTAGACTTACTCTATTTGGCCTAGAACCAGGAGCCATGTGGATGGTGTGAAAAAGCAGTGTCAAGAAAACCTCCTGATACATGGAGCTGTCCCAGAGTAGAGTGGGCTGCCCTGGTTGCAGGGCTTTAAGTAGAGACTGGATGGCTCCTTTCCAGGTAGGTTACAGTGGGGATTCCTTTTGGCTATGGATTGGACTAGGGGACTACTACTGAGGTCCCTTTGATGTCTCAAACTTCGATGCCAACACAAGCTGCCCCCCACCCAATTCCCTGGAATAAGTGACCTCCCTTAAGAGTCTCTGATGGGGCCCATGACTTGGCTGGCATTGCTGTATCAATCTGCTCCTTCTCCATGGCTTAGTCTTTGAGTGTTACCTGAGAAGACCTGACCAGGGTCCCACTACTGGGTACGTGTGAGAGGCAGTTTTTGGACACAAATCTTACTGACTCCAAAGCTCTATGCCACTTCCAACTTGACTCCTGTAATATGTTTTACATATAAAATGAGGCAGATTTGTGGCACAGTGATTAGGACATGGGACCTGGAGTCAAGAAGATCTGAGTTCAAATCCAGCCCCTGGTACTAGCTGTATGGCACTGAAATAAGTTAACCTCTGTTTGCCTCAGTTTCCTTATCTGTAAAGTAGGGATAATAATCCCCACCTACCTCTTCCCAGGGTGGTTGTGAGGACAAAAATTATAGCAAAGTGCATAGAGCTCTATAAATCAGCTGTTTTGAATATACATTTATATGTATGTGTCTCTGTGGAATACAAGCTCTTTGTGAAAAAGAATTTTCTTTTTTTTCTAATTTTTTTGTTTTACTTTGGAGTTTTCAGCACCTAGACAGCACTCGACACACATAGTAGGCAAGTAAATGCTTGTCGTTGGGTTGTGGAGAGAATGGGGCCCCACTGACCAGGGAAGAAAGTGTTGGCCTGCCTCCTGCTAGGGAAGAAAGGTATTTGCGCTGAGGGTCCGGCTGCCCAGGAGACTGAAGACCAGAGACTGGGGCCGCTGGATGTTTGAGACTAATCCCAGCTCCAGGCTGTGTACTTTCAGCCCTGGGCTCCTAGGAATTCTTCATCCCCCGGTTCATTAGCTGATAGGGTAGTCCTTGCTAGAGGCAGAGAATGTTTGCTGGACGGCAGCAGAGCCAGGAGGGGGCAGCAAAAGCCCAGGTTTCCTGTCCTCGGGACTCTGGGCAGGGCAGGGCCAGCCGGGCAGGGATGGGCCAAAGTAGGAGCTGCCTCTTCCCTTAGCTCAGCCTTCCGCTTCCTGTGCTCACAATCCTGAGGGATTGCTTAAGACCGACCCTGAGCAGTCCCCAGTCATGTGATATTGCCTCGCCCCAAGTGGGAGGCCCATGGGCACCCCAACCCCTGCCATTAGAAGTCCTGCCCTTGGCATCAGAGCCCGCCTCCTCCAGTAGTCCCCTCGGATTATCTGTTTATCTGCCCCCCCCCCTCCCCATAACACATAGGTTAGGTCTCTCCCTATTCCATGACAGCATATTCTCTAAGATGGGGGGGCTGCCCTCAGGGTTCAGCTGCAGCTCCCCCAAAAGCAGAGGCTTTGTCTTCCCGCCCAGAGGGAGCCTAAGGAACCGCTTTCCTGCTTTGTGACTGGCTTCTCAGGGCTGGCTTTCCTCGTTTGTATAATAGTGTTAATCATGCTAATACATATGAGTAATCGTTCCCAGTTCAGAAAGGACTCTGTGAAGTAAAAGCTATAGGATCCAAGACTGAGGCCTGAAAGGGACCTCAGAGACCATCAAGTCCACTCTTTATTGATGAGGAAGGTGAGGAATAGGGGTTAAGTGACTTGGCCAGGGTCACACAGCTAATCAGCTTCTCAAAACTTTCCTTTCTAGAGTGCCAGGACCAGAACTTTCTACCTGACTCTACATCAGAAGCTCAGCTTAGTTTGCACTCTAGGGAACATCAGTGCCACCGTCCGGGTCCCTCCCTCCTTCCCAGCTTCCTCTCCTCTTCCTTAGATTGTAAACTCCTTGAGGGCAGAGACTTTCTTTAGCTGTATCCTCACTTAGTACAGTGTCTGGCTCAGAGTAGGCTCTTAATGTGTATTGAATCGAAAAAAAATGAATAGTAAGTGTTTAAGGGTGGGGTCTGACCCCAGACCTGCCTTGCTGATTCCAGCACCAGTGCCCTATCTGCTACACCACACTTGCCTCTTGAAACAAGACCCTTTTGCTGGCCTTTCCATGGGGAAATCAAAGCCTGTTTTGCCTTAGAGTGGGAAGGAGAATCGTTACTGTTGCTGTCTCTTAGTCTCCTCTCTACAACTTGGGGCAATCAGTTAATCAATAATAAGTCTGCCAGGGCCCAGGCACTGGGGGAAGGAGGAATCCAACTACAAAGAATGAAATTGTCCTTACTCATTGTGAGTTTACATTCCAATAGAATACAGCCTTTCTATCTGTCCCTCCTTCCCACCCTAGGTGCCTTTTGGGGTGCCATCTCTGAGAGTTGGGGAGCAGAGGAACAACAGGAGGAGAGTATGGAAGGACCATTATGCTTTCCCTCCCTGGTAGGAGCTGGATCTCGACTTTGTGTCCTCAGCTGCCTCATCTGTAAAATGGGTATACTGGGCTTGGTGCTGTCAGAAGACCTTTCCAGCTCTAGAGATCTCAGATCCCTGGCCTTTCCTACTCATTCACGCTCTGCTCCCCTGAGCTTGAGACACTTCCTATCTCCATTCCCTTCTTCTGCATGGGGGTAGACAGAAGAAGGGGTTAAGCCTTCTGGTGCTAGTGGGGGGAAGTTTTTTCCTTATCCTTGTCTCCCTCCTCTCCATCTCTAGTCCCTGGGGGCTTCTCCCCTTAGGCATTTCTCTTTAGCAGGGCCTGGCATCCTGTGCCTTGGCCCAAGGTGGGGGCCTCCTCCCAGGATGGCCCCGGGCTTGGAAAGGTTGCCCATCCGGGCCCTGTTTCCAGTGGGAATCCCAGACCAGGCCAGACTGCTGGCCCGCAGCCATTCCCAGAGACTGCCGGGCTCTGTGGCTGCCAGGCCAGCCCTGAGGTCAGCGGCTTCCTGAGGACCAATGATTGATGCCTCAGCTGCTCCCCAGGGGCACTGGGGGAAGTTTTCCTTCCTTTTCCCGCCCTTGGCTCTCCCGCCCAACCTGACCACAGAGGCCCAGGGCTCCAGAGGGATCAGACTTGGGGAAGAGGAAGTCTGGGACCTGCCTAGGCTGGGATTTCTGTGGCCTGAGGGCAACTGGTGGCTTCCAGGGCTCCTGAGAAATCAGCCTTCAGAGACAATCAGTGCCCCAAAGCAGAGGCTGGGGATCCGGGAGGGGTCTGGAGGCATAATGAAGAAATTGGGGAATCTGTGAAAAGTAGGGGACTGTGAGAAGAAGATGGAGGCTCTGTGGTAGGGGTGGGGACCCAGTGAGGGGGACAGGGCCCAACAAAAGAGATGAGGGTCTGTGGAATGGACCCTCCTTGTGGGGGTGGCGGGGGATGAGGGCAGAAGAGAGGTCTGGGAGGGCAGTGTGGGAGGACAGCTCAGTGAGGGGCTGAAAGGGCTCAGGGCTCAGGAAGAAGGATGGGGGACGGTGAAGGGATGACAGATCTAGGAAGACAATGCCTCTGCCAGGGACCAAACGCCAGGACTTCCAACCTAGCCATCTGGAACCTGCCCCAGATCAGGTCCTGGATCCTCCCCTCCCCCAGGATTGTGAGAAAGTAAACTTAATTAAAAATTAATATCCAATCATCTGACTGGGGCTAAACTTTTTGGAGAGGGTGTGGCTGTCTGCTAATCCACGCTGGTAATACAATAACTCCTCTTCCCCAGTGCTCCCTTCCCCCTCTTCTAGGTCCGCTTGAGCCCTCTCCCCTGATCTCCTTGGGCCCTCCAGAACCCCTGTTCTGTTGTTAACAAACTACCCTTGGATTAGCCCCCTTCCTCTCACACTTTCCCTCTTCTTCCATGCTTGGCTGCCACCAGAAGACAGCATTGGGGACCACCCTCTGCAGGCTGGGTGGACCTCTCATGCCTCCCTCTCCCCGACTGGGTCAAGAGGAGAGGTCAACATATCTATTGTTCCTCATTATCACTTCCAATCAATCAATTAATTGAACATTCAGTAACCTCATTTCCCTTAAGATTCACTCCATCCATCTAGGATGACCAGATCTTGTGACTCTTAGCTATTGACGCTCGGTTTCCGCTCAATCAATAAACATTTATTACGTGCCTACAATATGCCTGGGCAGCCAAGTGGCAAAGTGGATAGAGTGTCGGGCCTAGAGTCAGGATGATCTGAGTTCAAATCTAGCCTCAGACACTTCCTAGCTGTGTGACCCTGAACAAGTCACTTACCCCTGTGTTTGCTTCAGTTTCCTCATCTGTAAAATGATCTGGAGAAGGAAATGGAAAACTGCTCCAGTATCCCTGCCAAGAAAACCCCCAATGGAGTCACAGACAGTCTGAAACAACTGAAATATATATATATATATATATATATATATATATACACATACATATGTATGTATGTATGTATGTATGTGTGTGTGTATACACAGAGAGAAAGTCATATCTTTACATATATACACACCTTCTAGGAGTTTGCCTCTTTAATAGTTTTCTCTAACCATATAATCTATAATCTAGCCCTTCTCGCCATCTGCACATACGTCCAGATCTCCCCATCCTTAAAAAAAAAATCTTCACTCGATTATTCCATGCCCTCAAGCTATAATCCAACACCACTCTTTCCTTTCTCAGTCAAACTTCTAGAAAAAGCTTCCTTTCCTCTATCTCTATTCACTCTCCACTCACTTCTTAACCCCTTCTGAGAGGCTGCTGGGAAGTATAGGAGATAGAGCGCTGGGCCTGAAATTAGGAAGACTCAATGCAAATCCAGCCTCAGACACTCACTAGCTGTGTGACCCTGGGCAAGTCACTTCACCTCTGTCAGCCTCTCTTTCCTCCAAGGTTTGATGAGAGTGATAATAGCACCTACCCTCAGGGTTGTTCTGAAGGTCTAATGAGATGCAAGTGTCTAGCCAATTGGCCCTGACATATACTAGGTGTTTAATAAATGCTTGTTTCTTTCTTTGTCCCCCACCCTTTTTTGGAGGGGTTAAGTGACTTGCCCAAGATCATACAGTTAGTATTAAGTGTCTGAGGTCAGTTTTGAACTCAGGTCCTCCTGACTCAGGGCCAGTGCTCTATTCACTGCTCACCCAACTGCCCTTCTTTGTTCCTTTCTTGTGATCTGACTTTCAACCCCACCCCTTTGCTGAAACTGCTCTCTTTGAAGCTACCAACAATCTCTTCACTTTTCTCAGGCCTCATCTTTCCCAGCCTCTTTGCAGCATCTGCCGCTGGCCACCCCTTCCTCCTGATAGCCTTTCCTTTCTGGGTTTTCATGGACGTGTTCTCTTGGTTCTCCCTCTGTCTATCTGGTGGCTCCTCACACTCTTTTGCCAGATCCTCATTCCTATCCCTCTCCTGTGTAAAGGCCATACCCTAGGGCTGGAGTCTCAGCATTCTCTTCTCTTCCTCCTACTCTCTCTCAGTTGGCAACCCCAACAGCTTCTCTGCACTAAATTATCAGCTGTCTACTTATACAGAGACGACTCCTCAATCTCCCTCCCTCTCCATCTAGATAGACATCTATGTATTTTTCTACCTACTCCTTATATATGATACAATAAACATTTGTTCAGCACCTAACTTTGTGCCAGGCACTGTGCTAAGCACTAGAGATACAAATAGGGAAAAGGAAAATGGTTCCTGCCCTCAAAGAGCTTACAATCTAAGGGAAGAAGACAGTGCACAAAAGGCAGCGGAAAGTGGAAAGATGGTGATGGCGATGATGGTGATGATGGTGGTGGTGGTGATAGCGATGGTGGTGATGGTGGTGATGGTGATGAAGGTGATGGTGGTGATGGTGATGGTGATGGTGGTGATGGTGATGGTGGTGGTGGTGGTGATGGTGATGGTGATGGTGGTGATGGTGGTGATGGTGGTGGTGGTGATGGTGGTGGTGGTGGTGGTGATGGTGGTGATGGTGGTAAGTGATGGTGATGGTGGTGGTGATGGTGATGGTGGTGATGGTGATGATGGTGGTGGTGGTGATGGTGGTGATGGTCGTGATGATGGTGATGGTGATGGTGATGGTGGTGATGGTGGTGATGGTGATGGTGGTGATGGTGGTGATGGTGGTGATGGTGGTGATGGTGGTGATGGTGATGGTGGTGATGATGATGATGGAGATGAAATCAAACAGAGGAGCCAGGGGCATATATCTCCCGAATTCTAGTCCCTATAGCTCCAGCTACATCATATCTTTGGCTAGATAGACACCTGGCTGTTCCAGAGGAATCTCAACCTTTTTGTTATTCAGTTGGGTTTTTTTTCCAGTCATGTCTGATTCTCTGTGATCTCTTTTGGGGTTTTTTTGTTGTATACTGAAGGGGTTTGCCATTTTCTTCTCCAGCTTATTTTTACAGATGAGGAAACTGAAGCAAATAGAAAGTTAAGTGACTTGTCTAGGGTCACACAGGCTAGGCCAGATTTGAACTTAGGAAGCTGAGTCTTCCAGACCCCAGGCCCAGTGCTCTATCCACTGTGGTGCCACCTTGCTGACCTCAATATGCCCAAAAGAGAACTCATTATCTTTTCCCTAAAACCCAGTCCTCTTCTTAACTTCCCTCTTTCTGTATGATTCAACATCCTAGCAACCATTCATAACTGCCTCATGCTCAACTCTGCTCACTCCCTATATCCAATCATTTACCACATCTTGTCCTCTCTCCCTCTGAAACACCTTGGGCACCTTCCTGCTCTCTCTGCTCCCCCAGCTACTGCTTCAGTTAAGCTCCTCCCTCCTAACCTGGATCACTGTCTCATTCTCCCAATTAGTCCCCTTGCTTCTAGCCTCTCCCCTCTCCATACCAGCCTCCACATAATTGCCACATTGATATTTCTCATGCACAGGTCACTCCCCTGACCAAGAAACTGCCGACTGTGCCCAGAACAAAACACAAACCCCTCTGTTTGACATTCAAGGCCCTTTCCAAATCCGGCTCTGCCCCATCTTTTTAGAATTATTTCATATTATTGCCCTTCACAGGTCTACCTGCTGTTCCCCAGTATATAACATACCATTTCTCAAAGATATCAAAGACCCCATGACTCCAAGGAGATCAAAGAAAGAGGGAAAATCCCATATATACAAAAATATTTATAGCAGCATTTTTTAAATCTGAAAACCAAAGAAATGCCTATCAGTCGGGCAACGCTGAATCCAAAATGGTATGGGAATGAAATGGAATGCTTTTGTACTATAAGAAATAACAAAAGGGACAGGAAGGACTGTGCTGGGGTCAGGCCTGACTGGAGATCCAATTGTCACATTTTCATTGTGAGCTTTTACATGTTAGAAATCAGCAAACTACAAATCAAGGCTTGGTTTATTCTATTATTGTTATACATTATCATTCTATATTATATTATATCATATATTGTTTTGTTGATTATTGAGACTTAAGAAAGCAAGAGAGGAAATGTTAACAATGTATATTGAATTTGAAAGGGTGTTATATGTAACTTTTGGGGGACATTTTTTCAATGTTAAGGAGCACACCCCTGACTCAGTGAGAATTAAACAGTGAGTGAAGAGGTTGAGGAGTCATTGGAGGAGAAATCGGCATTAATGAAAGGAAAGGGGGCTTACAGGACAATTAGGGGTCCTGGTAAAGGGGTGGGGATTCAGTGAGGGGACAGTGGCTCACAAAATCAAAGAACCTAGTCAGGGGACTCAAGGAGAGTTGTGCCTGACCAAGAAAACCCTCTACAACCTTCTGAACAAGGAGTCAGCATCCTCTGCTTGAAGCCCTCCAATGATGAAAGAGCCACCACCTACTGAGGTAGCGTCACACCCCCTTGCTGCTGCCCAATATTTCCAGGTTAGTTGTTAAGAAGGTTTTTCCCTGCCAGGTCTGGACTGGTCTCTTCAAAATCTTTACTCACAACTCCCAGTATTCCTTCTAGGGCCAATCCTGTTCCCTCTTCCTTCAAATATTTAAACACAGCTATCAGTGTTCTCTCTCAGTCTTCTCTGGACAAGGTAAGATCCTTCACCATCCTGGTTACCCTCCTCTTGAGGTTCTATAGCCTCTAGATCAGTGTTTCTCAACCTGTGGGTTATGTTCAATTTGTAACAATGAAAATACATCTTGCATATCAGATATTTACGTTACAATTCATAACAGTAGCAAAATAACTGTTATGAAGTAGCAATGAAAATAACTTTGTAATTGGGGGTCACCACAACATGAGGAACTGTATTAAAGGGTTGCAGCATTAGGAAGGTTGAGAACCACTGCTCTAGATGCTGCCCCTTAGATGCAGTGTGTGCAGACCACTCCTGGTGTGGCTGGTCCAGGGCAGAGTACAGTGGGACTATCCCCTCCCTGGTCCAGTGTATACTATGCATCTCTTAGGAGTCTAAGATCCTGCATTTAGATCTGAAAGGGACCTTAGAAAGTCACCCAGTCCAGTGGCATTGAAAAGGATCCCTGAAGGCCACAGACTGACTTAGAAAATCACAAATTAACATCTATGTGGCATTGCATTTTTCTTAATTTTGTGAAACACTTTCCAATTACGTTCAATCTAGTTTAGACTCATGCTAGGGAGTTTTGGGGGTGTGAGCTGTGAGTTTGATAACTTGGATCTAATCAGACCCTTCATTTTACAGATAAGGAAACTGAGGCCTGGAGAGATTGGATGGTATTGTGGAAAGAGGGCTGGATTGGGAATCATGAGACCAGGGTTCAAATCCTGGACCTGGGCCTTAGTTTCTTTATCTGTAAGATAAGAGGGTTAGACAGATGACCTAAGAGGGCTCTTCCAGGTTAAACCACACACCTGACAGAAGTGGCAGAACCAGGATTCAAACTCAGACCCCTCTGACTCCAAATCCAAGAAGATGCTCACGTTTTTCTAGGGGCTTAAGGTTTGCAGAGTTCTTTTTAAAGATGTCTCCTATGGATTCTCACAACCACCCTGAGATGTAGGTGCTATTATTGTTCCCATATTGCAGATGAGAAAACTGACTCAGACCGCTGTCAAGCTGCTTGGCCACAATCCCTTCGGAAGGAACTGTCTGAGGTCCTATTTGAACTCAGGGCTTCGGGACTCCCACTCCCATCGCTTTGTACACTATGGCGCCTCCTAGTGGCTCTGGTATCCCACCCTGGCTTTCTATTGAGGTTATTTTGTATTCATAAGATCTTTTTTCAAACTGACAGCAGACAAGTTTCAGCAATCAGTTTGTCCTCAGGAAGTTAAATTTTTTAAAAAAATATGAGTATATTCTATTTAGCTGTATCTTAGAGAAATAAAGGTTCCATCAGTGCCAAAATGTTCTCAGGAGATTTTTTTTCTTCCTCTCTTTTTTTCTTCCTCTTTTCTTCTCTTTCTTTTCCTCCCTCTCTTTCTTTCTTCCTTCCTTCCTTTTTTCTTCCTTCCTTCCTTCTTTCTTCCTCTCCCTTCCTTTCTTTCTTTCTCTCTCTTTCTTTTCTTCCTTCCTTCCTTTCCTTTTTTTTTTTTGTGGTAACAAAGATTTTGTGAAAAAAATAGATGCTGCTCCTTGATTGGAACCTAGATAAACAAACTGGAGTACTCAAATAAAAGGGAAATAAAAGGGAGATATTTAAATGTTACAAGAAAAGATGCTTGTTATTTGTATGACCTTGGGTGAGTCACTGGACTTCCCTAGGCCTCAGTTTCCTCATCTGTGGAATGAGAGATAGCCCCTGAGGTTCTAGATCTCTTATCCTATGAAGAATGCAGAGCAACATGGGAAGACTTATATGAACTGATGCAGAATGAAGTGAGCAAAACCAGGAAAACACTAGACACAATATAGTGATTAAAAATAGGAAAAACAAATAGGAACTCCTAAGTAGGAAGAAACCCCTAAAATGAAACAGAATGCCTTGACCAATCTTAGCCCCAAAGAAGGAGTGAGAAAATCCTCTTCCCTCCCTTCTTCCAAGTCCTCCCACTGTTAACACTCAGCTGGTGCGTTCATTTGCTGCACAACTTTTGTCTTTCTTAATCTTTGTTATGAGGGATGGCTGCCTCGGAGGTGGATAAAGGGCTATGTGCTTGGAAATGAAAGTCATGTAGAGTCAACATTTATAAATTAATAGGAAAAAAAAATTTTTTTAATGTACCTTCCGTCCTTTTTTTTTTCAAAGTTGGGCAACTGTGAGTGTGTCATTGTTTTGTTCAGTCATTTTTCAGCTGTGTCTGACTCTTCATGACCCTATTTGGGGGTGTCTGAATCTGGATTTGAACTCAGGAAGATGAGTCTTCCTGACTCCAGGACTGGCGCTCCATCCACTGTACCACCTAGCTGCCCTTCTGTGAATGTAGTCCATTGCATATATTTTCAGATTTGGTTGACATGTTGGTTCGATTTATTAAACTGCTTTTTCTTCATTCTTTTTAAATCTTTGTTACTAGGGATGGATGACCCACTGAGTAGGAGAAGGATATATTCAGAAATTAATATGATGTAGCAACAAAAGGTATTAATATAAATAGAATGAAGATGCAAAAAAAATGAAGAAAAATACATTTCATCTTCTTAGATTCGGTCTCATACTCCAGCCTGTCAAGACCTTCGGCTTTCCAGGTAACTCTCCATTTTCCATCAGCTTGGTTTGGATTCCACAAGAACGTCGTGCCTCCTGATCATCTGAAATGTCATCACCTTGCAGGCTGACTCAGTTTTTGATGCTCATTACTTTCCAACCCTCTGATTGGAGGGCTTCTTTCATAGAAGACTCTGGGTACTCCCTGGTGCTCCTCCCTTCTCCCATTAAACTTCTTGAGGGCAGGGACCATCTTTTTTTAGTGCCTGGCCAACAGTAGATGCTTAAAAAATGTTTATTAAGTTGAATTGACTATCACACAGGATAGTGACCCTCCCTCCTAGCTTTGTGTTGGTCAGAGAATTGATAAGTAAGACACTTCTTAAGCCAAGTCACGGATAAACATGTTAGGTGGCACAGGGCCAAGAGTAGATCCCTACAGCACTTCACTGGAGACCTCCTTCCCAAGTTGATATTGATGACTGTGCTTGGGGGCTGGACATTCAGCCAGGTCTGGTTCTATATGATTGTTCTGTCATCTTGACCACATCTTTCCATTTTTTTCCACAAGAATGTGGGGGGGGAGTTATGGGGTGTTCAGGAGGAGTAGCACCCCCAGTGTGAGAGCTGCCAAGCCCTTTCCAGGGCTGCCCATTCACCTTTGGGGTGCACCTGTCACCCAACTCCCATCTGTGGCTCCAAGAAGCTGTAGCACGCACAGCAGCCACATCTCAGGAAAAGCCTCTCAGCAGGTGGGCTAATCCAGGTTTAGGGTAACCCACAGGCCTCAAGGGTGAGTTAGGGGGTGTCTATCCCAAGTATGTGAAGACTTTCCCCTAGGCCGAATGGGCAAATAAGAACAATTTGTCCCAATGGCCACGAAGGTGGTTGAAGTGGCCCCGTGGGGCCCTCAGGGCTTGGTCAGACCTTGAAGACTCCAGGGTTATCCACCATATCCCAGGCCACCGCCAGCCACCCTGGCTTTTGTCCTGCCACTGGGCTTCACTGACTCTGGAGGAGAGAGTGAGGCTGACGACTGGTGTAGCTCTGCCTCACTTAAACCCAATTCACACACAGGTCAAAACATCACATCATTTTTCTTCTTTGAAAACAAAGGATAAACAACAACATGAAAGCCTATCAAGGCATTTAAAAGTCAGGTAAACCACCTCTGACATAGTGTCTGAGAACACTCATCTTCTGGAGTTCAAATCCAGCCTCAGACACATACTAGCTGTGTGACCCTGGGCAAATCACCTAACCCTGTCTGCCTCAGCTCCCTCTTCTGTAAAATGAACTGGAGAAGGAAATGCTAAACCACTCCAGTATCTTTACCAAGAAAACCCCAAATAGGGTCATGGAGAGTCAGGCAACTGAAAAACAACCAAAAAAACCATCTATAACATTAGCAGATGGAGTGCTGGAGTTAGAATCAGGAAGACCTGAATTCAAATCCTGCCTCAGACACTTACCAGCTGTGTGACCCTAGTCAAATCACCCAACCAGGGGTGGGGAACCTATGACCTCAAGGCCACATGTGGCCCTCTCTAGGTTCTCAAGTGCAGCCAATTTGGATTCAGTTGAAGGGTGAGCTTGAAGACCTAGAGAGGGCCACATGTGGCCTGGAGGCCACAAGTTCCCCACCCCCAAAACCTTTCTCAACCTCGGTTTTCTCATCTGTAAAATGAGGAGGATAATAACAGCCCCTCCCTCCCAGGATCGTCAGGAGGACCAAGTAAAATACTCTTTGTAAGGTGCTTTACCAATTTAAAGCTGTATATGAATGATCACTATTGTTGTTTTTATCATAAACCCTGCCCAAGAAGGCCAGTTGGGCACACCCTGTTCTTGGTGAAGCTGTCATGCCTGACTTACCTGGATGTTCTGCCACCGTGCCTTCTACAACGTCTCCTAGAACTTTACCAGGAATCAAAGTCTGGCTCATTAGCCTGTGCTTTATAGACTCCCTTCTCTTTTCCTATTTTTTGGAAAATCGGGACATTTGCCCAAATTTTGTCGCTTGGCTTTTCATATCACTTTTATCACCTCTGTCCTTGACACTATAGTAGAGCCATTTCCCTACCTTTGAATCCCTTTCCCTCTTCTCCTCCCATCATTCGTGTTCTGTCTGTCCTCAGCTCTGAGTCGCCTCCGCCAACCACTTTCTCCACCCCTACTCCCAGGCTGACGAACATCTCTGGGGGGCATCATGTCATAGTGCTGCCTGGGTCCACCATAAATTCCCATTATCTGATCTCCACTGGGCCCTCATGGCTGTATGGTAATTCTTTTTTTCTTTCCTGATGGACCCTTTATCACACATTAGTAGCAGTCATTCCAAGCCTTCTCCTCCCTCCTCCGGGCCTCCCTTCCCCCCGCTTCAGCTGATGACCTTGCCTCCTAATTTACTGAGAAAATAGCAGCCATCTATTGAGAGCTGCCTCATCTCAATGTCCCTCTACACCAGTGGTTCTCAATCTTCCTAATGCCACCACCCTTTAATACTCATATGTGGGCGACCCGCCTGGAGATGGAGAGAGGAGCAGTGTCTCGGTTCCTAAGACCATCGGAAATATGTGTTTTCCGATTGTCACAGGTGACCCCTGTGATTCCTGTGAAAGGGTCATTCGACCCCCAAAGGGGTCTCGACCCACAGGTTGAGAACCACTGCCTACACCCTTATCTATTCTCTTGTCCTTTACTGCAGCCTCTGAGGAAGGAAGGGATGGGTAGCCTTTCTCGTCAAGACCTGTGCCTTTGATCCCTCCTATGCCCTCTTCTGGGCTCTGGGAGCTCAGTCCTATCTGCCCACACTGCCATCTTCATCCTCTCGGCTTCTACTGGATCCCTTCCTGCTACCTACAAAGGTGCTCAGTTCTCTTTCATTCTTCAATTCATTTCAACTCAGTTCAACCTTTCTTAAGGGACTTCTATGTACAAGGCACTGTGCTAGGCCCTGGGGGCACACAAAGACAAAACCAAAACTGTTTGCTTTCCAGGAATTAAAAATTAACAGAGAGAAGTAAATGTTGGATCATTTGAGGAGGGAGTGAGTGTTAAGAGTAGGAAGGGGAGATCTGGAAAGGTCTGAAAAAGGAAGTAACAGATGAGTTAAGCCTTAAAAAAAGAATTCCGAGAGGCAGAGATGATGAGGGAGGGTGTCCCCTTTAGAGGAAGGTTTATGAAAGGCCTGACAGTGGGAAATGGCAAGCTGAGCATCAGTAGGCCACTTGGGCAGAAACACAGAATATAATGTGAGGGAAGACCAGAAAAAGAGATTAGAGCCAGATTTGGGCTGTCCCTAACAGCCAACTTAAGGAGTTCACATATTATCCTATAGGCATAGGAAGCCAAGGAGGATTGGAGTGACATTTTGCCTTAGGAAGAGCATTTTGGCCTCTTTGGAGATGATGGAGTGGGGATGAGACAGAATGAAAACAAGGAGATAATTTAGAAGGCTATCATAATTTTCCAAGCAAGAGATAATGAAGGCCTAATATAATGAGGCGGCCATGTTTTTAACTGAAACTGCCCTCTCCAAAGTTACCAATGATCTCTTAAATCTTTTTTTTTCTTTTTGAAGGGAGAAAAGCAAAGCAATTGGGAACTGACTTACCCAAGGTCACACAGCTACTAAGTGTTAAGTATCTGATGCTGGATTTGAACTCAGGTCCTCCTGACTCCAGGGCAGGTGCTCTATTCACTGCGCCACCTAGCCGCCCCTCTTAAACCAAATCTTGCCAAATTTATTGCCTTTTTTCTCAGTCCTTCTTGCCTCTTTGGAGCCTTTGACCCTGTTGATTGTCTCCTCCTATTTTTAAAAATTTTAAAATTCATTTTAAAATTAAATATGAAATGAGAAAAGAAAAAAAAGAGCATTTCCATGTACACAGCAGAACATAAAAGAGAATTCAACATAAAACAATAAATTTCCATTTCTTGAAAACCTATGTAATAAATCCTACACATTGTTTTCAAAGCAGTCTAGCTTTTCTGTTTCCTTCAAGTTTTTCTTTTGTTCTCTGTTGTGCACTTTTAAATTTAATTTAGTTTTTTTTTCCTTCCCTCTCCAACCCCCTCCTTCTAAATATTCACTCCTTTCTGTTTTTGTGACACTGTTCTCTCATGGTTTTTCTCCCATTAAAGTTATCCTTTTCCAGTCTCCTTTGATGGGTATTTACAAAAAAAAATTTTCAATTAACAATTAATCTTCTGTCCCTCCTATTCACCCACACAAACCCTTGTTATCGATGATGCATATTCAAGCAAAATAATTTCCCACATTGTCCACATTTAAGAATGTATATCTCATTCAGCACCCTGAGTTCACCACCTCCCAGTCAGGAGGTGGGTAGCTTTTTTCTCACCAGTCCTCTGGAATTAGGGTTGGTAATCGTGTTGATCAGAATTCTTAAGTCTTTCAAGGTTATTTGTCTTTCAACGTAGTTGTAATTGTATAAATTGTGCTTCTGGTTTTGCTAACTTCATTCTCTGCATCAAAAGTACAAGTCCTCTCTGGTTTCTCTGAAACAGCTCGTTTCGTCATTTCTTATGGCAAACCATTGTTCCATTACATTCATATACCGTGATTTCTTCAGCTGTTCCCCAACTGATGGGTACCCTATTAGTTCCTGTTCTTTGTTATTAGGAAAAAACTACTCTGAACATTTCTGTGCATAAGGATCCTTTTCCTCTTTCTTTACATTCTTTGGGCTGTAGGCTGGGTAGTGATATCATTGTATCAAAGAGAAGACACAGTTTAGTGACTTTTGGGGTGCCATTCCAAATTTCTTTCCATAATGGCTGGTCTGTTTTATAGCACCATCAACAGTTGTTGTCTCATGGTGCTCCCAACATTTATTACTTTTCTTTCCATTGATGGATCTTCAACCATGTCAAACCCAACTGTGGATATCCCTCAGGGGACTGTCCTTCTCCACTTCTTCTATACTAGCTCACTTGGTGATCTCACCAGCTCCTATGCATTTAATTATCATCTCTATGCTGATGATTCTCCAATCTATATATGCAGCCTTAGTCTCTAACTAGAGCTAAGCCATACATCTCCAGCTGGATCTCCCCCAGGCTTCTCAAACTCAACTTGTCCAAACTCATCTTCCTCCTACTAAAATTTCCCCCCCTTCTGAATTTCCTGTTACTGCCAAAGGTGCTGCTTTCCTCCCAGTTGCCTAGGTTAGCAACTTTGATATCATTCTCAATTCCTCACTCTCACTCACTACATACACAGACTTTGCCAAGTCTTGTTATTTCTTCTTCCACCGTATTTCTTGTCCCCTTGTCTCCACTCATTCAGCTACTACCCTAGTTCAGGCACTTATCACCTCTCCCTGGGAATACTGCAGTGCCCTTCTATCTAACTGGGACTTGCATCATTCCCTGATGTCATGGTCCTCTTCGAGAACCAAGGACAAACACAACAACAACAATCCCTCTGTCTCAAGTCTCTCCCACTCCAATGCATCCACCACCTAGCTGTCAAGGTGATTTCTCTTAAGCATGTCTCTCTCACACACACACACACCACTCAATAAGGTTCTATGGTTCCCTATTACCTCCAGAATCAAATACAAAATCTTTTTGGCTTCTATAATCCTTCATAACTTGGCCCCTTCTTACCTTTCTAATCTTCTTCTATCTTCCTTCCCTCCATTCATTCTGGCTTACTTACAGGTCCTCAAATGCAATACTCTTACCTCTATGGATTTGTCCCTGGAATACTCTGTTCCCTCACCTCTCATTCTTGGTCTCCCTGGACTCCTTCAAGGTTCAGCTAAAATCCCACTTTCTCCAAGTGTCCTTTCCTGGTCTGCTCCCATCCCCAACTACTAATGCCTCTTCCTTTTATTTATTTTGTATCTATCTTGTATGAACCTAATTATTTGTATGTTGTTTCCCTGTCTGCCTCATTAAAATGTGAGCTCTTTGAAGGCAGGGACTGTGTTTTTTTCTTTTTTTTATCTCTAGTATTTTGCATACGGTTGACACTTAATAGATGCTTGTTGACTGTCTGATTGACTCTGTGAGAGTCAGGAGACAGGAATGGATATGAGCCATGTAGTCACTAGAGTGAACAAGACTTACTGCTTAGCGCAGTGCCTGACCCACCCTAGGTGCTTAGTTAATGTTTTGCGACTATTGACTGGCAGCTGATGTGATCTGTGAGCAAAGAAGAGTGAAGGTTCAGGGCTGACTGAAGTTATGAACTCAGGTGACTGTGAGGATGGAGATACCTTTAACCAAGCCCTTAGTCATCGAATGAGTGTTGCCTCAGACAAACCGAAACCTGGGAAAGACCTTAATTTAGAAAGGCCAGCATCACCCACTGCATCCCAGTCGTCCTGACTTTTGTCCTGCCGTTGGACATCAGCGACTCTGGAAGAGAGGGTGAGGCTGACCCTTTTGTGCAACTCTGCCTCACGTGAACCCAGATCATGATCAAGTTAAGGCATTACTCCATGATGTCATTTGTCCTCTTCCCGAGCTTTTGACAGAAATAGGGATGTTTGAAGGAGAGCCAGGTTGGGGATGAAGGTGAGGGGGCTGGGAGGTAGAAGATGATGAGTTTCATTTTGGACATATTGAGTTTACTATAATTATGGGACATCTAGTATGCATGCTCAGCAGATAGTTGGATATGAGGGACTGGAGTTCAGGAAAGAGGTTAGGGATGGATATATAGATGTGGGAGTCACCAGCAAAGGAGATAATAACTGAACCTTTATGGATACTGATAAAAAAAAAAAGAGCTCACCAAAGGAAAGAGCAACAAGGAAAAAGAGGATCCAAGATGGTGGCTTAGGGGACGCCCACACTTAGTGGGTAGGACATGGATGATAATCCACCAAAGGAGACTGAGAAGGAATGGTCAGACAAATAGGAGGACCTCGATCCCCTGGCCTTCTCACGCAGGAAGTGTACTCTGCCCCTCCTGCTTGGCTGGCTCCTCTCAGAGCCTCCAGACCAGCCTCGTCTTCTTCTCCCAGCGCTACTCCTGGATTTTCTCTACTGTCCCTCCTCCTGATTCCTTTCCTTTCATGTGTTGTCTTCCCCCGTTAGAATGGAAGTTCCTCGAGGGCAGACCATGTCTTTGCTTTCTGCTTGCATATGTAGCACAGTACTTGGCATGTAGTAACTACTTAATAATCCCTGTTATCTTGATGGGAAGAGGAGAACCAGAGAAAGTAATGTCCCAGAGCTCATAAAACCTTCACTTGGCTCCATCATTCCCTCAAGCTAGTTCTTCCTATTCTTCCCCTCTCTTTAATTTCTAGACTCCTACAAACTGTCGACTGTCTGATTGGCCCTGTGAATATAGACAGGAATGAATGTGAGCCACGTGGAGGAGCTGGAATGACGATTCGAATGGGAATCATTCGAATGGGAATCGATTTTAAAGTTCGCCAAGCTCGATTTCCTAATTTTAACTGATGAGGAATCTTTGTGCCCTCAGGGCGGGGACTGTCTTTTACCTTTCTTGGCACTGCCAGTGCTTAGCACATTGCCTGACACACAGTAGATGCTTAATAAACATTTATTAATTGACTGAAAAAGTTGTGGCATAGGAATATAATGGAACATTATTGTACCATAAAAAAAAGAGAGACAATTTCAGGTGTGAATTGGTACAGAGAAAAGGGGAAAGAATTTTTACAAAAACAACATGGGGGCAGCTAGGTGGCCCTGGAGTCAGGAGGACCTGAGTTCAAATCCAGCCTCAGACACTTGACACTTACTAGCTGTGTGACATTGGGCAAGTCACTTAAGCCCAATTGCCCTGCCTTCCCCCCCCAAAAAAAGAAAAAAAAAAACCCTGGCAAAGAAAAACAACTGAGAGACTTCAAAACTCTATCCAAAGCAATGACCAACCATATCTCCAGACCTAGAATGAATAATAATTTCATAGAGTTTTATAACTTGCAAATCTTATCTCAGTCGATCCCTATAACAATCCTGTAAGGTAGGTGCTATCATTACCCTCGTATTACAGGTAAGAACACTGAGGCAGACAGAGATGAGATGACTTTTGAATGGTCACATAGCTAGTGTCTGAGGCCAGATTTGAATTCAAGTCTTCCATTGTTCTACCCACTGAGTCATCTAGCTACCTGTTGCCCGCCTTCAGAGAGGTGACGAACAAAGGGAAAAGTCTTATGCAGAGAGTCTTAAAGAAAACCAGAGATGTCAAGGAGTGGAAGTGATGGAGACAAGGAAGGAGAGCCTTCCAGGTATGCAGATCTACAGCATGAAAAATACAGAGACAGGAGAGGAAGGAACAGCAAGGATGCTGCCATGACTGCATGCAGGGGGTTAATTTATATTTGATCCTGGAGGTAATAACAAGCCACTGGTGTTTATTGAATAGGGGCAACACAGTCAGACCAGAGCTTTGGGAAAATCATTTTGGGAGCTGTACAGGGGATGAATTGGAGCAGGGAGAAACTAGAGGCTGGACAGCCAGTTAATAAGCATCTTTTAAGAACTTCCTATGTGCCAGGCACTGTTCAAGTGCTGAAGATTTTTTTTAAAAGGTAGTAGTGGCAGAAAGTGGGAAACAAAGTTCTGTTCCCAGGTAATTAATGTTCTAATGGTAGAAATAACTTGAAAACAACTGTGTACATGCAAGATATATACAGTGTAGAAGGAGAGTAATTAGGAAGCTACTCTAATACTCTAGTCAAGATATAATGAAGGTGACTACACACGTATAACCTGTATCAGATGGCTTACCATCTCAGGGAAGGGGGGAGGAAGGGAGGGAAGGATAGAATTGGGAATTCGAAACTTAAAAATACATATTAAAAATGGTTTTCACATGCAAAGAGGAGGATAGACTGAACTAGGGTAGTTGTTGTATGTGTAGAGAAAGGGGACAGATGGGAGAGATGTTGTGGAGCTGGAAATGATGCAATCTGGCAAGGGACTGGCTATGTGAGGTGAGTGAGAATCCGAAGGGCAGAGGACGACAGAGTGGTTGTGAACTTGGGTAACTAGAAGGCTGGAGGTATTCTTGGTAGTAATAGGGAGGGTGTGGGAGAAAAAGAATGATTTTTATTTGAGCATGTTGAGTGTACAATATGTTCTGTATTTCCGGTTCAAAATGTCTAACAGGCAGCAGGTGATTTAGGAGACAGGTGAGGTCTGGATATACAATCTGGGGATAATTGAACCTGGGGTTGGTGAGATGACCAAGGGGGATAACACAGAAGGAGGAGAGAGGAAGACAAGACTCTTTAGAGTACATTCACAGTTAATGGATTTGACTCCGACAATGATCTAGCAAAAAGAAGGAGCCATTTATCAAGGAGGTAGAGCCGTATCACAAAAACCCAAGAGAATAATGAGCATAATTACCAGTTATAAAAACACCTACTATGTGCCAGCTGTTAGGCTAAACACATCACAGTTATAATCTCGTTTGATCTGCACAACAATCCCAAGGGGGAGGTGCTATTGTTACCCCCATTTTACAGATGAGGAAACTGAGGCAAACAGGGATGAAGTGATTTGTCCAGGGTCACACAGTCGCAAATGTCCGAGGCTGGATTTGAACACGAGTCCTCTGGACTCAGGCATGGCAGCTCTATCTACTGCAGTCGCCTAGATGCCCAGCTGAAAAGAGGCAGTATCTAGAGAGACAGGGCAGTCCATAGCATCGAAGGCTGAAGGCAGGTCGAGAAGGATTAGTACTCAGAAAAGGCCATTAGATGCCGCAATGAAAAAGTTGTTGATAACTCTGGAAAATGCAGTTTCAGCAGAATGATAAGGTCAGAAGCCAGCTCTCTGGCTTAAAAGAATGAGAGGAAGTAGAAGTACACGACTTTTTAAAGAAATTTAACAGAGAAAGAGACACAGGACAATAGCTTCAAGATCGTAGGGTCCAGTGAGGGTTTTTCAGGGATGGGGATGACAATGGGCTTGTTTGTAGACCGCGGAAAAGGAATCAGTAGGACAGACTGAAGATTTGGTGGGCAGGGAGCATTGATAGTGAGAGAAATCTGCTATGAGAGACAGAAAAGATGGAAGAGGACATTGAATGTTTAACATGATGTACATGTATAACCCGTATCAGACTGCTTGCTGTCTTGGGGAGGAGGGAGGGAGAAAAATTTGGAACAAAATTTTACAAAAAGGAATGTTGAAAACTATCTTTATGTGCAATTTCAAAAAATTGAATACTAATACTATTTTTTTTTTTGCTTTTTGGAGGGCAGTTGGGGTTAAGTGACTTGACCAAGGTCATGTGGCTAGTAAGTATTAAGTGTCTGAGGCTGGATTTGAACTCAGGTCCTCCTGACTCCAGGGCTGGTGCTCTATTCACTGTGCCACCTAGCCGCCAGTACTATTTATTTTTTAACAGAGTACATTGAATAGGGTCATTTTTCAGGTAATGATTGAACTAGATCGAAATCCTTTAAAATTTGGTATGTCACAAGGAAGCAAAGAAAAGATGGACAATTCTCAACACGATGAGTATTATTTCTCATACAGGCTTTCTTAAAATGAAAATTTACCGTTATATATTTTGAATCCTCTCTCATGCTCTGCTCTACACACAACATGCTTTTTTATTTCTTTCTAAATTTGTATTTAAGTTCCAGTATTTAAGTTTATGACATGTTTTTGTTTCCATTCTCTATTTGTGTTCTGGCATTCGAGTAAAAAATAAAATTTTAAAACATAAATTAAAAAGAAGATTTGGTATGATTCTATGAGTTGGAATTGGCAAATCCAGGATTTGAATCCACATCCACTTATTCCAACTAGGATAATACCCATTATACCAGGCTTCCTTACCACCCCCTCACTCCTTTACCCCTTACAAGCTGCAAGCTTCAAACCCCAACACTCTATTGAAACCGCTCTCTTTCAAGGTCCTCAACTTCTAAATGCAACATCATTCTCTTAGTCCTTATCTGTCTTTAACTTCTTGACAATGTTGATTTCTACCACTTCCACATCATTTTTCTTCCCTTGAGTTCTGTTCCGATGCTTCTCTCTCTCAGTTTTTCTCCTACCTATTTGACCAATCTGTCTCCACTTCCTTGGATTCATCCTTGACTCTCCCCTTTCTCTCCCTCTGGTCATCACCAGTCATCCTGATGAACATCTGGCCACTGGACTCAGATGGCTCTGGAGGAGAAAGTGGGGCTGGTGACCTTGCACAACCCTGCCTCACTTAAATCCAAGTCAACTACAAGTCACAGCATCATCTCCCTGATGCTGTGGTCCTCTTTGAGAACAAAGGACAAACACGACAAACACAACAACAACAATCTCTCTCTTTCCCCCATCCCCACATACCCAATATTTAATCAGTTGCCAAGTCTTGTTGATTTGCCCTCCATGCCATCTCTTTCACCCATCACCCTTCTCTCCATGCCCAGGATCTAGGGAGGTAATAGGCCCATCGTCCTCTTCCCTGGGCCAGGCCACATCTAGGGTACTGGGTTCAGTTCTGGGAGTTTGATGTCCTTTAGAAAGGACATTTAGGGGGTGGCTAGTTGGCACAGTGAATAGAGCACTGGCCCTGGAGTCAGAAGGACCTGAGTTCAAATCTAGCCTCAGACACTTAACACCTACTAGCTGTGTGACATTGGGCATGTCACTTAACCTCAATTGCTCTGCCTTCCCTCCTCCAAAAAACAAAAAGAAAAGAAGGACATTGACTGGTGAGCTAGAGGCAATAAAGATGGCCTCCAGGTCATGTCACATCAAAGTCACATGAAGGAAATGAGGAGGTTTGATACAAGCAAAGGATCATAGATTCAGGGCTGAAACCTCAGGAGCAGGAGGGAAGGTCATCCCCCTTCATTTTCCAGAGGAGACTGAAGCCCACAAAAGTGCAGTGACTTTCTCTGTGACAAAGTCGCACAAGTGGGAAGTGAAAGAAGCTTGATTTTGAAGCCGAACTCTAGATGTGCTCACAGATTGGAAGGGGTATCACTTGGGAATGGATGTCTTAGGGGGCTGCTATAGGATCCTGTGAGAAATGGACTAATAGATCCAAAATGAGATCTCAAGGGCCATCCCCCACTGAGTTCAACTTCTTCACTTTACATTGTTGGTAAGCAAGTAGGTAACCTCAGCAGAAAGATCGTTCCCCTTCAGTCAGGAAGACCTGAGTTCAAATTTGGCCTCAGACACTTGCTAACTGTGTCATGTTGGGCAGGGCATTTGCCTCATTTGCGTCAGCTGTAAAATGGGAATAAAATGGGGATGTGGCCTGAACTGGGCAGAGGACAATGGGCCTATTACTTCCCTAGTCCCTGGGAATGGAGAGAAGCTTGCAGAGGGGTCAAGACAGATGAGGACCAAGAGAATGACAGCGTACCTGGCAGTGTTTTGTAAAATATTTGTGATCATGTGTGAAGCATCTAGCACAGTGCCTGGCACACGGCACACAGAAATGTTAGCCAGATAAAGACAATGAGGCTCAGAGAGATTACTTCAGTCTGTCCACGAGCATTTTGGTAAGTGCTTATTATATGGCAGGTGCTGTGGTAGGTTCTGGGGGTAAAAAGAAAGGTAAAAACCAAGATCCAGCCTTCAAGGAGCTCACATTCTAATGAGAGAGATAATATGCAAAGAACTACCTACACACAAGATACGTCTGGTGTAATGGGAGATGATCTCAGTTGGAAGGTACTAAGTGTGCCAGGTGGGGAGGGGACTTTTGCTGAAAGGAGGATTGCATTGAGTTTTGAAGGGGGTTTGGGAAGCCAGGAGTGGTAGGTGAGGAGGGAGACAATCAGTGCATAGGAAAACCAGTGAGATATTACAGTTAGAGTATGTGGAGGGGAGTAAGGTGTAAGAAAAATGGAAAGGTAGGAAGGGGCCAGCTGGGAAAGGCTTCAAATGCCCAACAGCATTTTGTATTTGTTCCTGGAGGCAAAAGGCAGCCACTGGAGTTGATTGAGTAAAGGGTGGCATGATAGTACCTGAGCTTTAGGAAAATAATTTTAGTGGCTGATTGGAGAATGGGTGAGAGTGGAGAAAGACTTGAGTGTACTTAATACTCTATTACATGACAGAAGAGGTGCTGCGCAAAGACCCAAGGGAATGGTTCTTATGAACTGGGGCTATTGGTCCAGGGGAGGGGAATCAGAGAAGGCTTCCTGGAGGATGTTGGGTTTGAGGGAGAGTTTAAAGGCTGGGTAGGAATTCAGCATGTGAAGAAAAGGAATAAGGACATACTAGACCTAGGGATCAGCCTAAATAAAAGTACAGAGCAGAGAGAGAACATGTAATGTGTGAGTGGGTCAGAGAGTAGTCCAGTTTGGCTGGAGTGTAGAGTGACTGGAGGGGAATGTTAGGAAAACTGAAAAAGGTTGAACGGTTTCAAGATTATTTTGAAAGGCCTTGAATGCCATACAAGAACACTTGGACTTTATTCAATAGGAAAGCACTAGAGAGTTTTAAGCAGAGAAGAAACACAAGCAAATCTGTACCTAAGGGTCCTATTCACATGAATTCATGTCCTGTCTCTGAGCTAATTATATGCCCTCTTCCCTTCCATTTTTTCCACTTCAGACATCCATAAGTGATGAGAGCCAAAGATTAGCCAATAAGAAACTTGGCTGAGTGGGGTGGCCACTGAGTGGTGTGAAGCCATGAAGGTCTATACCAGGGTGGTGGCTGAGTGAGAAGTACAGGAGCTATATTGTGAAGGAAAAAACAAGACGACACATTAACTATGCAAGATGAATTAGAAAGAAAAGTCACAGAGGACAGCTAGGTTTTCAGCCTGGCTGATTGGGAAGATGGTAGTGCCCTTAATAAGACAGTTCAGAAAAGAGGTTTTGTAGGGAAAGGTAATGAGTCTCCTTTTGGACCTATAAGCTTGAGATAACGATAGTCAAAAGATATCTAAAAGGGGAGCAGCTAGGTGGCACAGTGAGTAGAGCACCAGCCCTGGAGTCAGGAGAACCTGAGTTCAAATCTGGCTTCAGACACTTAAAACTTACTAGCTGTGTGACCTTGGGCAAGTCACTTAACCCCAATTGCCCTGCTTTCCTCCCTCCAAAAAATAAAAAGACAAAAGAAGATATCCAAAAGGCAGTCAGTTGGTGATCAAAGATTCAGGAGAGAAAGTAGGGCTGATATATAGATTTGGGGACCATCAGCATAGAAATGATAGTTAAATTTATGGAAACTGATAAGATTACCATGTCGAGATGAAGAGAGCCCAGGAAGACCTTTGGAGGACATCCAAGGTTAGGAGGCGTGACCTGGATGAAGATCCAGCAAAGAAAACTAAGGAGGAGTAGAAGGACAGGTAGGAGGAGATCCAGAAGAGAACAGTTATGAAAGCCTCGAGAGAGAAGAATATTAAGGAAAAGAGGGTGATGAACAGTGTTAAAGGCTGTAGAAAGGTCAAGAAGAATGAGGATTGAGAAAAGGCCATTGAATTTGGCAATTAAGAGGATCCTTGGTAACTTGCTTCAGAGAATCCAGAATTGTAGCAGCTTTGGAAGAGAAGAGGAAGTGGGGTCACCAATTGTGGATGGCCCCCTCAAGTAGCTTAGTTAGGAAAGGGAAGAGAAATATAGTAGATGATGGGGAGGTAAGATGGTTGGGTTAAGTGAGGGGGAAGAGGGGAAGACATGACTTATAGGCAGGCATCAAGAAAGAAGCCAGTAGCTAGGGGGAGTTTGAAGATCACAGAGAAAGGGGCTGTCACCGCCCTGTACCTGCAGAGGTGGGATTCAAACCCAATTCCCCTCTCCCGGAGCAGGCACTCTTTACATTGCACCAAGCTGCCTTCACGGGCTGCCACCAGTGAAATCTGTTGTGATCATCACTCCCAGTGTCTAACTTAGCTCTGCCCTGCTACAGCCCAGATCTGGTGGCTGCTGGTTCAGACTTATTCTGGCTATGACAAGTCAGCTGTGAGCCTAGGCCAGCTAGCTGGGAGCTGAGACTCTTTGTTGGGGCTGGGGGAAGGGTTTTAGTTATAGAACAATAATGCCACAACAGCTCTCACAAAGTAATTTCCTTACAACAGCCCTGGGAAGGATGAGGCTCGTAGATTCAGAGCTAGGAGAGGTATTAGACACGGTGCAGGCCATCCCCTTCCTTTAACAGAAGAGAGAAAGGAGCTCCATCCCGTGAAGAGCACTGTACAGGACTATCCAGGTAGCCAGAGCCAGGGGCGAGATTTGATTCCAATTCCATCAGCGGCATTGTGATGCCTCACTGTCGCCTTCATGTTCCAGAGAATGGTCCCCCAGACGGGGACGGTACTGGTCAGAGATCACACAGAGAGTTATCACATAATAATTAAGTAACCCTAAGATAGGGAGATGTCATTTACATAGCCAAGGCTTGCAAAGTGCTTTATATGTTTTATTTTATTTGATTAGCGTGAGCGAACAGGATGTGGAAACCAGGTCTCCTGACTCTGTTTAAACTTTGTATCTCTCCCAGCATCTCTGTACCCAGTAGGTGATTAATACTAGACTGCTGTTCTTTGCAGGGGCCTGGGTCTGTTAACATTTGGGAGACAGTCCAAAGCAAAAAGCCATGCCAGGAGATAGAGGATTGTGGAGGGCAGTAGGAGTGTACAGGGGCTGGCTCATCCTGGTAGCTTGAACACCCAGATCCAGGGAGCTAGCTTTTACAGCCTGCCCCTCTTCAATGGCTGGCTGGCTAGGGGAGATGCCAGGCTGGGTCAGCAAGAGCAAGGGCAGGTGGTGGAGACAGGGACTCAGGCATGGAGTAGGCCCTCCCTCCCTCTCGATCTCCCCTCCCTAATTCATCTCCCCAATCCATCCTGGCCCAACCCAGTCCCTAAGGAGCAGTGATTAGACAGAGAAGGAGGAAGGGCAGGCCTTAGCCCTGGGAAACAGGCCCCTGGTGGGACTGACCATCTCTGGGCTAATTCGTTAGGAAACTCAGCTTCTTCCCAGCTCCCTCCCATCTCACTTCTCCCCCGCCCCCACCCCCCAATGAGTCACTAATTGAGCTCAGGGTGAGTTCTTGGGGAAAGCCCAGAAGGATGGATGGGGGATGCAGGAAAAACTAAGCTTTTGATGATCCTCTATCTTTCTCAGAAGAGGGGCAGCCTTTGGGGTAGAGGCAAGTCCTCGAACTCTCAGGTAGTGCATTTCGAGACCCAGACTGAGGCTCTTCGCTTCTCTCGGCCTCAATTGCCCTATCTGTCAAACGGATTAACCATCCCTGCCCTAGGGTCTCCAGGGGCTGGGGGGGGGGGGGGGGGAGGATTAAGTGGAGTGGGAGCTCTGGGCCCGGAGCCAGGAGGCAGGCAGGAGTAGCTGCTCGGATTCCGCTGCTCAGTAGCTGGGCAACCTTGGGCAAATCATTTCCTGGCTCGGGACCTCAGTTTCCCCGGGGAGAAAAACAATGGGATGGTTTCTAAGATTCCCAGCTCTTGGGGCCCATCCTGGATTTCTGTTTTAACACTGCCGGGCCTAGGATGACGCCCCGGCTTCCTCCCACAATTGTCCTACAACCCTCTCCGCTTCCCACCCTCCCCCCGCCTCCCTTTTCCTGGAACAAAACACCTCCATCGAAGACCATCCAGTCAAGGGTTAAAGCCCCAGCCCGGCTTGCTCGCTCCGCAGGCTCCGGGCTGATTGACACATTCCCGGGGCGGAACTCTGGGGCTGGCCAATGGGCACGGGCGGCGGTGGCAGCGAGAGGGCCCCACGTGGGGGCGCGGTGGCCCCCGCGGCGCCCTGATTGGCCGGCCCGGCTCGGCGCTGGCCCGCACGAGCCCCGGCCCACGTGGACCTGGCGCGCGTTCATTGATCAGTTTCCCCGCAGAGCCACTGCTGCCTCTGCTGCCCGGGAAGGCGGGGGAGGCGGGGGAGGCGAGGCGGGGGAGGCGGGGCGGGCAGGGGCGGAGCGGAGCCGAGCCGAGCGGAGCGGGGAGGGCGGCCCGGAGGAGGAGGAGGAGGAGGAGGAGGAGGAGGAGGAGGAGGAGGGGGAGGAGGAGGAGGAGGAGGCGGCAACGGCGGTGGCGACAGCGGCGGCCGAGGGGGCGGGGAGGCCGAGCCGAGGTTGGGGCTGGGGCTGGGGCTGGGGCCGGACCGGGCCCGGGCGGAGCCGAGCAGGGCCGAGCAGCGCAGGCCAGCTCGGGGGCTCCAGGCGCTCCTGGCCTCGGCCTTCGCCTTCCCCCCTTCCCTTACCCCGCGGGCGCCAAGCTGAGCGGGCCGGGCCGGACCGGACCCGGCTGGGCTGGGCTGGGGCCGCCGAGCCTCCGCCCCCGACGGCGGTCCCTCCTTTCCCCTCGTGCCCCAGCCTGCCCGGTGAGTCCTGGGGGATCGAGCGAGGACGACTGCCTGCTCCCTCCCCTCTCCTCCTGTCCCCTCCCTTCCTTGGGAGGGAGGGAGGAGGCGGGCCCGGGGGGGGGGGGCGCTGGGGAGGGAGGGAGAGTGGGGGGAGAGGGGCAAGGGAGAAGAGGGAGAGGAGGGAGAGAGAGGTGAGGAAGGGAGAGGATGGGGAGGAGGAGGAAGAAGAGGAGAGAGGGGGAGAGGGACAGGGGCAGGGGAGGAGGAGAGAGTGAAGGAGAAGGGTAGAGGGAAAGAGTGGAGGGAGAGGGAGAGTGGGATAGACAGGAGAGAAGAGGAGAGGGGGATAGGAGGAGGGGGGAGAGGGGAAAGGGAGAGAGGAGTCCAGAGGGGAGAAGTGAAGAGAGGTGGAAGGAGAGACGGGTGAGGATGAGAAGGGAAAGAAGAGAGAAGAACAGGAGGGAGAGAAGGAAGGGAAGAAAAAAGAGAGGAGGAGGGCCCATTGTCTGGCTGGAGATGAGGGAGAGGGAGCCAGAGCTGGGGGGTTGGCACTGGGGACAGGAGTGCTGAGCTGGGGAGAGGGATGCTGGCCAAAGTGGCCCGCTCGCCCCAGGCTGGCCAGCTCTGGGCCTGTGCCAGGCTGGAGTTGGACAGCAGGTGGAGAGGCTGCTGGCAGGAGCTGGGAGAGCCTAGCCAGGAGGGGGGATAAGAAAGCCCTGAGTTCAGTGTGCAGCCAGGGGGGGTGATTATCACCAGCTCTGTCCCCAGACAGCACCTAGGCCCAGGCACTGAGGGTAGCACAGCAGGGGACACCTCCCCCCTTCCCTTTTCACTCTTCCAGCCCAGTGCAGCCGGCTGCCTTTCAGAACCCATTGGCAGCAGCCTTGGCGGTTTCGAGCTGGAGCCTGTCCGAGGGCCTGGGCAAAGGGCCAGAGATTGGATCTAGTAGCCAGAGAGGTGGCTGGTGGATAAGACGGAGGGCCGCTCACTCTGGCTGAAGATGTTTCCCCAGAACAGGCCGCCTTTGGTGAGTCATGCTTTGAGGGCTGTCCTGGGGACCCTGGTCAGTCCCTGCCAGCTTAGGTGCCTGCTGCCTCACTCCTACTGGCCCTGCCAGGGTTTGAGGGTAGCAGTGAGGGAGAGAAGAAAGGGAACCCCAGCCTGGAGTAATTAATAGCTCTTCTACTGATTTCACTGTGTGACTTCAGACAAATCCCTTCTCTGCCTCTCTGGGGCTCAGTATTTGTAAAAGGAAGGCATTGGGCTAGGTGGTCCCCAGGACCTTTTCCTATAGCTTTCAATGTGAATTAGAAGTTCTGGGTCTGAATCAAAACTCAGACACTTCCTGGCAGCAACTTTTCAAATCCTAATTCTGACCCCAAGTGACTGGCTATGGGTAACCTGATGTCTCTAAAATAGTCTTGGATTTTAATTTCAAGAAATGGGCATTGTGTTCGAATTCTGACTCAGTCAACTTAAAAACTTTGTAATTTGGGGCAAGTCCCATCTATCTGTGATTCAGATGTCTTCTCTTCATAATGGGACCCTCTCATTTCCATCCCTTGGCTATAGGCATCAGAGTTGTGTTCTCTTTCCCACTGATAGAGAAGGGGAGTCTCCTTGGTCTTTTGGGGCCAGGGGTGGGTGCTGGTTGACTGATCCTTTGTTCCCCCACCACCACCACCACCACAGACCCATCTTCAAGCGCCACCAGTGGCCTCAGCAGCAGCTGTGCTCGTGACCACCAATGCTTCAGCCACGACCCCACAGACTCTAAAACTCACCTACCCAGAGACACTGGATCGGATCAAGGAAGAATTCCAGTTCCTTCAGAGCCAATACCACAGGTATGGGGTTTGAGAAGAAGGAAGCTCCTGGCTTAGGATCCTGGTAGAGATCAAGAGACAGGAATGGGGCTCAAGGACACTGAGCAGCCCTGGCAGCCTTGGGGTTACCCTTTGGCCGAAGCCCCTGGTTTTGGAGTCAGGAAGACCTGGGTGTGAATGCTGATTCTTGATTCTTGGCCAAGACCCCCTCCTCCCCAATATAGCCTCATTCAGTATAGTGAAAAGAACCCTGCACAAAATGCCAGTTCTAATTCTGAAGCTGCCATTAATTCACTATGTGATGGCTGGAGCAGAGCCTCCCCCTCTCTGGGCCCAGACTTCTCTGTCTTTAAAATGGAGGTATTTAGCTAGACGGTCCCCTTTACTTCTGAAGTTCTCCCTAAGGCCTCTTCCTTTCCCTCCTCGGACTGGGCTCCTGGCCTTGTGTGAGCCCCCTGGGTGCAGCTGTGGCCCCTTGGAGCCTATGTTAAGTGAGTGCTCTCTTAGGCTGGTAGCCCCCTTTCTGAGCCCGGCCTGCCTCTGGAGCCTTCACTCAGCACTTGCATCTGCCCCTTAGCTTGAAGGTGGAGTGTGAGAAGCTGGCATCGGAGAAGACAGAGATTCACAGGCACTATGTCATGGTGAGCTGCCCTCTGGCCAGGGGTGGGAAGTGCTGGGGGGGGGAAGGGGATCAGGACAGCTTCTTTTGGGAAGGGCCAGGGGCCTAGAGTGTGCCTATGTCTCTTCCCTCCATCTCTCTGCTCTCCTTCTTGGCAGTACTATGAGATGTCTTATGGCCTCAACATTGAAATGCATAAACAGGTGAGTGGTCTTGATGACCCTGGCCCCTATTCCCTCCTTCAGCAAGTCTCCTGGACTCTGGGGGTGGGAGGTGGCCCATTCACAAGCAGCTTTGGGGGTGGGAGGCAGGTAGGGGCCCTTCTGGGCATTCTTATGGCTTCTCTTTCCAGCGAAGCTGCCACCATCTCCCCGCTCCATTCTCTTCCTCCCCCTGCTTGCCCATCCCTGTCTCATCTGGCCCAGGGGCTCCCAGGCAGCAGTATTTATGGAGATCTGATCCCAGGTGCTGCTGGCTGCCTGCCAGGGCACTGTCTTTGCTTCCACAGGGGCCTGAGAGAAGGCTGGGTTGACAGGCTATGGCTGCCGAGGGAGGGTGGAGGGGGGAAGCAGTCAAGCCAGCCTATAGCTCCCCAGTGGGCAGGACCCAGTGACCAGTGCCTGGTGTCCAGGCTTGGGTCCTGCCCAAACATTTGTATAGAGGCTTTTAGCAGAACAGTCATCAGAAGGACTAAGAAACTGGCCCGAGGACCAGAGTCAGGGTAGGGGAGCAGCAGGATGCTTATACCATCTTCTGCCAGCCCCTCCCTGCCCCACTCCCACTCCGGTGTGGGCTTCAGGAGCCAACAGTGAAGTTGGAGAAAGGGCCCTCAGAGATGACGGTCATGGTCCAGCTCCTTCCTGTGGATGACGAAGGAGAGGGGACTCAAGAGAAGCAGAGGGACTTACCCAAGATCTCTCACCTAGAGCTCAGATCTTCTGACCCTTCTACCCGTCCCCCTTTCATCATAGAGAGTGATCTGTGCTCTAGGGAAGGCTGAACAGGGAATATCCTTGGCCTCCCAGCTCTGCCATCCTGTGTTTAAGGGCACTCCCAGCTCTGACATCCTGGGTTCTAAGTGTGCTCCCAGCTCTGCCATCCTGTGTTTAAAGGCCCTCCCAGCTCTGCCATCCTGGGTTCTCAGGGCCCTCCCAGCTCTGCCATCCTGTGTTTAAGGGCCTTCCCAGCTCTGCCATCCTGGGTTCTCAGGGCCCTCCCAGCTCTGCCATCCTGGGTTCTTCAGGGCGCTCCCAGCTCTGCCATCCTGTGTTTAAGGGCCTTCCCAGCTCTGCCATCCTGGGTTCTTCAGGGCCCTTTCTACCCCTAACATTCTCAGTTCTAAAGGTCCTTCCAACTCTGACATTCAGTGCTTTATGGGCGATAGGGGCCATGGCTCCTTAGACTTATCTCCTGTCCACCCTGCCCCCACCCCTGCTTCTCCTGGCCTTTAAAGAAGGCACGACAATCCAGCCCCCCTCCCCCACCGCCTGCCTCCTCCTCCAAGACCTCCTTTGGAGGGAAGGGGGGGGACCATTGAGTGCACAGCAGAGGAGAGCTAGAGCGAGAGGGAGCCTGGAGCAGCAGGATCATTTTTCATGCTGAGAGCGTTAAAGTGCCCGTAAATTGCACATTAACGAGCCCGAGTGAATTGGAGGCTGCCTCCCCCGGGGCCCTGCCCATCAGTGCATCAGGCAGGAGGATCTGTCACTGCCCGCCCGCCCCAGGATACAGCCTCAGCCTGCCCAGAAACCACCCACCAGAGCCGGGGCCTGGGTTGAGGGGCTGCCCACCAGGGCCCGGGCCTGGGAAGTCCCCCACCTTTATCTGGCCCATCCCAGAGAATCCCCCTGCATCCCCAGTCATTCCCATCTGCTGGTGGGGCCAGCTAAGGATCTCCCAGGGGCACCATGTCTGTCATCTATTCAGCCCAGCGAGGGCTTCCCAGGGCTACCAGCTCCCTGCCCCCTGCATGCAACAGCCTCTGGACCCGGGAGCCTGAAGGCCCCCTGCCTGCATCCCTTTCTAGCTGTTCCTTCATCCTCCAGCCTAGGCAGCAAGGGAGGAGATGAGAGCCGCTTCTCACACCCTTCATCAGCTACAAGCATTGATCGTCCCTTCCACCCCCACTCCCCCGCCCCCCACCTCCCCACTCCTGCCATCCTTGCTAGCAATTGAGGTCCCTGATTGCTTGTGGCACACAAGTGGTACAGGGAAAGCCGCAGCTGGAAGGAAGAGGGACCTCTCCAGGGCTTCCTGGTGAGCCTTGAGAGCATCAATTAGCACTCAGCACCCAGCCTCCCCCCTGGGGGAGGAGGGGGCAGCCCGAGCCCTGGCCTGGCAGAATCCACTATTCAAATGACCCCTCTAGAACACACATACAGCCTCTCAGAGCTGGGAGGGCCCTTAGAATGCAGGGTGTCAGAACTGGGGAAGGGAGGCACCTTAGAACGCAGATCATCAGTTGTTTTTAGTTTGCATCATTCATTTCCTCGAGATTTTGAGTTACAAATTTTCTCTCTGTCTTTCCCCTACCCACCGCCCCAAAACAATGATCCCACTGAATACCCCTCCCCCAATCTGCTCTCTCCTGTATCCTCCCCCATCACCCCTCTGACTTTCCGCCAGGGCAGGATGGATCTCCCTACCCCAGTGCCTATGTATCTTATTTCCCAGTTGCATATAAAATAATAATCGTAATATTTTTTAAACATTGGATTTTATAACTTTGAATTCCAGGTTCTTTCCCTTCCTCCCTCATCATCCACCCTTACTGGGAAGATAAGCAATTCAATATAGGTTGTACATGTATAGTTAAGCAAAACGTTTCTATAGCGTATGTATTGTGAAAGACTGACTATATTTCCCTCCATCCTATCCCGCCCCCCCACTTGTTCTGTTCTCTACTTTGTCTCAGTCCCTTTACAGAAGTGTGTGCTTCTAACTACCCTCCCCGCAACCTGCTCTCCCCTCCATCATCCCCCCCTCTCATCCCCTTCCCCCCTACTCTCCTGTATGGTGGGACACCCTATTTAGAGTGTATGTCATTCCCTCCCTAAGCCAAATTCAATGAGAGTAAGGTTGACCCTTTCCCTTTCGCCTTCCTGTTCTTTCCCTCCATTGTAACAGTTATCCCTTGCCTCTTCTATATGAGGTGATTTACCCCATTCTGTCTCTCCCCATCTCTTCTCATCATATTCCTCTCTCACCTCTCAGTTTCACCTTTTAAATATCATCCCTTCCTATTCAGTGGCATCATCAGTTATAAAAATTGAAAACAGCCGAACACTCAAGACTGGGCTCTTCTGGCTCGGCTACTTGACTCAGTAGAAGACACTGGTCATTGATTCCTTTCACAGTATCTCATTTTCTCCCTTTATAATGTGAGGGCATTGTCTTGGGTCCTAGATACCTCTCCTAGCTCTGATGCTCTGAGTGTTAACTACTTTGTGCTGGCCCCCTCCCAGTGTCTGGGATGGACAGGCAGGCAGGTAGGTGCCCCCGACAGCTGGCTCTCTGGTTCTTCTTCCAGACAGAGATCGCCAAACGGCTGAACGTGATCTGTGCTCAGCTCATCCCCTTCCTCTCCCAGGAGGTAGGTTGCTCAGAGGGTGGGTGCCGGATGGGGCTCCTGGTCAGCCCTGAAGTGTATGAGAGGGGTCTTCTGACCTGGTCCCCCACCCCCATTACTCTACCTAGCTTCTCTTTCCCCAGCACCAGCAGCAGGTGGTCCAGGCAGTGGAGAGAGCCAAGCAGGTGACCATGGCGGAGCTGAATGCTGCCATTGGGGTAGGCAGATCTTTGATGGTGGGGAGAGACGAGGACTGGGTAGAAGGAGAGGGAACTAGGAGCAAATCCCAGTGTAGCTGCGTGTCTCCGAACTAGCCTTGTGACTCAGAACTATCCCCCAACATCTCAAGGCCTGTTTCTGTATATAAAATAAAGGGGTTACGTTAAAACAATCTTCTATTTTTGTTCATCTGAAAGCCTTTCCTATCCTGGGCCCTCTGCACCATCACCATCTCCCCTTCCTCTATTAATCCTTGTTTGCATCTCTCCCCACCTGTCTCCTCTCTTACATGTCTGTCTGTCTCCCTCCCTCCCATCCTGTCTGTCCTGTATCTGTCCATCTCTCTGCCCCACCCTGTCCTGTTTCTGTCTCACATGTCTGTCTCCCTCTCTCCCTCCCTTCCTTCTTCCCTTTGTCCTTCCTCTGTCTCTCTGTCCTGTCTTTCCCCATGAACTCCCCCCCTTTCTTCCCCAGCACCAGCTGCAGGCCCAGCACCTGCCCCACTCTGCACCACCCATTCCGCTGACCCCACATCCCTCGGGCCTGGCCAGCCTGGGCAGTGCCTCAGGGCTCCTGGCATTAACAGGGGCACTGGCAGCTCCAGCCCAGGCCGGACCCAAGGATGATCGAGGCTTGCAGGAGCTGGAGCACCGAGGTAGGCAGTGACATGGTGGGGAGAGGGAGAAAGTAAATGCTCAGGCTCCCCCTCACTGTGCCCTTTCTTTTCTCCTCTGGTCTGCCTACCTGCTGTTCTGCTGACAGACAGAGACCCAGGTCCGGTAGGTATTTGTGTTTGTTGGGGGTCTCAGCAGGAAGAGGGATAACATGCCACACGTGGGAGGCCACCTCAGATACTTTGTAATGGTGTGACTCTAGATAAGTCACTTTCCCTCTGCCTCAGTGGTCCATGATCCAAGTCGTACCCATCCTTGCTAAGAGGAGCATCTCTCTGAGGCAGGGTCTGGTGATGGATACCTTGGGTGCCTCTGTCTCTGTCTCCTTCAGAGCTCCCTGGCCCTCCCGAGTGCTGAGCGGGTCCGGACCATTTCTGAGTACTTGAGCAGCAGCAAGAAGAGGCGGGCAGAGGAAAAGGACTTCCTTACTGACTATGTAAGGGGGTCTGGGCCAGGGAAGGTGGGGCCGGGGGAGGCTTGGGTGGCCTGACAGCCCCACCCCCTCCTGTCTTCTAGGGCAGTGATGCTGACAAGAGTGAGGACAACCTGGTGGTCGATGAGGTTGGTGGGCCCCAGGCCCTTCTTTCCCCTCCTCAGAGCTGCCCAAGGACCCTCAGGGCCTCACTGTGTACACTAGGGATGGGAAGGGCTTCTGACAGGGAAACTGAGGCTGGAGCCTTGGGGCCAGGGCCTGCTTCTCCACTATCTTTCTAGGATCCTCAGTCCCCCCATAGTGTTCACTCTTACTCCTCGAGGGAAAATGGGTTGGACAAGACTCCCTTGCCTCGGAAGGAGGCCATCCCTGGCAGCCCACCATCTGTCTCCTCATCCCGGAGTGCCTCACCTGCTCGAAGCAAGGACCTGACCCCGGTATGTGATAGAGAGGCAGGCTCCACACTCGCCTGGGGCTGGGGAAGGAGAGCCACAACGCAGACCAGACCCAGTCTTGGAAGATCTGCCTCTGACTCAGCTCTCATAGGGTCCCCAGGATCCTCACTGGGCCTCAGATCTCCCACCTATAGCATAAGAGGGTGGCACTGTTGGAGGCTGCTGGAGCAAAGTGGGATAAACTATTGTGAACACCCAGTGAGAAATGAGGAAACCTGGGCAGACTGCCTGAGTCAGAGCAGAACGCAAGGAATGCTGGGCTGGGTGACTGAAACAAGAGCAAGGCAGGATACCGGCAGCCCTGGGCAGAGAAGAGACCCCCAGGCCTTGGGAGGGCCCCTGAGATTCCCCCCTGACAGATGGGGATTGGTCCTTCTGCTGCAGGTAGAGAAGGCCGGGACCCCTGGCTTGAAGTCCAGCACCCCCACATCCCAGGGAGATGGGCTGGGGCCTGGAGGAGGTGGGAGCAGCAGCAGCAGCAGCAGCAGTAGCGGCAGCAGCATTGGAACGCAGCCATTCCGCCCTGGTCTGGGCAAGGCCACGGTGGACTCTTTGGGTAACCCAGCTCTGGAGCCCAGGATGGAGGGAAGGAAGGGAAGATGGGTTGGGTAGGGAGTGGGGGGTTCAGTTGCAAATGCCTGCATACACTTATCTACACCAACTTGACCACTGAACTCTGGATCCTGTCCCAGCCCTGGGCCTCAGGAGCCCCCTGGCTGTGGCTGGCTCCTACACGGGCCCCTTCGGGATGGGAATGGTGCACTCTGCGGTGAATGGAGACCTGGCCACCACGGGGGCCTACACCGGGCTCCATCTGGCCTCCTCACAACTCAACGGGGCCAGCGCCATGGGAGGGACGTCGGGCTATGGCCGTCCTGCCCTGGTGAGTACTCCTGAGGCCCATGGCCGCTGCTCCTCATCCCGGTCCTCCTGACTCTGCTCTGGGGGAGTGAGTGGGCCCCCCCACCTGTGCCTTCCAGTCTGCTGTGTCTCTACTCTGGCCCATCCACACCCTGAGGCATCAGTGGACTTTCTGACAGATGGGCTGTGTTTTTCCTGGGGGGCAGGATAGAGGGGTGTGGAGGGGAGGGCTATGGGCCACCTCAGGTGTGGAATTCTACCTGCCATGCCCCTTACTGTCTCTCCAGGTCAGCTATGATCCTCACTCACATATGCGGGTCTCAAGTCTCTCTGCTAACCTGCCCAGCAGCTCCTCAGGGAAACCGTGAGTGTAGAGGGGAGAAGGGGACTTCTGGGCTCCCAGTGCCCGGGCCTCAGGGGGCAGTGCTACCTAAGGACAGTGTTGGACAGACTGGGTGACTTCAGGAAGGCCTCCTTCCTTGCCCTTTGCTGAGGAAGAGGAGGGTCTGGGCTCATCCCCTAGGGGCCTAGCTGTGAACTGTTCTGAGAGCAATGGGCCGGGCTGCAAAATTGCCACCATGGTTCAGTCAGACAGAGCTCGGTCGCCTGGCTGGGGAGGGCTGGGGAGCTGCTTTGAAGCTGAACCGAGGAGAGGCTAGCATGTGTATGTTTGGTATGTGTGTGGGGTGGATTGAAGGTTACTGCTTCCCTACAGACATACTCACCCCAGCACACTCCCTCCCTCCAGGGCTTACTCCTTCCATGTTTCTGCTGATGGGCAGATGCAGCCAGTGCCCTTCCCATCAGATGCCCTCCTGGGCACAGGCATCCCCAGGCACGCCAGACAGCTGCACACCCTCACCCATGGTGAGGTTGTCTGTGCTGTCACCATCAGCAACTCCACCCAGCACGTCTACACGGGGGGCAAAGGCTGTGTGAAGGTGTGGGACGTGGCCCAGCCAGGCACCAAGACTCCCGTGGCACAGCTTGACTGCTTGGTGAGGGAACAGGCCCTCAGCTGCCCAGCCCTGGCCCTCCTGGAGCCCTTCCCTAGACACAGATGGGTGGGCCTGGGTGAGCAGGGGCCACCCACTGTCCAGACCTGGTGCCAGGGCTTGGGGGTGGGCGGGAAGTTCTGGACTGTTCCCTGACTTGGGCTGTGACTTTGGACAAGCCC
>CM053587.1:313453559-313501511 GCA_028646515.1 Pseudochirops corinnae | reverse complement strand
GGGCTTGTCCAAAGTCACAGCCCAAGTCAGGGAACAGTCCAGAACTTCCCGCCCACCCCCAAGCCCTGGCACCAGGTCTGGACAGTGGGTGGCCCCTGCTCACCCAGGCCCACCCATCTGTGTCTAGGGAAGGGCTCCAGGAGGGCCAGGGCTGGGCAGCTGAGGGCCTGTTCCCTCACCAAGCAGTCAAGCTGTGCCATGGGAGTCTTGGTGCCTGGCTGGGCCACGTCCCACTCCTTCACACTGCCTTTGCCCCCCGTATAGACGTGCTGGGTGGAGTTGCTGATGGTGACAGCACAGACAACCTCGCCATGGGTGAGGGTGTGCAGCTGTCTGGTGTGCCTGGGGATGTCTATGCCCAAGAGGGCATCTGATGGGAAGGGCACTGGCTGCATCTGCTCATCAGCAGACACGTGGAAGGAGTAAGCCCTGGAGGGGTTGGAAGGGACCCATAACCAGGGAGTGGAGGCTGACTCTCCCTATGGCAAGCAGAGCAGTCCCCACTCAGCTGCCACAGAGACCTTGACAAACAGCCTGGAGAAAGGCTCTTCTCCCAACCCACGCATAGTTATTGGGATGCAGCTGGCCCTTTCTCTTTCAGACACAAAGTTGGAGAAAGGCTTCAAAATGGACTCTCTCAGACAGATCCTGGAGAGGAGTCTGTCCACATGTCCCTCCCCTGACACACGCCAACCTGAGATACAACCACTTTTAAGGGTCTCAGAGAATCTTTTGGATGTGAAGTCACAAGGAATCCAACCCATTTCCCAGATGGAGCCAGCTCTTTCAGGGAGCCCACTGCCCTCACCTTGTCTTTATCAGCTAGGTGGGTGCTCACGGATTCCCCCAGGGATGCCAGGCAAGGTGGAGGAGAGGGCAGATACCCGGATGTGGGAGTGAGATTCAATCTCCATCTGCTGATTCCAGGGGTAAGGAAGAAAAAAATCTCAGGCTCCTCTCCCCCCCCCCCCCCAAGATCCTCCTTGCTTCACCTCCTAAGCTGGACAGAACTCTCAACCAAAGCTTATGAAAGCCTCAGCATCTTCTCCTAGTCCTGAGGGATAATTGATGACCAAACATGCCCCATTCACAAATGGGATCATGGAGACTGGCCCAATTCCAAGAAAATCCAGAGTGCTTTCCTTTTCCTCTGTGCTCAGACTCACCATTGGGAGCAGCCATACATCATGGGGACAGGTGAAGGCTTGTGTAGGAGCTAGGCACAGCAAGGTCCCCACGGAGTATAGTGTGGGTTCCCACACCAAAGGATGCAGTGAAGGGGCCAGACAGGGTCAGGGGACTGCTCAAGGCTGTGGGGAGGGGACAAGACCTTCAGACATCTCCTACTCCCCCCAGCACTAAGGAAGGGATTTCAGTTCCTAGAACCTCAAAGTATTAGGGTTCCCCAATCTCTGTACTCTCTATCCTCCAAACTAGAGAATTTGGGGCCCCCGTAAGGGTTCAGCAGTGTCCACTGGACCTTTCAGAGAAGGAAGGAATTGAGGATAAAGAAGTTTCTCCAAACACCCCTCTTCATCTACATTACTGTTACCTTCGACTCACCAATTTGTTCCCACAGGAAATTCTACTTCCCACTACGATATAGCTCCCTGAAGGTCCCAGTCCCCAGCATTCATCTCTTTCTGGGTATTCCACTATTGCTTCAAACTCACCACATCCAAAAACACAAGTCACCACCTTTCTCTCCTCCAAATGACCCTATGATCAATGATCTAGCCCAATTTCCCTGGGTTAATGGCAGTACCATCTTCTACCTGTGCCAGCCAGCCCCTTGTAGGCATATTTGACCCCCAGCTTCGTGCCTTATGTCCAAAGTGCTCCCAAGCTATGGAGTCTGGGATAAGCCTTGTCCCTCCCGAGGCATTGGGTTCCCAATCTGTCAAAATGACCAGATTGGACCAGATCTCTGAGGCCCCTTCCATTCCATGTTCTGTAAGTCTTGTCAAATCTGCCAAATGTCTTCCTCATCTACTAACAACCTACCTCTGGTCAGCCTCATGGCGCCACAACTAGCCTCCATTCCTCCAACCTCTACCCTTGACCTTTCTTGAATGGAGCCTTCTTCAAACAACCCTTTCTTCCTATCTCTTCTCTGCTTTAAAACTCCCAAAGCTGCCCCTGTTGCTTAATACATCAAAAGTCCAAATTTCTAAACGTGATATTCAATGTTCCATCCACTCTCTCCTAAATTCCATTAGGTCCCACCTTGCCTGGACAATTTCATTTCTCATTATTCCCAATTACATCTCAAAAATGTACATGGCATTTCAATAAGGCCTATCACCTGAATGCCATCAGCACATACCCCTTCCCACCCTCCACTCTCAAACACACAGTCTGGTACAAAACACAGTATTCATTTGGGTCTTCAGGCCTTTGCAACTCAGGAATGAATCTTAGTAACTTAGAACCTTATAAGCTTGGAATTTTGGAACCATGAAACATAGGATGTCAGAACTTGGAGGGCCCTTTTTAGAACCCAGAATGTCAGAGTTGGGAGGATCCTTAGAACCCAAGATGTCAGAGCCGGGAGGGTCCTTAGAACATGGGATGTCAGCGCTGGGAAGGCCCTTAGAACCCAGGATGTCAGAGCTAGGAGGGCCCTTAGAACACAGGATATCAGAGCTGGAAGGGTTCTTAGAACATAGAATGTCAGAGCTGGGAGGGCCCTTAGACATCTTCTAGTCCTCCTCCTCTTCCTCCCCCCTCCCCGCCTCCCATTTTACAGGTTCAGAGAGGGGAACATATTTGCACAAGATGATGCAGTAAGTTAGTGATGGACCTGATAATAGAACCAGGTTTTCTCATTTTCAGTCTCCCTTATTTCCCCCAGTCCATGCACGATCTGTGTCAGCGAGGTCCTGCTTCCACCAGACAGTCTTCATCCATCGTTCATAGGGTGACTCTCCCCTCCCAGGAACTGGGGTAGAGGTGGATCGGAGGCTAGGTTTCTCACTGGAGCTGTCTGTGGCAGGCAGTGATTTGGTGCCAAGCTGACGGAGGTGGCTGGCAGAGCTGGGGCCAGGGGTGGAGGTGTCTGGGGAGGAGGAGGGGCTCCTGGGCTTGCCCATTGGAGGCGGACTGACAGAGAACAGCTTCTGCACAGAGAGTGGAATGGGGGAAGGGCAGTCAGATTTAGACTGGGGGGAGATAAGGCGGGGAGTAGCTGGGGACTCTTTAGAACTAATGCATTTGGCAGAAAACTGGGGAGGGTCCTGTATGAACAAGCACATGTGTGTACCTGCAGGTCTCCGTGTTGAGGGGGGGGTAGGGGGGGAAAGCTCCCTCATGTTAGCCACTGTTTACAGATAGGGGAGCCACTGTGGACATGCATACATAGATTTGCATGAGCATTGAATAAGGTGGTTACATGCTGTTCACAAATCCACATGCATTTGCCTACCTACACAAGTGTACTGGTTTGTACATAGGAACACGTGTGGACATACACATGCAGACACAAAGGCACACATGTATGGCATTTCCCATGAGCACACTGTATATTTGCATCTGTTCATCTTGCACATGATCACACATAAGCACATATGAATGTGGTCATGAATGGGCAGGACAGGGCAGAGAGAGCCACCTGTGCGTGTGGGGCATCCCTCCTATAAGCCAGCTCCCTCTGCTCCTGCCACTGCCCCTCCTGTGAGCACGAGGACTCTGGCTTTGTGGGGGGAGCACCCCCATCCCCTTAGCATCAGCCCCCTCCTTCCTCATCTACCAGAGCCAGTGGGACTCAGATTGATTGGCCCTGAAAGGCAGCCCTCCCAATGATGTTTCAATCCCAGAGTTTGACTTGGCCAATCGATCCAGGGTGCAGGGAAGCGGTTCAGGCAGCAGCCAGGCAGGAAGGCCTGCAGGGCCTGGGTGCCAGGAACTGCCACATTAACTGCTTGGGTACTTGGGCATGGGCTTTAAGACCATTTTTAAAATGAGTTGTTGAGTGAGGTGGGGGTGGGGGCAGTAGTGCTGAGTACTCAAAGTCACAGCTCCCATTTCTCTGGCCCCTGAAGATTACAAAGCACTTTTCTCATCCCTAATCTGGAGGAAGGTAGCACATGCATGATACACATGTATTTATCCTATGTATGCATAAGAACTATTCTCTGTTCCCTGAGGCAGAGAAAGGAGGTCACGTGTCCAGAGTCACAGAACTTCTAAGTAAGGAGAGGTCGGGACTCAAATACAGCTTTTTTTTTGTTTTTGAGGCAATTGGGCTTAAGCGACTTGCCCAGGGTCACATGACTAGTAAGTGTCTCACTCTGGATTTGAACTCAGTCAGGTCCTCCTGACTTCAGGGCTGGTGCTCTATCCTCTCTGCCACCTAGCCACCCCAAATCCAGCTTTCTTGACCCCTATATGGGCATCTTCCATCCCTCAGCCTCCCTGCCCCTGTGCTCTGGGCAGCATCAGCAGTCAGTAGCCCAGGTGGTCACAATGACTGTCTAGGGATGGGTTCTTTGATTCCTTACCAGGCTGGGGTCCTTGCCTTTGGGGGTCAGTGTGGTCTGGCTTGAGGCCAAAGAGGCCAAAGAGACTGGGCTGTCAGGAAGATCTGGTTGGGTTAGTAGCTTCGGGCTGGGTGTGGACACCAGGCTGGGGGGTTCCAAGACAGGATCCTGGTAACAAGAAGGTCAGAGAGTTTGGGGAACCTGCCCTTTCTAAAGGGGGATTTATTGCTCCTCTATTAGAAGGGAGTCTCTGATTAGGCACATCTGTCCCTGCTCCCTCACCCCAGCCCTAGGAGGGAGGAAGCTTAGGGGGCACGAAAGATACTTTCTCAGAACCACTTCAAAAAAGGTGATAAAACTGAAGGCTGGATCCCAGAGGGTATGAAGGAAGGAAGCCTGGAACAGCTGTGTTGTATGACCTTGGGCAAGTCCCCTTCCTTCTATAGACCATATATAATTTTAAAAAAAATATATATATATGTATATATATATATATATATATATATATATATATATATATATATGGGGAGTGGGATTAGATCAGAGATCCTTCTGTCCCCCACCCACCCCACCCCACCCCCAGACAATCAGGGTAAGTGACTTGCCCAGGGTCACACAGCTAGTAAATATTTGAAGCCAGATTTGAACTCAACTACAAGCAGGTGCTCTATCTACTGGGCTACTTGGCTGCCCCTTACATCAGAGATTCTTAATCATTGTGTCATGGAGTTCCTTGGCAGTCCATCTGGTGAAGCCTAAAGAGGCTTTCTCTGTATGTTTTTAAATATATCAAATAAAATGTATTCATAGGATTATGAAAAAAAAACTAATTATGTTGAAATACAGTTTTCAATTAAAAAAAAATTTATGGATCCCTTGGTTAAAAAAAACCCTTAGACTAGAGAATCTCTAAAAATTTTTCAAATTCTGTGATTTTATCTTCTTAATGAGACCATAAGGTAGGATGGGACCATTAGAAGTCATTGAGTTTCCTCAATTCTTTGGGAGAATGGTGGAGAGAAGAGGGGAGGAGAGGACTCCCATCTCTCTCTCTCTCTCTAGCCCCTGTCCTAGGTCCTGCCCAAGAAATCCAGACTTGTATCTCTCTCCCCATCAAGGTACTCTGCAAACCATCCTCAATGTTCTCTTCTCAGAAAAAAAAAAAAGCCCATCCCTATTCCCCTACCACGGAGGGAAGAAGTCCTAGCTGTGTGCCCTCACCCCCACCCGAATGGGCCAGACTTACCTCATCCACCACCAGATTACAGTCACTCTTGTCACCGTCACTGTCCTGGCAGAGAGAAAGGGGGAAGCTAGATGGAGTCTGGTGGGGAGGGACCCCCTCATGAGCAGGTCTCAGTAGGAAAGCCAAGCTCCCCTTATCAGAAGCCTCCTTTGACCATAAGAGGTCACAGCCAGAAGGGCCTTAGGATAGAGAACCTAGAATAATCAGAGCTGGGAAGGGCCTCAGAACACAGAAGACGAAGTGTCAGGGTCTGGAAAGTCCTCCCAATATACGACAGATTGATTTTTTTTCATTCTTTTTTTCTCTTTCTTTTTATTCTTTGTTACATGGAATGGGTCTCCAAGGAAGAAAGGAACATATTTGGAAATGAAGCTGTTGGGATCACCAAAGATGTCAATGATTAAAAACAAGCAGCACAGACCATAGAATGTCAGGGCTGAAAGGAGCCTTTAGAGACCATTAAAATACCCAGGCCTCTCTTTTTACAGATGGGGAAACTGAGGCCTAGAGAGAGGAAAGGAGACAGAACCTCACTCACATAGCTTCCCAGAGGATCTTTCTCTTCCTGTTTATGTGTATGACCAATGAGCCACTCCTCCTCCACTAGGCTCTCTGGGGGTGAAGGGGATGGGCTCTGTAGGAAAATGTAAAAGGTTTATCAGGCATCCTGGAAGCAGCTATGAAGGCTCAGCTGGCCCTGGGAAGAAGTCCACATCCCTCCCCTGCTCCAAGTTCCTGAACAGGTGTCCCCAGTTCCTGGAAGCTAAAAGAAGGGGGACACAGCTATCCATTAGACACAGAACACCCCAGCTGGAGAGAGGGCCTGCATTCTCTTAGCTTTCCAAATTGCCCCCACTCTCACCAAGAGATACAGGTCTTGGTTTCTCTGTTGATGAAGGGTCTCAGCTCCCACACACTCCCTGGTTCTCAAGGAGTCACCGATGTCCTCTCTAGGGGTCAAGGGAGGTGGGTGCCCAGTTGCACTTGCTTCTCCCCACAGTTTATTCATAAACACACACACACACACACACACACACACACACACACACTTTGCCTTCCCCACAACTCTGCTTTCTTCTCCCCATCTTGTAAGATGCTCACTCGGAAAGGGATAATGAGGCATAAGCTGTAATGTGAAACCCCAGCCCAGCCTACAGCTCCTTCTCTTCTCGCCTTGTTTATTCCCCCTTCTCTGGTCAGAGACTGTCAGAGCTAGAACGGACCTTGAGACAGAGACCACAGAATGCCAGAAGAAGAAGGCCCTTAGAACACAGAATGTCAGATCTGGGAAGGGACTTGGAAATTGCCTAACCTTACTCTTTCCCAGCCTGGGAAACCACTCCCCACAAGATATCTCTGACAGCCTCCATTTACATGCCTCCAGTAATGGGGAGCTCACTCCCTCCCTCAGCAGGCTATTCCCATGGGGGAACAGCTATTGGGACATTCTCCCCTACATCGAGTTCAAATTTGCCTATCTACCATTTCACCCCATTGCTTCTTGTGCCCTTCTGAGCCCAGATGAAGTCTAATCCCTCTCTCATAAAACAGACTTTCAAATGTTTGAATATAGCTTTCAGTCTTCTCTTCTCCAGCTACACCTTCCTAGCTCCTCCGATGGCCTGCTCTCTTGGCTTGTCCCCATCCCAGCTTCCCTTCTCTTAGTGAGCTCCCTCCTCTAACGTGGTTCTTAAACTGGAGATGGTCTTTCAGGCGGGGAATGACCAGGACAATCCCAGCTTTTGTCCAGGGCACTGGGTTATACCAACATAGCAAATGGGGCCGTGGGGAGTGGGAGGGCTGGTCACTGGAATTCAGCAGAAGGTGCCTCCACCCCTCCCTCGACAACCCCTCTCACAAATGCTGATGGGTTCTGGGCTGAGACCAGCCTGACTGAAGATGAGGGAAGTGGAATGTCAGCTTAGAGCTGTTATCTTCAACCCATCCCCAGAGAGACTTTTCACTTCCTCCAACTTTGACTGCTCCTTGGGTGGGGGAGAGGGGGAAGGGGAGGGAGCTGGTCAATAATCTCTCCTGCTGGAGTGGGGGTGGGGAAGGGAGGAGACACCAGCAAAAGAGATGGTGCTCAAAGCCCAGACCCAGGATCCTAACCACCTCCACCACCCCCTACACACACATGGGCCAGAGCTGCCTGAGATGGAGAAGCCCAAAGGCCAGATGAATGCAGATATGATGGAAATGCTACAGCAAACCCCCGAGGGATCTCAGCTCAGGGTGGCTCTGGGAGAGGAGAGAGTCCCAGTCCCAGCCGTGTCACTCACCCGGTTGCTGTGGCCTCTGCCTGCTGCTCCCCAGGCCCAGGGGAGGAGAAGGAAAGAGAGACAGAGAAGGGGAAGGAGGGAAGGAGAGAGTGAGAGGAAGGGAGATGGAGGGAATGAGGGAGGGAGGGACGGAGGAGGGAGAGAGAGACAGAAAAAGAATTATAAGTGGGGACAGCTTGCTTCCTTCTTATCCTGACACATCCTTTTTCTCTTGTATTTTTGTAGAACCTTCTTTCCCCTCTTCCTGGTACAGCCCTTTTCCTACCCCCCTGCCAAATGTCTCTTCTTAACCTAATAGTTCTCTTTCCTCAACCCTTCTCCTCCAGAGAGGACCTCAGAATAAGCCCCTTACCTGGGGACTCCCCAGTGCCTGGGATCCTCTGTTCCTCCTTGGTAGTAGTATCAATGGTAGTGGTGGTGGCTGTTAGCTGAGCCTGGGTGGTCAGGGCTCCAGACAGGGCTAGCAGCCCTGCTGCAGGGTGGGGGGTCAAGGGTACAGGTGGAATGTGGTGTGACAGGTGCTGTAACTGCTGCTGCTAGATTGGAGAAGGGTCCAGGTTGGGGAGGGGGACAACAGTTAGCCCCCAAGGAGGTTTGTGGTCCCATTTCACAGAAGGGCAAACCAAGGCTCAGGAAGGAGAAAGTCTCACAGAGAGTCAAGGAAAGGGGGACTAGGGGCATCTGAGGTCTGACTTAACCAAGTGTCAAATGCCTTGGCTTGGTCCCAAGCTCTGGACAAAACCTCAGGCTGATGGATGCTGACTCACCCCGATAATGCTGTTCAGCTCTGCTGTGGTCACTTGTTTGGCTCTCTCCACAGCCTGAAGGACTTGCTGCTGGTGCTTGGGATAGGAAACACATTGAGGTAGGAGTGGGGGGGAGGGCGAGGATAGCAGTGGAGAGATGGAACTGAGACACCATGGGGTGACGGAACTAGCTGGCTCTGAATTGATGGGACCTGGGATCGAATGCCAGCTCTGCCTCTTAGTCCCCAGGGGACCTTGGGCCAATCACTTATACTCTCTGCTCCTCAGTCTCCTAATCAATCAATCAACATTTAGTAAGTGCCTGCTACCTGCCCGGTACTGGGCTAAGCTCTAGAGATAAAAAAGAGGCAAAAGACAGTCCCTGCCCTCAAGGAGGTTACAATCTCAACTATAAAAGGAGTGGGTTGGAATGAGGGGTCCCTTCCAGCCTGAAATCTATGAGTGTTCTTTCTGCTACCTATGTCCCCTCCCTCAAACCAGACGAATGTGTTAGGATCCCCTAGCCCAGGAGCAAACCAAGCAGATGATTAATGTTTGTTGAATTGATGGATTGCATTGGGGATAAAGATTCCTGTCCCTTCTCAGTCTCTCTTCTCCCACAGTCCAGCACCCCAGCACTCAGAAAGAATAGAGAGAAAGGGTAGATGGAGCACCGAACTTAGCGTCAAGAAGATCTAGGTTCAAATCCTACCTCTGACACATAGTAGTTGTGTGATCCTGGACAAGTGACATACATCTCTCTGAGCCTCACTCTCTCTACTTATACATAAGATGAAGACACTGTACTAGACAGCCTTGAAGGTCCCTTCCAGCTCTTAGGATCCATGTTCCTTTGATCTTCCCTTCCCTGCTTTTCCCGGAAGCCCCAAGCCCACCATGCTCACCTCCTGCTTCACAAAGGGGATGATCTTGGCACAGATGGTGCTGAGTCTTTTCACAATCTCTGCCTGGCAGAGAGACAGACACAGAACAGGGTTAGGCTGGAGGCATGGGCAGGAAGGCAGTGTCTCCAGGCTCCCCTGACAATCCCTTACAAGGGAAGCTGTAGGCAGAAGAAAAGGAAGCCCTCCCCACCCTCCTTAGCAGAGCTGGGGCTGCTCCCCATCTTGAGGAGGCCCCAGCTCTCCCCCCTTCACCTCTATTGCTTTCCCTCCCTGAGCCGAGGCTTCCTCTCATCTGTACGAGGAGATGGTGGCCCTTGCCCAGCCTTCCTCACAGGGGTAGAGGGAAGATGGAGATGGACATTCCCGACTGAAGAGGGAGAAAGGAACTGGTTCTTTGCAGAAAAGGGCCAGGGCTGAAGGCTCCCAGGGGAGGGGTGTGTGTGTGTGTGTGTGTGTGTACCCTTGAACCTGTGTGTCTGTGAATATGTCTATGAATGTGTGTGTGTTTGTGTATGTGTGTGTTTGTACCCTTGAACCTGTTTGTCTGTGAATATGTCTATGAACGTGTGTGTGTGAGTGCATGTGTGTGTCTCACTCCCACGATCATAAAAGGAGCAAACTGGGAGGGAGGCCTCTCCAGCTGGAGAAATATGGCTGTTGGATTCACCACTTCATCGGGCTCTGCTCCAAACTAATTTCTCTGGCAGGCAGCCCCGTGATGACGGGATTGATGGATCTGAAGAGTGACAGCAAATTACTGCCGGAACAAAGCAGGCAGCCACGAGAAGGAGGACAGGAGGGGGTGGGGGCTGGGGGATAGGGAGCAAAGGCAAGAGGAGAGCATGCGGCTGGGCAGGGCTCAGTGCCTCGCAGAGGGTGTCAGAATGGGAAAGCACCTTCAGATCACCCAGTGCCAGCCTCAGTGTGACCTCTGGCCAACAGCCAACTCTCAATTTTTCCATGTGTAAATTAATGGGATTGGGCCAGATGATCTCCAGGTGACATACAGCTCTGAGGTACTGTGCTCTAAGAGCCCTTAAAAAAAACCGGACCAGGGATTTAATTGTTGTAAGGAGGTCTTAGTGAAAGGATGCCCTCCACAACTCACAGTCTTATAAAGTTGCCTTAGTGTGTGCGATGGGGGAGAGATTATGTGAATGGTTCAGGGTCATACATGCATTATGTGTGGCCAGACTTGAACCCAGGCTTCTTCATTCCCAAGACACCTTATCTCCCTCTACATCTTTTCCTAAGACCTCTTCTAGTGCTGATAATCTACCTTCTGTGTTCTCAAGTCACTTCTGGTTTTGACATTCTGTGAGTCTGTGTTCTACCCCTCCCCTCATTTTCCTTCTGGGGAAACTGAAGCCAAGAGGAGGGGAAGGGACTTACCCAAGGTCACAAATCCAAAATTCGACCTTGATATCCTAAAAGGCAATCTATTTGACTCCAACCCCAATCCCAAAGACCTAGGGCAAAACACTCAATGGCTAAGCCTCTTCCTTGTAACTGGGGGTATGGCTAGGATTCTGCAATCCACAGTCTGCTCCCTCCCCCCTCACCTGCTTGTGCATCTCCAGGTTGAGGCCATAGGACATCTCATAATACTGAAAGGCAAGGAAGAACTGTCATGATCACCAGGCATAGGTGATGTCCTTCCCTGCCTTCCCTTTGGTGACCTCAGATTGGGCCAGAACTAACCAGCCCAGCTCCTAATACGGCCCTCCCCATCCCTCTACCCCACAACATACTTATAGACCCCACCAGGCTTGCATTTATAGAATTTAGTCCTGTTATCACTTATCCTAGAGAAAACTCTCCTTGCACTACTGATCCCCAAAACTCTCCCATCTAGTTTGCTCCTGGGGGCCTAGAGAACTCCAACCTAGTCCATCTTGAGGAGCCTCATTCCCTCCCTCCCTGCCTACATTGCATCAGAGAAACCCCTACCACTCCCTCCAAGAGCAGGGAAGGAGGGTTCCTAACACATTCTCCCTCCACCATTAATGACCTTGGTCTCTACTCTTCCCTTCACGAGGACCCCCTGGGACTGGGAGAGAAGTGTGCCTATTCTCTCCTGGCTTCTGAACTTGCCATTTCAGGCTCCCTCCAACCCTAAGCCCCACTACTCCACTAGCTTAGAGAGAGCACGCTCATCAAAAGGAACAAACACCTCCCAGAAAATTACGAGTTATGGCCTGAGATTCTCCACTCAGGGCTCTCGGGACTCCCTTCTGGAATGACACAATCCAGCTCTCAGAGAGCTTAAGGTCTTTGCTGAGTGGGGAGAGGGGTGTGACCTCATGAGTCCAATGAGGACATCTGTGCAAAGCTTTCTGAAAACTTTGAATCACTACAGAAATGTCAGTTACTATTATAGAGGATAATCTTGGGAACCAGAACAGGGAGGCAGTTTGGCGCAGGGGTGGGGAACCTGCAGCCTGGAGGCCACGTGTGGCCCTCTAGGTCCTCAAGTGCAGCCCTTTGACTGAATCCAAACTTCCCAGAACTCCCCTCGATAAAAGGAGATTCTGTAAAACCTGGACTGATTCAAAAGGCCAAACCTAAGGACCTAGAAGCCTCGAAGCCAAAGGTTCCCTAGCCCCGGTAGAGGGAAGAGCCCTGCACCTGGAATAAGAGGATGTCCTGCTTCAGTCACTACAGGATTCTGGCCTTTTCCTTCCTTCCCAAGGATTCGGTTTTCTTATCTGTAAAATGGGTAGGTGGGTGAGTGGGAGGGGGATGTTGGAGTGGGTTATCTCTAAAGTCCCTTCCAGCTTGAATATTTTGTGATATCTGGATTACTAAGTCCAACTCCCCTTCCTTGACTTATTTTAAAAATAGGGAAACTGAGACCCTGGGAAGAAAGGACTTTCCCTAAGGCCTTATTATAAACTGGTGCCGGGTCAGCGACTGGAATTCAGGTCTTTAGATAAAACAATTAGTAGAAATTAGGATAGGGCTGGAGGTTCTAGGAGGAGGCTCAGGGTCGCCCTCCCTCACCATGACGTAATGACGCTGCATCTCAGTCTTCTCGCTGGCCAGTTTTTCACACTCCAGTTTGAGGCTGGGGAGATCAAGGTAAGGGCAAATCCAGCATCAGGAACTGCCCCAGTTCCTTCCTCACCTAGATCAGGAAGTACCCTGCCCCCCAGCTCCTTCTTCACCAAGATACTTCCCACTCTGAAGCCAATTCCTAGGATGCTCCTGGCTCTTCTTCCCTCACCTGGCCACGCCTACTCTGGCCTCACCCCCTTCTTTCACTATTGGTCCTTTGAGCTCTGGGGTCCCACCTTCTTTCCCTTCCTATTGGCTCTTCCCTCCCCTCACCGGCTCTTAGGCTACGCCCTTTCACTCCCTCCTGGGCTTTATCTCTTCTCCTCTCACCTGGCTGCTCCTACTCTTAGATGCCTTCTGTCTCTTCCGGCCTTTGGCCCTTAGCTCCCTGAGGCTTTGCCATCACTTGGCCTCTCCCACTCTCCGCCCCTTTGGCCCTTTGCCCTCACCTGAATGCCCCCTCCGTCACACTTCGAGACAGGCTCCCGGGCTCGCTGAAGGTTTGGTGGGGGCAATGGGGCAGCCCTCCAGCCCAGCTCTCCCGCCCTGCCTCACCTGTGATACTGAGCCTGCAGAAACTGAAATTCCTCTTTCATGCGATCGCAGATCTCCAAGACAGAGAACTTGAAGGGCTGTCCTGCCTGGAGTGGAGCGTGGTTTCGGGTGAGGGGAAGAAGGTCTCAGGACGAGACTAGCCTGAGAAACTCCCCTGACCCTCGGGGCCCCCCATCCCTAGGCCCCCTGGAAATCCACTCACCGGAGTCCTGCCTTGGGGGTACATCCTGCGGGGCCCCGCCCGCTCCACCTTGTATCCAAGGGCACCCCCAGCCCCAGGCCCCCAGCCACTGCCCCGCCAAATGTTGAGGAGAGCTAAGGAACGAGGGAAGACGAAAGGGAGGGAAAGGAAAGCAGGACTGAGGATAAAACCCAAGGAGGGACAAAGAAAAGGGGATGCCGCAAAGGGACCCAGGAGTCCGGGTCTCCCTGTGGAGCAAGGTTGGAGAGGGAGGGAGAAAGAAGGAAAGTGGCAGGGAGGTGGGCAGGATCTGGAGAAAGCTGGGGGGGGGGGGGGCGGTTAGGCAAAGGGCCCCAGAACCCAGGAGCTCCCGGCACCCCAAGGCCGTCTGAAGCTGGAGATAAGGGAGCGCCCTGGGGCTCCTGCTCGGGAGGGAGAGTGAGCTCAGCCTCCGAGATGTGTCAGAGGAACTGGGGAGGGGAGGGAAGAAAAGGGAGGAGAAGAGCGCAGCGGGCGGGCGGGGAAGGTCAAGAGAGAGGTGTGGATCTCGGGCAGCGGTGGCAGCCGCAGGGCCAGTGGCCGCGGCTCGTCCCCCTCTAGCCGCCTCAGGGCTCAGCTTTATCAGAGACGCCGCTAGCACCGCGGCCTTAAGGTGGCCCGCCTCCCCAATCCTCCTATCCCGTGCCTACCCCACCCCAGGCAATTCTGCTCACCCCAGACCTGGCCAGCCTCCACCTGCAAACAGCCAGACTGAAACTGGGTGCCTGAGGATTGTAGCCTCCTCTAAGCATTACCTGGGGAGACGCTCCAGAGGGGCGGGGGGCCAGGGAAGGGGAGGCCATGTCTAGAGGGTGTGAAAAAGCTTATTTGGGTATCAGTAGAAGACAGCATGGGTTCAGTCCAGAAGACTGAGGCACAGATCTGGTTTCTTGGCTATGCATTTTCCTCTGCAGTCTTCAAAAGACTGGAGTCCAATTTCACTTCCTCTAGGAAACCTTCCCTGATTCTTACCAGGATCTGTCATACACTGTGGACTCTTCATTCCCACCAGTGGCAATATGGTCTTGGAATAAGAACAGAATCCCACAGAACATAGAGTATCAGATCTGGGAGGCCCCTTAGAACACATAATGTCAGAGCTAGGAGGGATCTTGGAACCTGAATTTGAGAACAGGGAAGACCCTTAGAAAGAGAATATCAGAACAGGGAGGTAGGTCACAAAATGTCAGAGCAGGGAGAGACATTAGAACACAAAATGTCAGGGCAGATAGGAACTTTAGAACACTGAATGTCAGAGTTGAAAGGGCCCTTAGACCCCCCCCCTCAGAGCAGGGAGGGACCTTAGAACACAAAATGATAGAGCTGGGAGGGACCTTAGAACACAAAATGATAGAGCTGGGAGGAACCTCGACACATAAAATGTCAGAACTGGGAAGGGATTTAGAAGTTAGGATCATTCAATCAAGAAGGCTGTATTAAAAACCTATAAGGGGTGGCTGGGTGGCACAATGAATAGAGCACTGGCCCTGGAGTCAGGAGGACCTGAGTTCAAATCCAGCCTCAGACACCATGTGACCTTGGGCAAGTCAGTTAACCCCAATTGCCTTACCTTCCCCCCTCCAAAAAAAGCAAAAACAAACAAACAAAGCCCTATAAATATCAGACCTGGAAAGACCCTTGGAACAGAGGATGCCAAGGCTGGGAAAGATGTTAAACATAATGTTAATACTGGAAGGAACCATAGAACAAAAAATGTCACAGCTGGCAGGAATCTTAGAACACAGAATAGACTTCCCACTGAACAACCTAGAGTGATCCAACAGCACCCTGTTCACAGAGGAATAAATGAAGAAAGGAAGGGAGAAAAGAAAAATGAGCTCAGCGGCCTTGGCATTTTTAGGTGGGAGGTGCATGATGTAGCAATAAGGGTATCCACTTTAGCATCAGAAGATGCTAATTCCCGGTCTGCTCAACCCTGGACCAGTCACTAACCTGTCTGGTCCAAAATTGAATTCATTATACCCTAAACCTGCCCTTCCTCCCCAACTTTCATGTTTCCATTGGAAACACCAAGGGATTTGAAACCTCAGCAGAGTGGTTTTGTTAGGTATGGCTCATGTCCCCCATTCAGGCTCAGTTCCAGATCTGACAATCCTCCCTCATGCCAGGCAGCCAATCACTGACCAAATCCTATTCATCATACAAGTCCAATCCTTTCATCTCTCCCTACCACCTCCTTGGTTCAGTCTTTATGTCTCAACTAGAGAGGCTGGGGTATAGGAGGAGCAGAAAGGACAACAAAGTTAGAATCAGAAGATCTGGGTTTTCAAACTATTCTGCTAGTTGTTGCTCAGTCATGTCTGACTCCACTTAAGATTTTCTTGGCAGAGATAATGGAGTAGTTTGCCATTTTCTTCTCCAGCTCATTTTATGGATGAAGAAATAAGGGTTAAGTGATTTGCCCAGGGTCACACAGCTAGTAAGTGTCTGAGGCCAGATTTGAACTCTGGAAGAGGAGTCTTCCTGATTTCAAACCCAGTGCTCTATTCACTTTGCCACCTAGCTGCCAGTGTGTTGGTTCATTGCATCTAGTACAGTACTATAGTAGTTTGATAAGAACTTGTTGACTACCTGATTGTGGAACCTTTGGCAAACCACTGACTATCTCAAGGCTTCCAATAAAGCCTAAGTTCCTTTGAAGGTAGCCAGTTTTTCATTTTGTTTTTGCATCTATACCCAACTTGGTACAAAACCTTGCCAGTAGTATGTGCTTAATAAATGCTTGTTAATGTGGGTTAGATTAGATTTCGTTTCCTGATCTATAAAATGGGGGGGGGGGTGTGTGCGTGTGAACTACATTGTCATTAGGGTCCCTTCCAGCTATAAAGTCTATATTGGATAACTGTACGCACCAGCTTCTTTGCCTCTAGTCTCTCTCTTTCCAAAACGTCTCCCACATGCTGACAAAACAATTTTCTTAATGTAATACTCTGATTGTGTCCCTCCTCTGCTCAAGAACCTTCAGGTGCTCCCCATTGCCTACTGAATAAAGACACCCCTTTGCCTTACATTCAACCATACAATCTGTCTCCAGGCCATTTATTTATTTATTTTGGTTTTGGTCTGGACCCATGGCTTTGTTGGTGTAGGGAGTTCCTAGTAAGAAAACTCCCTCTGCTAATGAGAATTGGCAACTGTTCTGTTATTTACAGGCTCACAGGGCTGCCTAGAAGGAATTGAATGGTTAAGTGACTGGCTGGTGCAGGGTCACCACAGCCCAATTTTTTTTCCAGCTTTATCTAGTACTATTCCACCTTTCTTGTGCTATGCTCCAGGCAAGCTGTCTCTCCATCCCTCATTCTCTTCCTAACTTCCCTTTGTCTATCTGCCTTGGCTCAAACTCTCTTATTCCCTAAATAGACTCCCCTCCCTCTAGTTCCTTCCTTTCCTTCAAAGCCCAAGGCAGGGTCTTGCTTCTCCATGCGATCTTTCTCAAACCCCGAGCTGAGAAATCAGCTCTCCTCCATCTGCTCAGGACCCCAGCCACTTTTTTGCACTTATACCACTGCTCCCTTGCAACAAAATTATTTATCTATTTTCCTTCCCTTCCCATTCAATTGCAAGCTTCTTTAGGGCAAGATCTCCATTAAACCCACCTCCCAAACACCTTGGACTTGTGTCCTCTTCTCTCTCCTCACCCAGTCACCCATCAGGTTCATGCTTTTATCATCTCTTGCCTGGAGTGCTATAACAGGCATCTAAATGGTCTCCCTTCTTCCAGTGTCTCCTCATTCTCCTCCCCATACATCCCTCACAACTGCTAAAATAATCTTCTTAAGGTACTGCTCTGACAATCTGACCACACCATGCACCTGGTGAAGTACCACACATATCATTCCCCCTTAAAGACCCTCTTCCCACATTCCCCCATTAGACTGGGAGTGCCTTGAGGGCAGGCCCTGTTTTTGCCTTGCTTGGTATTCCCAGATCTTAGCATGGTAGGTGCCTAATAATTGCTCATGGACCTGACAGCTATAGGAACACAGAAGCACAGAGAGCTAAAATTACTACCAATTCAGAGGTTCACATGCTTGTATCACCTCCTCTGTGAGGCCTTCTCCGATAACTCCAGTTGTACTGGTTTCTTCCTCCTCAAATTACCTTATCCATTTATATGTTGCATCCTCACTGCAGAAATTAAGCTCACCACGTTGCTTTTAATCTTTGTGTTCCCCAGGCCAAATACAATGCCTGGAGTATGATGGAGAATCAATAAATCTTTTGTTGAGTTATTTGAATGGTTTTTGGTACCCTCAGCATTAAATATAAAACCTTTGAATTCTGTAGGTGACTAATAAATGTATGGTCACTGGAAGTCTTTGAGGTTACCTGTCCACAATGTTGCCCAGGAAAGGCTATTGTAGGTGCAGGTTGAACAAGGAGGCTTCTGAGGTTCCTTTCCATCTTGAGACTCTATGATTCTACAAATTAAATTCACTTCAATGCAACCAGCAACTGAATTGTTTTCTGTGGGTTGAATTGTATTTCACTGAATGACAGTGTCAGAAGGGCCTCTAGAACATCAAAAGACCTTAGATGACACAGTGTCTAAGCTGGAGAGAACCTTAGAACATCAAAAATAGAGTGTCAGAGCTGGAAGGAATTCTAGGGATAGGATGCTGGATTTGGAGTCAGGGGAAATCAGCTCTGTCTTTGGCACTTATTAACTAGGTGATGTTGAGAAAGTTATTTCACCTCCCTTAAGCCTCCATTTTCTCATGTGTAAAATGGGGGGGGGGATGAAATCTGTTGTACTTCACAGGACTATTGTGAGGATCAAATGAAATAATGCACATATAAAGTGTTTTGCAAATCTAAAGCACAATAATAAATAAATGTCAGCTGTTATTAGAGTGGAATGTCTCCAAGAAGAGATGAGAGTATGCGCCTCCCTTCTTTGCAGAAGCGGGTGATGAAAGGAAGGAAGCATTACATATACCATCAGACTTGGTTAGTTTTGCTGTATTGCTTTCCCCTCTTTTAAAAGAAAAAAGATTTCTTTTAAAATCTTTGTTACAAGGAATATGGGGAGGGCGGTGTATTTCAAAATGAAGGTGGTATAAAATAACAAAAATTAGATACTTAAAAAAAGGTTTGTTAGAGTCACAAAACATGGAAGGTCAGGGCCAGAAGGGACCTTAGAACTTCTGTCTACACTAGACTATAACATCTTGGAGGGGAGAATTTTAGCTAAACTTCCGGTCTTTAGAGACAGTGCTCTCTGCACACCATAAGTGCTGTCAACGAGGACTTTATGAAGTGCCTGGAATTACAAGGTACTGTCCTAGGTGCTGGGTTAGTTTCTGACCTAAAAGAGCTTAATATTTAGGATATAGAACAGAGCACTTCAAATTTTGAAGGGACCTTCTAATGGAACCCAATGATAGAGCTAGATGGAACTTTAGAATATAGTACATGGAACTGTTAAGAACTGGAAAATTCTTACAGTACAACATGGAACACAGAGAGTCAAAGCTGGAAGGGATCTTAGAGATCACCTAAGTCTAACTCCCTGGTTTTACAGATGGAGAAATTGAAACCCAGAATGGGGAAGCCTTGCAAAATATCAAAGCTGGGGGAGAGGGGGAGGGAGAGGGAGAGGGAGAGAGACACAGAGAGAGAGAGAGAGAGAGAGAGAGAGAGAGAGAGAGGAAGGAGAAGGAGAGACACAAAGTCACAGAGAGACAGAGACAGAGACAGACAGAGACGAAAGGAGGGAGGGAGGAAGGGAGAGAGAGAGAGAGAGAGAGAGAGAGAGAGAGAGAGAGAGAGAGAGAGAGCTTTTTCATCACAACAGAATCTGAGAGACTAAAGAGGCCACAGAAGTTATCCAGTCCTATCTATACCTGAACCGGAATCCTCTAGAGCTACACCGTGTCCGACAAAGGGTCACCAGTCAGACTCTGCCTACGTCCAGGGATGGAGAGCTCACTACCTTTGAGGCAGCCCATTTCACTGCGCTCTAATTGTTAGGAAGTTTTTCCTCACATTGAGTCTGTCTAGACAGCCTTTCAGCTCGTTCTACCCTTTTTCGCCCCTGCAACTCCTTTTATTTGACAGATGAGGTAAAACCCAGAGAGGGGAAGGGGACTTGCCCTCAAGTAGGCTTGTGACCCTGAGAGATTCACCTATCCTCTCTGGGCCTTCCATCTGGCAGCTCCCCGCTGGCCCTAGAGCCCTCCAGTACATTGGGCTGTCGGCCTCCTCCTGGCTCCATACCCAGACTTTATTATGTGGATTCAGTTTTAAAGAGAGGGGAAAAAAAAGGAGGGGGAAGGAAGAAAGAAGGAACCCAGGAGACGGATTGAGGGACCACCTTAAAAGAGCTTTGCAACCCTGGCTACTGTGGAAATTCCATCCTTGGGCTGCGGTTGGCCAATCGCGCCAGCCAATCAGCTGTCAGTGATCCCACATGGGTCTGTGACGCCACAATCTCAGCTGACCAATGGAAGGTAGTATTCTGCCAGCCAATGGCAGGCTAATTCTGGGGCTTTCTAGGCCAATCCGGTGGGACTTCAGAGTTGAAGGATGTGACCCTAGGGGAGCCGGGGGCGGGGGAGGAATATCTCTAAACTGCCTCGGCTTAACTGAGGGCTGCTGCGAGCAGTGGGAATGAATGCCTGAGACCAGGGGGCAGGAGGGGCTCATTCATGGCGGGCTGAAGAAGGCTAAGGGATGCCCTGCTTTTCTAAACTCTTGAAGACCCAAGAGTCCTGGGCTCCCAGCTTGTCTGCAGCCTCACAGAGCGAGCCAGAAGAGAGGGGAGAGGGAAAAACGGGGGTCGCCTGCTCTGCCCCCACAAGGATTCCTGACTGGCCTGAGCCTGAAAGACTACAAGCCCCACAAGGCCATGCGAACTGGCCCTTCCTGAGCTGTCAATCAAAGTAACGTGGGCCCCGGGTTCTCTTCCCCCACCACCACCCCCCGCCCCGAGCCGAGTGGCTGCACAGTATAATTACCGCACATTGATCTAACTGGGCCCGGCTTTCCTACCGCTGCTGCTGCTGCTGCAGCCATCCGGGGAAGCTGCTCAGCAGGGAGCAGGGAGCCGTGGCCCTTCCTCCACCTTAGACCCAACCAGGGCGAACCTGGCCCGGCTCCCGCCCCCCCAAAAACACACGAACCAATTTAAAAATGGTCTGAGGACCATATATCGGAAAAAAAACCGTCTGCCTCTCTCTTGCCTGGTTGCGTGTGACCTTTAGCGAGACCCATCTCCCTACTCTGGTCCTCAGTTTCCCCATCGGTAAAACGAACCTATTGGGAGGATTTCCAGTTCTGGCATCTTATGTTGTAGGTTCAGTTAAATAATTCAATTCACAACATTTTTTCAGCGTCCTCTAGGTGCTTAGGTCATAAATAATAACAACTAATATTTATATAAGGCTTTAAAGGTTTGCAAAGAGTTGTACAAATGCTATCTCATCTGATCCTCACAACCATTCCAGATAAGATTCTGTCTTTATTTCCACTGACAGTTGAGGAAACTGAGGCAAACAGTTAAGTGACTTGCCCAGGGTCATACAGCTAGTACACATCAGGATCGAATTTGAACTGGTCTTCCTGACTCCAGGCCCAGGACTTGGATACCTAAGCAAACAGGAGGGATTCTAACAGGCAGATATGAGGAAATGAGTCTTATTATGTGGGAGCTGGCCCGAATCGAGGCAGGAGATGGCACATTGGCTTTGGGAAAGAATTAGTTTGTTAACATAGAATGTAAGAAGGGGATTATGTTCTGTATTTTAAGATAGCTCCTAGCTCCAACAGTTCATGCTCTAAAGTTTTTCCCAGCTCTGATATTCTATGTTTTGAGATACCTTCCAGATCTGACATTCTCTGTTGTATGTTCACACACACACTCACACATAACATACACACACACACACACACACACACACACATGCCCCAACTCTGGTGTTCTGTGTTTTAAACTTCTGTTATTCTGACTCAGGATGTAAGCTACAAAGAGAAGCAATCCTGTTCCCTAAAAGAGAGAGATAAAGCTGCTAAGGAAGGCCAGGGTTAGATTGTGGAGGCCTCAGGAGTTTAGACTTTTTCCTTCCAAGCATGAGAAGTCATCTAACATACCTGAGTTGGGCAAGGTTATGGGCAGGGTTATGGCCAGAGTCAGGAGTCAGGATTAACCTATGCAGGAGATTCCAATAGGGGAGAAGCTGAAGGCAGAGAAGCCAGATGGGGGTCTATCTAGTTCAACAGACAGAATCAGCTGATGACAGATGGGATATGTGAGTGAGGGACCCCTTAGAAGTCGGAGATGACTTCAAAAAGTTTCAAATCTAGGTAAACAGTGCTGCCATTAAAAAAAAAAAAGAGGAAGACAGTTTATGAACATCACAAATAAAAATACAGCTTACTAGAACCCAACATAAGTTCACTGGGAACAATTCAAGCCAAACTCATCTTTTCTTATGTATATATATACATATATATACTCAGGTCCTCCTGACTCCAGGGCCAGTGCTCTATTCACTGCACTACCTAGCCGCCCAAAAACTCATCTTTTCTTGGCAGGATCCAAATGGGTTTAATTCAACAAAAGTGTATTGGGCACCTACTCTGCACAAGGAGATCAGTCAATCAATAGGCACTGAGTGGGATGTCGGACGTGCAGAGACAAAAGTGAAAACAGTCTCTACCTGCAAGGAGACAACATGTACATATATATATATGTACATATATGTAAGCACGTACACACACAAATAATACATACATATATATTGTTGTTCAGTCTCTTCATGACCCCATTTGGGGTTTTCCTGGCAAAGATATTGGAGTGGTTTTTCATTTCTTTTCCCAACTCATTTTACAGATGAGGAAACCAAGGCAGAGTTAAGTGACTTGGTCAGAGTCACACAGCTAGTAAGTGTCTGAAGCAGGATTTGAACTCAGGAAGAGGAGTATTCCTGATTCCAGGCCTGGTACTCTATCTACTGAGCCACCCAGCTGCCTCTACACACACACACACACACACACACACACACACACACACACACACACACACACACACACACACACACACAGATTCAGAGGACGCTGGGGGGAGGAGAGGGAAAGGAGGGGGTGGTCAAGAGAGACCTCATGTAGGAAGCTGAATTTGAACTGAGCTTTGAAGGAAGCTGCTGGGCATTCTAAGAATCAAAGGGGGGGGTGGGGGGGTGCATTCCCGAGCCTAGTGAACTGCACTGTGTTCTGGGAAGGCTTCAAGATTTCTGTGGATTCGTGATCTTGTTGAAACAGGCACACACAGATCAAAACCCACGCCTGCCTCTCATCCTGACCGATGAGATGTCAGCACAAAGGTGAGACTCTGGTGAAGACGTGAGCCGGGCAAGGCTTTGCTCGGAGAAGAGAACACTTAGTGGGGCCATGATCACCATCTACAAACAGAGGAAAGGTTGTCTGGCGGAAGAAGCGCACATTTCCCTTGGTCAGCTTGGCCCCAGAGGGTAGAACAGGCAGCAAAGGGGAATGAAGGTGAAAAGAGGGTTAGACACGATGTCAGGAAGAAAGTAGATTTAGACTTGACGTTGGGAAGGCGGGAAGGAAATGGGAGTTTGTAAGCACCTGCTGCGTGCTAGGCACTGTGCTAAGCACTTAACAAATATTATTTTATTTGCTCCTCACAACAACCTTGGGAGGTAGGAGCTATAAGGTGTTATTACTATCCTTATTTCATAGCTAAGGAAACCGAGGCACACAGAGGTTAAGTGACTTGACCAGGGTCACAGAACTACTAGTAAGTGTCTGAGGACAGGTCTTTCTGACTTCCTCAATCTATCCACTGCAGCTCTAGATGGAGAGACAGACAGACAGACAGACAGACAGACAGATAGATAGATAGATAGATAGATAGACAGATAGAGAGATGGATAGATAGTTGGATGGATAGATAGATGGATAGACAGACAGACAGACAGACACAGACAGATAGATAGATAGATAGATAGATAGATAGATAGATAGATAGATAGATGGATAGATAGATAGTTGGATGGATAGATAGACAGACAGACAGATAGATGGATGGATGGATAGATAGTTCGATGGATAAATAGATAGATAGACAGACAGATGGATGGATGGATGGATGGATGGATGGATGGATGGATGGATGGATGGAGTGATGGACAGATGGACAGACAGACTGACTGACTCTGAAATCCCTTGGAACTCTAGGATTCTGAGATTCTTATACTTGTTGTCCAAGAAGCCTTCCATAGAAGTCCTGCCCAGAGTATTACCTTCCTAGAATGGCTCTGTCCTTGTTCTCAAGGGACTTAGAGTCTTCTAGAAGGGAGGAGAGGGTGAGGATTTCTTACACACACACACACACACACACACTCTCGAGTATAATGCAAGGCAATAATAACTAGCATTTCTAGGACTCTGTAATATTTACAAACTGCACATTTCTTATTTCATTTCATCCAAGGCAGAGTGTGATGGGGGTAGAAAAGAAAACCAGAGGGAGGTTACATGAAAGACTCTGAGGAAAGAGAGACTGTTTTCAGTTTGGGGGGTGGGGGGAGGTGCAGGGACAAACAGTCTTCCTGGAGAAGGTTGTCAGTTTGAACTGATACTTGAAAGACAAATCCCCAAATCTCAGATTAGATCACTAAGCCTAGCCCTGGGGTGGGAAGTTGTGGCCTCTAGGTGGCCTGGAGGCCGCAGGTTCTCCACTCTTGGAGCCAGTCCTCAAGCAAAAATCCCCAGCCAGTGGGCCTCTGGTCTCTGTTTTGGAAGGCTGTTGGTGGGGGGAGCCCACTCTCTCTCAATGCAGCCTCTTACACTAAGGGACAACTCCATTTGTTGGGAAAGTTTTCCTGATGTTGAACTGAAATCCCAATTCCCCTCCATCTTCTTCTCCCCTGCCCCAATACCATTCCACCAACTGTTCATCAATTTGCCCTATGGGACCAAGTAGCAGACAGGAGGTGTTTTGGTGCTGTGGAGAAAGCTCCAATTTTGGAATCCCAGGCCCTTGATCTGAATCCTGGCCAGGCATGTGTGTGACTTTGGCCAACACACTGATGTGCCCAGTCAGCATCATTTGCCAACATGAAGGGGCCCAAAGATCCCTTCTAACTCTAGCCCTAGAAGTTGTAGGTGAACTGTTAATTTGTTTTGCTGGAGGGAGTTTCCACACCTAGAATTCCCTACACTGATGAAAAGTCTTCATCCCTAAAAAGTAGTTTATGAAGACCATCAAGTACGGAAGGGTTGGGATCCAAGTCAACGGAGGGAATATCCGCAAGGATGAAGTGACATTATTGAATGTATTGGACAACATCCCTGGATTTCAGCAAGGGATTTGGCAAAGTTTCTCCTACCTACTATCTTTATGGGAAAAGCTAGAGAAATGTGGACTGTATGATGACACAATTAGAAGGATTCAGAGGCAGTCAATGGCCAGACCCAACCCATGCCAGCTTGGAAGAAGGTGTCTAATGGAGTGCCCAGGGCTCTACACTCGGTCCTGTGATGTTTAATCATTTTGATCAGTAATTTGGGTTAAGGTATAAAGGGTATAAAAGAATATAAGATATAAAAGAGGGCCCAAAGTCTCTGTAACTTTTGACCCCAGAAAAACTCATCAGATTGCTCCAGGAACTTCCAGGATCAACCCCTCCTTACATTTGTGTATCATATGAACCTGGGAGGGGTACTTACCCCTTGGATACCAGAGGCAAGAGCCAAAAAGGCCCCAGTGGGCAAGCGCTCTAAGCTGCTATATCTTATAAGATGAAATTTAAGAGAGAGAAACAGAAAGCCATGGGCTTGGATCTGAAAAAAGCGACTGCCCAACAACAGAGAAGTAGCTAGGCAAGAATTCACGTGGGAAAGATCTGGGGATTTGATTACACTATGAGGTGTGATATGTCAGCTTAAAAAGCTAACACAATCAGAGCCAGGATGTCCCTTAGAACAGAGGATGTCAGGGCTGGGAGGACCCTTAAGGTATAGTATCCAGGACATGGGAGGTCACACACACACACACATACACACACACCCATGTGTCCTGCCCTGGTCAGATTATATCAAATTCTGGGATGTTGTTCTAGAAATGACACTGCCAATACAGATGGAATGCTTCCAGAGGAAGGCAGGTGATCAGGCCATAGGAGGATAGACTGAAAGAATTGAGAATGTTTGGCCTTGAGAAGAAGCAACTATGGACAAAAACAACTGTTGTCTGCAGATGCCTTGAAAGGCATCCCAAGGCAGAAGATGCCAGCCTTCTACTTCTCCCAGAGGGAAGCTAGAGACAGTGAGGAGAAATGATAGGAAGGCAGATTCTAGCTCAGTAGAAGGAAGACCTTTCCAACAAAGGGAGCTATCCCACAAGGGTCAGGGCTATCCCACAAGAGCCAGGGTTATCCCACAAGGGCCAGGGCTATCCCACAAGGGCCAGGGCTATCCCACAAAAGTCCAGACTGGCTCAGGGGACTCTTTCTCCCAAGAGGTCTCCCAATGGAGGCTGGAAGCATGACAGGTGGATGTTAGAAAGGATTCTTGTAGAAGGAAGTTTATATCAAAAGACCTCTGAGGTCTTTACCAGTGCTAAGAGAATGGGCTTCTTTGAGGCAAGGGCAGATTCAGGATTTGAACTCCAGTTCCATCATTTCAGAGCCCCAGGCTCTGTCTGTTCCTGGCAGCTTCCCAGACTCAAAGGATGATATTTCAGGCCCCTTCTAGGACAGGGGGAAGGAGGGAGAAGCTGTAATCAGAGCCCATCATCAGCTTCCAGCCTCAAGAGAGCTTGGTTTTAAGCCCAGCCAGGACAACCTTCCCCAGGCCTGGCAGGACTGTGGTTCACATCTCCACAGCCCCTTGGGCTTGGGAGGCCTTGGATGGAAGTCTTGGCAAGCCTTTTCCATAGGTGTCTGACCCTAACACACACAGTTCTCTGGGCGTGACTCTTACAATAGAGAAGAAAGTGTATGCCTGCCTGGGAGAGATTACAAAGAGGGGGTGGAATTTACAATCCCAGAGTAGTGCCCAATGCCCAGCAGGCAATGCCCTCTGAGAGCCTCAAAGAAAAGAAAGGGTGGGCAGGCCAAATCAGAGACACAAAAACGGGGGAAAAGAGAAAAACATAGGAAGACACTGAGGATATGGGAAGCAGGCATGGTAGAAAGGTTGTCAGAGGCCTTCATTCGAATCTCGACTTAGCTGAATACTACCTGTGTGAGTGTGGGAGGGGAGGCTGAACCTCAGTTACCTCATCCGTGAAATGAGGGGGTTGACCTGAATAACCTAAGACCCCCATGGGCTTCTCTCTCCTCTATACCTTCTGTCCTCCAAAGCTGGACTCTCACCCTAAACTTTCAGTACTACCAGGGCTCTCTCAGCATTCATTCATTCATTCATTCCTTCTTGGAGTTTCCTTTATTATTACTACTGCTATGACCTCTATGCCTTATGGGATGTCAAATGTGGAATGAAAGAACTGTGAGGGCCCTTAGAACACAGGATGGCAGAGCTGGGAGGGTCCTTAGAACAGAGTGTCAGAGCTAGGAAGGCCTTAGAACATAGGGTATCAGAGCTGGGAAAGCCCTTAGAACTCAGAATGTCGGAGTTGGGAGGGCCCTTAGAACGCAGGATGGCAGAGCTGGGAGGGCCCTTACAACACAGAGTGTCAGAGATAGGAAGGCCCTTAGAACAAAGACTGTCAGAACAGGAAAGGACTTCAGGACATAGAATATTAGAGCTGAGAGTGTCCTTAGGACACAGAAGGTCAGACCTGGGTGGGCCCTTAGAACTCTGAATGTCAGAGTGGAGAAGTGTCTTAAAAGAAGTAAAATAATTTGTGGCTAGGTGGAGCAGTGAATAGAGCATGGGCCCTGAAGTCAGGAGGACCTGAGTTCGAATCCAACCTCAGACACTTAACACTAGCTGTGTGACATTGGGCAAGTCACTTAACCCCAATTGCACTACAAAAAGCAAAAAAGCAAAACAACAAAAAACCGAAAAGAAGTAAAATAAGTATCTCCTGTCTTAAAGGCCCAGTGAACAGAACTTAATTTCAAAGCTCGGCATTACTAAGTGAAAACAACTAGGCTTTTCTGATTTACCCTGGGTGGGGGCGTGATGGGATGAGGAATCTCTGTGCAAGAAATGACTTGACCTTAATTTCTTCTTCTGTAGAATGGGAAAAATATTGCTTGCAAGGGCTCTCTCCCACTTCTGCCCCAGTTGTTGAGAATATCTGAGGGGATCCCTCCAACCCACTGGGCAAAGTAATGTTGTTGTAGCCCCAAGGTTTTGGGCTGCCTGGGGAGAGGGGCATCTGGTAGGGCAGAGGGTGAGCTGATCTGGGCTGCCTGCCCTCAGCCAGAGAGCAAAAAGCATGGTGAATAAGAGATGAGATTGGAATGTGACATGTTAAATATTTAGCCCTCGAGAGAGCCAGGTACAGCTGCTGCCTGAAATATTTACAGACCTTTTGTGCTCTCTCTTCAGTTTTGATTCTGGGATGAGGAGGGCCTCAGCCACAAGAGATGAGGGGTGCAGGAGGGGACTGCCTCTGGCTTTCACTTAGGGTTTTAAGTTAAAAAGATTATTTGACCACTTCTCACTTATCCACAACAATGGGAGATAAATCAGGAATTCTACCCCATCCAAGTCCAGGAATCTGCGCTGCAGGCTCTGGGAAGGCCTTCACTTGGAACTTTGAATGGAGACACAGGGAGAACAGGCCCCTACTCCAGCTTCCCAAGAGTTTCCTTTCTGGATTAGGAGAGGCAATGCGACCTCCCCAGGAACTATGCACGCCAAATTCAAGGCAGCAGAAGAGGAGAGGCCAGTGCTGGGAACCATAAGACCTGGGTTCTAGGTTGTCTTTTAAAAAATTAATTTGTTTGTTTATTCATTCATTCATCTACTTATTTGCTATAATTCCCCAAGTGATGTTACCTCAGTCAGATCTACTAGTAAGAGGAGGGGTTTCCACTAGGTGGTCCCCTGGTTCCCATGTTCCTCCTGGTTCTGACATTCTATATTCTAGGGTTCCTCCCAGCCCTGACATCTTGTGTTTTAAGGGCCCTCCCAGCTCTGACATTCCCTGTTCTAAGGGCCCTCCCAGCTCTAATATTCTGTGTTCTAGGGACCCTTCTAGATCTGACATTCTATGTTCTAAGGGACATTCTATGTCATTATTGACTGCCCCCACTCCAAAACCTGGCTGCCTCCCCTAAGCCTTTCTCCACAGCATCATCCTCTTCTCTGCCTCTCCCATGTAGCTCCAGCTCTGGAGGCCTCACTAGTCAGTCCCACAATCTCCCCTTTCTTCTCTTCTGTCATGCCTGGCTCACACCTGGCCTTTCCTTTGGAGATACAGCTAATCTCCCAGCCAGATAGCCAGTGAGTTCCCCAAGGCAAGGGTGCCTTTGGTGCCTTCTTTCATCTTCCCCCAGGCAGAGCCCAGAGCTGGCAGGCTGGGCAGCCTGGGGAATTCCAAGTTGACTTCCTCTCATTCTGCCCTTGTCTCTTCCCCCTCCCAGGCTCTGCTCGGATGCCCTAGGGAGGAGGTCAGGAGAACAGGCTGCACTCCGTTGGGAGGTGCCCTCAGGGGACCTTGGTGGAAGCTTGGGGGGGGGCAGAGGGTGGGGAGGGGAGGTTAGGGGAGGACACACAGGAAGGGGACTTTACCCCACCCATCCTCTCCTGGCTCCCACACACTTCAGCCTGGGCCAGTGGCCAGTGTAAATATTTCATTGGGGAGATATTTATTACCTGGATTTATCTGGCTCCCAAACTAAGCTCGAGGGCCTGAGCTGTTTAGATCAGGTCAGCAGGACTCTGAGGGGAAAAGAGGCCAAAAGCTGGAAGTGGGGCAGAATGCTTAGCTCAGTTCAGAACAGACTGAGCCCTTGACCCTGACCCCAGATGGATTCCTGACTCTGGCCTTAGACTGAATCCACAGCCCAGTTCCAGACCCAGCTTTGGCATCAGCCTGAGCCCTAACTCATTTTGGTCAGGAAAGAAACTGTCAGGGAGTTTGGGTGGTTTTAATGGCACTGCCTCAGGGGCCACAGATGAGCCTTCATTGTGGGATGGAATGGAGTAGTGTGGGCCATACGGTGCCACAGTGATGGTTGGGGGGCTGGCAGTGTAGGCACAGATGCGACTTGGAGAAGGAGGTTAAGCTGGGAAGGTTATAATGTGTGTGTATATCCACTGAAACTTAGACTTTTTTCTTCTGAGCATCTCTGAGGGACAAAGTGTTGGGGGGAAAAGAAGGAATGTGATCACACAGAAGGAAACTGAGGCCCAGACAGAGGGAGTGGACTGCACATGCGCAGGGCTCTGGCTGGAAGCCAAACTTCCTGGTTCTTTCTAATGCCGCCTCTTTGTAGTGGTTGTCATTCTTACTGATTTTTTTTCTACATCACCTAAATTTCTCACTGTGTCCCTACCCCATATAACAAAGAATTTTTTTTAAAAGAAAAAATATTTTAAAAGATTTTAATGAGACTGAACAATCTCATATTTCACGCAAAGCTCAATACCCTGAAACCTGCACCACCAGCACAGCAGCACCAGCACAGCAGCACCACCTCTGGGGAAAATGAGTTAGTTCTCTCTACTCCCAGGCCATCCCCACTTTGTCACCTTCGCGTTGATTGTTTAAGTGATTGCTGTTCTTTCTGCTTACATCGTTGTAGCAGCTGGATCTAGCATTCTCTTGACTCTGAGTCCTTGTCTCTGCTGACATTATATGTCTTTCCACGCATCTCTGTAGCTGGGTGGGTGGAGCTGATTGGCCTAGATGCAGGGAAACTCGAGTCTGTATCCTCTCCGACTTGCTAGCTGGGTGACCTTGAGTAAATCACTTAACCCCTCTCTGCCTCAGTCTTCTTATCTATAAAATGGGGATGTTAAGACTAGTACCTACCTCACAGGGTTGTTGTCAGGGTCCAAATGGGATAATGCATGTATAGAACCTTTTGCAGACCTTAAAGTTCTATCTAAATATTCACTATTATTGTTTGTCATTTCTTTGAACCCAGTAATATTCCATAACATTCACATACCAGGATTTGTTTAGCCATTCCCCAGCTGATGGGTATCTGCTTTATTTCCAGGTCTTTGCTACAGGGACTATTTTAGTGTATGCGGTGAGGCAGGCAGAGCCTTTCTTTATTGTCATTGCCCGCCTGGTCACTCTAATGCCCAGCGAGCGGGTACACTCCATCCCCTCCTGGCTTCTTTCCTCATCTCCCTCCTCAGATTAGAACCCTGATGCTCATAGAGTCTTTTAGGAGAAGTTTATAGAAAGAACATTGGATTTTAAACTGGGAGGCCCACGGTTCAAATCTGAGCTCTGCTACTTAGAGCAGATTGTCAGATCTTAGAGTCAGAGGGGACCTCAGAGGTTCTTGCACAGCCGAGGAAACGGGGACTGCAGAGGCAGGGTGGGTACTAGGTGGAGAGCTTAATTTTATTTGCCAGTTTTATTCTCAGAGAACATCAGCCAGTCAGTCCACAGGCATTTATAAAGCATAAATCCAAGCACTCTGCTAAGCACTGGGAGTACATGGAAAGGCAAGAAACAGTCCTTGCTCCCAAGGAGCAGAGTCTAATGGGGAAAGGGGAAGGGGAAGGGGAAGGGGAAGGGGAGGGGGTGGGGAGGGGGAGGGGAGGGGAATAAACATTTACATAGCACCTACTGTGTGAAAGACATAGTGCTAAGAACTTTTTTATCCACATTTTTTCAATTGAGAGAACTAAGGCAGAGGTTAAGTGACTTTCCCCGGGTCACAGAGGTAGTAAAGGTCTGGTGCTGAATTTGAACTCACATCTTCTTGACTCCAGTCCCAGCACTCTGGCCACTTTATCATCAGCTGCCTCTAATGAGGAAGATAGAATGCAAGCAACAGCCTCCATACAAGATACATACGGGCCAAGCACTAAACTGAGGTAAGGCGCTAACATTAAGAGGAATGGGAAAGACCTTGAATGAATGATCCAACTCACTCCTCTCTTCCTGGGAGAGAGGTGGGGGGCTGTGGGCACGGAATGCGGCATTCGCTGTCGGACGTGGGTGTTTTGTCAGTTTTCTTTCTTACAAGTCAAGATGGTGGAGAAGAAAGCAAATGTGAGTTTAAAGGCAAAAAGACATAAATAAAACTTAATTTTTTTTTCAAATGGGTGGCCACCAGAGCTGATTGGCACATATATTTTTTGTAGCTGTGTGTGTGCGTGCGTGTGTGTGTGTGTGTGTGTGTGCCCCACAATCTGGGATTAAGCTTTAGCACCATGCCTAGTACGTAGTAGGTGCTTAATGAATGATAGTTAACTGATTGACTGGGGTCTGTGGAACCCGCCCCCCAAGGGGTACATGGATAGATTTCAGGGAATCCTTGAACTTGGATGGGGAAAAAAAAATCTTTATTTTCACCAGCCTCAGGTGGACAGCTAGCATTTCCTTCAATTACGCATGAAGAGGAATACAGACTTCACCAGGCGACCAGAGGAGTACATGTGCCATGTGGCTGGCCATGGCACAAAGAAAAGTAAGAACCCCCGGGCTACGTTTACCCCTATAGAATATGTGGCTGGATTTCTGTTCTGTAATACAACCAGGCTAATTTAAACAGTTGGTCCTGGTCTTACACAGGCTTAGAAGAGCTGATTGTTAAATTTTTAGGGCCTCAATTTATGCCTTGGAACTCAAAACGGGGAAAAATTGGGGCTTAACTTGTTTTGTTGATTGTCTAGACTTTAGAAAATTATTTTTTAAAATGTTAACAGTGGAGCAGTGAGGTAGCACAGTGGATAAGAGCACTGGCCCTAGAGTCAGGAGGACTTGAGTTCAAATCCTGCTTCATACAGGTACCATCTAGGTGAACCTGGACAAGTCACTTAAACTCTATTTACCTCCAAAAAATTAATTAAAAATGTTCACTTAACCCTATTTACCTCCAAAAAATAAATAAATGATGCTGGTGACGTAGACTAAACTTAAAAGTGTGTCTCTGCCTACCTTTCTACCTTGCCCTGTCCCCCCAAGGGCTGGTCGTCCAATCTTTGCCAGCACCCCCCTCCTGGTGTTTTTTGTTGTTGTTCAGGTGTTTTTAGTCATATCTGACTCTTCATGACCCCTTTTGGGGTTTTCTTGGCAGAGATACTGGAGTGGTTTGCCATTTCCTTTTCCAGCTTATTTTACAGATGAGGAAACTGAGGTAAATAGGGTTAAGTGACTTGTCCAGGGTCACACAGCTAGTACCTATTTGAGGCTGGATTTGAACTCAGGTCTTCCTGACTCCAGGTCTGGCACTCTAACCACTGTATCTCCTAGCTGCCCACATCCTGTGTACATTCCAAATTTTTGCCAGTCTAAGTAAGCTCCTGGAGGGCAAAGACAGTGCCATTTTTCTTTCTATGCCCAGGTTTCAGTTGCTTGGGTTTCCATGGTAACATAATCCTCACTTTCCTGTGACCTAACACCCACACCTTTCTCAGTAATCAGTGACTTTGGCAGTAGTTAGTCCCAAAGGCCATGACAGTCCCACTCTAGTATAAGGGGCCTCAGTAGAGAAAGCTATTATCCTTTTTAGGGGGTCATTTTGGCCCACCAGGAAAAGCTCCCTTGGAGTGCCTTGGAGGAGCTGCTACAGAGGAAATGCAAGAGGCAGCAAGGTGCCAAGGTAGAAAAAAGCCAGGAGACTACAGCGAACTCCAAGGATCCAAACTGACCATCTTCATCAAATACTCCTTGAAAATGCAGGCTCTGGAGGGTCCAGTGCTGGGATGCTTACAGAGGCTAGATGGATCATGTTATGGTGTGAGGAGGACAAAGAACATTTCCATGCCGTTCCTCAAGACTCTTTAGTGTGATGGAGAAAAGATCTCTGGCCACAAGTTCCATTTAGGATGCTTGCTCCCAAGAGTGGAAGTCAAATGAACTATTTCTATGGAACAGTTGGGTGATGTTGGCCTGAACCAAGCAGAAAAGGATTTGGATTTGATGAATGGGTGATAGGAATTTGGAAGTTTAGAAATAATCAATATCCTAGGGTTGGTCTTTGATGAATGGGAGGCATCACAGAGTAATCACTAAACTCACAGGTTCCCCACCCCTGGTAGAGGACTAAGTCAGGAAGATCTGGAATCAGACCCCTCTTCAGACACTCTCTATCTGTATAACCCTGGATCAGTTACATAACCTCAGTTCTTTCTTCTATAAAATGAGTAGTTGTTGACTCAGTCATTGTGGGAAGCAATTTGGAACTATGTCCCCAAAATCATGCATACCCTCAGACCCAGTGATCTCCAAAAGGATCAAAGAAAGAGGAAAAGGATTCATCCATACAAAAAATATTTAGAGCAGCTCTTTTTTGTGGTGGCAAGCCATTCTTCTCACTATTTCTCATTGCACAATAATATTCTTTTTGATTCATGTACCATAATTTGTTCAGCCATTCCAAATTTTATTTTGTTTTTAAGTCTCAATTTGTTCCATCCCTCTCTTCCATTGAAAAAGCAAGAGAAACAAAACCCATTACAAACATGTATAGTCAAGCAAAAGAAATCCCCATATTAGCCATACACTCCAACTAAAAAAAATTAATAACATATGTCTTAGTCTGCACTGAGTTCATCAGCTCTCTATCTGGTGATGGGCACCATGTTTCATCATAAATCCTCTGGAATTGTGTTGATTAGCATTCCTAAGTTTTTCAAAGTTGTTTGTCTTTACAATATTACTGCTATTGTAGAAATTGTTCTCCGGGTTCTGCTCACTTCACTTTGCATCAGTTCATACAAATATTCCCAGGTTTCTCTGAAACCATCTCTTTCATTATTTCTTGTGGCACAATAGTATTCCATCACAATTGTCTACCCTGTCTTGTTCAGCCCTTCCCCAGGTGATGAATTCTCCCTTATTTTCTAGTTCTTTGCCACTACAAAAAGAGTCGCTATAAATATTTTTGTACATATGACTGTCCTCTTTCTTTGATCTCTTTGGAATATAAACTCAGTAGTGGTATTGCTGGGGCAAAGGACATGCACAAATTTAGTCACCTTGGGTGCATAGGTGTAGATACCTATTTACATCCCTCCTAATAGGATGGAAGCATCTTGAAGACAGGGTATGCTTCTTTTTTGTTTTGTATTGACAGATACTAGAACAAAGGAGGTATTTAATAAATGCTTATTTCCTTGACTTGGCTTGTTTAATAAATGCTTGTTGATCAATTGATTGATTTAATGACTGAGGTTACTTGAGTTAGGTTAGGGTGAGTTTGGAACTCTCTATGGAAAAGTCAGAGGTGTCTGTAACAAGATAGATACCATAGCCCTGGTATGTCCAGACCTCAGAGACTTCTTTGGTGTGTCAGCAGGGATTGGGATGAACCCTGTTTGATTCAAAGTTCTTGACAAATATTTCAGGTAGTGATGTGGGGCTTGATACTTGGACACCATGAGGATTTGTGCCTTCTTTCCTGAGGTTAACAAGGAAATTGGAGGCAAAGAGGAAGCACTTTGAAGAGTGGATCCAAAGAGGTTTGGTGTTGGAGACTCTCTAGGACATAAAATATCATCTGAATGAGAGACTCACCTTGAGCACCTAGCTCTCACTGCCTGAATGAGGATATGAGGGTTTGTCCTGGAGGCAGTGAACACTACCCAACCTAATCACGTTGAGCTTTCTGGATAAGTCTCCAAAAGTTGGCTGTTTCTGAAATGGGAGCTCTCATTAATCTCCTTGGGGTCATGATTAAGAGGCCTCCTCCAAGTAGTGGCACCCAGAGAAACTGGAGTGATTCAGCTATGTATAGATCACCAATCTTAAAACAAGAAATATAAAGTGGATCAGTAGACCATGCCCAAGATCAAGAAACCCAAGATAGCCTGCTAAGTATGTCCCAACATTAAACCTTTGAAGTGGATTATAGGGTCCTCAGCTCTCTAGAGGACCTCATAGGTTACTTAGCTCAACCCCTCAATTTATAGTGAGAAACCTGAGATCTACAGGAAGGTCAGTGATTTGCCCATGGTCACACAAGTAGCAAGTGTCAAAGGCAGGATTTGAATCTAGATCTTCCAATTCCAAAGCCAAGGTTCTAACCACTATACTATACAATCTGCCCCAAATTCTTTCCTATCTTCCTCACTTCTCTTTTTCTCTTGAGGTTGCTATCATCCTTCAGTCATCTGAGTTCTCAACCTTGGTGGTGGCAGTGCCCCCTCTTCCCTTACCAATCAGTGGGCACATCTTGTTCATTCTTTCTCTACGCCTGGTTTCTTAACCTGGGATCCATGAACTTTTTAAAAAGTATTTTGATAACTATATCAATATAATTGGCTTCCTTTGCAATCCTATGTTTTATTTAATGTAATTAAAATATTATTAGTCTATAGAGCTCATGAACTTGTTTTTTAAGAGTCATTTTTTACATAAATTTTGAGTTTCAAGTTTTCTCCCTCCCTCATCTCTCCCTTCCCTAAGATAGTAAACAATTTGATATAGATTAAATATGTGCAATTATATAAAATATAGATCCATATTAGTCATGTTCATGAACTTGTTTTTTTTTTTTTAACATTTTGAGAGCTGTATTTCAATATAATTGGCTTCTTTTGTAATCTTATGTATTTTATTTGGGTGCATTTCTGAACATTCTTCTGAGGATTCCACACGTTTTGCCAGACTGCCTGCCAAAGAGATCCCGGCCGCACAAAACAGAACCAGTTTTAGCTCGTCATTCACACACAGCCTGCATCTTTGCTTTGGGACCTGACTTCAAAACCTCTCACCTGGAATATTGTGGTAGCCTGCTATGGGCCTCCTGCATCCATGCAATCTCTCCCTTTTCCAGTCCCTAATCCTTTCCAACTTTATATTACTTAAAAATTATATTTATTTTATTTTTAATTTATGGAATAAAACAAGCATTTCCATAGCATAGTACAACAACAAGAACAAAGTATGATCATGCCTAAAACTGCAAATCCACTATGTACAACTTACTATTCCTTTTTTTTTGAAGGGGGGAAGGCAGGGCAATTGGGGTTAAGTGACTTGCCCAAAGTCTAGTTTTTTGTGTTAAGTATCTGAGGCCTGGATTTGAACTGAGGTCCTCCTGACTCCAGGGTCAGTGCTCTATTCACTGCGCCACCTAGCCACCCCTTATTCCTTTTAAATATATAATAAAGTTCTATTCTTAAAAGCACAAGTTTGACTGTGTCACTATCCTGCTCAAGAAACCCCAATGGCTCCCTCTTGCTGTTAAGATACAAACTCCTCTATTTGGCTTTCAGAATCCTCCACAGTCTGGCTCCAGCCTACTTTGCTCTCCTTCATGCATGCACTGGCCTACTTGCGATTCCCTAAACACTATATATATCCATGTCCTACATCTGTGCCCTTGTGAAGACTGACCCCAGGCCTGGAACACTCTCCCTCTTCAACTTGGCCTTGCAGAATTCTTCACTTTCTTTGAGGCTTAGCTCAGGCGTCAGCCCCTACAGGAAACCCAAATCCCCTCCTTCCCAGTTGCTAGTACCTTGCCCCACGCCACCCTCCCCGAATTCACTCTATATCAATTTTAATTTAAGTTAAATTTAATTTTCTGTATATTCTGACTATTTCCTCCAAGATATGGAGGCTCCCTAAGGCAGGGGCTTTAGTCTTTGTATTCCCCAGCCCCTACTCCAGTGCCTGGAACATGGCAGGCTCTTAAAAGATGCTTATTAAATAAATGAATGGACCTTTAAAGGCAGAAGAAGCTAAGGAGAAGACAATTTCAAACTGACCAGTAGGATTCCTCCAGCTTGAATGTAGGCTGCAAGAAAGGCATGGGGCCCCCCAGACACTTTTCAGAGACTTGAGGACAAGTTGGTGGGTGATAAGAGCTGCTGGGAAGCTTTGGCAACTGGATGATCTCATCATATTTGGAGAGAGACAATATGGGATAGAGGCTGGGGTGTTGGAATTGGGAGTCAGGAAGACCCGAGTTCACATCTCAACTCTATTGCTCCCTAGCTGGGTAAGTAACTTAACTTCTCTGGGTCTCAGGTTCCCCCTCTGTAAAATAAGAAATTGGATTCGATGGTCTGCAAGGGCCTTTCCAGCTGGGAGCCCAGGAGAGATGCTGGAAGAGTGTTGGGAGGGAGGGCTGAAAGGGTGATATTGGCTGGAGGCTGCAGGTCTGAAGCTTTCTGTTGACATGCGACTGTTCTGAGGGGCTGCATCGGGCGTGTGGGTCACAGAGCGCCTTGGCGGAGGACGTACACACGGACCCAGAAAGACAGAAGGAAGTGCTCATCACCCAGACCCATCCAAAGAATTCTCAAAAAATTTTTGCTAGAATTTGGTGGCTACTTTTAGGAATTTGGAAAGAATTATGGAGTCATTGTAGAGGTATCTAGGCTATACAGTGGATAGAGCCCAGGACCTGCAGTCAGCAAGACCTGAGTTCAAATGTGTCCTCGGACACGTACTAGTTGTATGACCTTAGGCAGTCATGTAATGTTAACTCTGTTGCCAAATGAAATAATATTTGTAAAAGAGCTGAGCCCAGGGCCTGTCACATAGGAGATGCTGTATAAAGGCTCGTTTCCTTTGCTCTGTCTGCCTCAGTCTCCTCGACTGTAAAATGAAGTAATAATAGCACCTACTTCCCAGGGTCTTGAGGATCCAGTGGGATAATATTTATAAGTATTTGTGGCACGGCGCCTGATATACAGCAGTGCTATGTAAAGGCTCAGCTCCTTTCTTTGTTCCTGAGCATCTCATGGATCTCTCCTGTGGGTGCGAGGCTGCCATGAACAGAGCCGGGAACAGCAGCAGCCAACCAGGGAGCACTTGGAAGGGTTTGTTGTGTGCCAGGGACTGTGCTGGGTGACGAGTCTGCAAAGAGGGAGGGAGGGAGAGAGGGGAGAGGGAGGGAGGGAAGGGGAGGGAGGGGGAGGGAGGAGGAAGGATGGAAGGGGGGAGGGAGGGAGGGAGGAGGGGGGAAGGAAGAGGAGGGGAGGGAAGGAGGGAGAGGGGAGGGAGCAGGGAGGGAGAGGGAGGGAGGAGGGGGAAGGGGGAGGAAGGAGGGAGTGAGGAAGGGAGAGGGAGGGAGGGAGGGGGGATAGAGAGAAGAAGGGAGGGAGGAAAGGAAGGAGGGAGGAAGAAAAAGAAAGAAAGAGAGATAGGGAAGGAAAGAAGAAAGAAGAGAGAAGGAAGGAATGAAGTGAAACCTGTTCTCAAGGAGTTTACATTTAAGGGCCAAGGGGGACATTCTGGCCTGAATTCTCTGGCATCATCTGAAGGTCACTGGGATGAGAGATGTGAGCGGGTATGTAAGGCCTTAGTCCAGCTTACATGTGGGCCAATGGTCTTCGCAGGCCTGAGCATGTCCTTTGTGTGACACAGAGCACCTGGGAGCAGTTTTAGGCCAAGAAAGCAATGGCCACAAGACACCTCTTGGCATCGCATCTCTCTCCTCTTTGCAGAAGTTGAGGAGAACGGGTGCAGAACACTGCATACATTGTCAGGAATGATTGGTTTGTCCATTGGCTTTGCTGAACCACTTAATTTCTTCCCCTTTCCTTTTAAATCTTTGTTACTGAGGGAGCTAGGTGGCACAGTGAATAGAGCACTGGCCCTGGAGTCAGGAGGATCCGAGTTCAAATCTAATCTCAGACACTTGACACACTTACTAGCTGTGGGACCTTGGGCAAGTCATTTAACCCCAATTGCCTTGCCTTCCCCTATCTAAAAAATACATTAAAAAAAAAAATTTGTCACTGAGGCAGCTAGGTGATGCAGTGTAATAGAGCACCAGCCCTGGAGTCAGGAGGAACTGAGTTCAAATCTGACCTCAGACACTAGCTGTGTGACCTTGAGCAAGTCACTTAACCCCAATTGCCCTGCCTTCTCCCTTCCAAAAAGCAAAAAAATAAAATAAAGTCTTTCTTAGTAGAGGAAGATGTATTCAGAAATAAGAGTGATATAAAAGCAAACCGTGTAGATAAAAGGAAAGGGAACCTGTGCTTTCCCAGAAGAGGACCCAGGCCCTGGCAGTGAGACTATTACTCCATCTCCACATGAGGATTTCTTGGCCTTGAAGCAGGCTGGCACTGACAGGTCCTGAGCCGATGAAGACGTGCTCAGTTTCAAGTCTGGACAGACAACCATCCACTGACAGTCTCATATTTGCCAAACCCCTGGGCTGCCTAGAAGACGTGGGGAACTTTAGCTCTAGCCAGCTATGTGTTCAGCGGGCATGACCGGCCAGGAATGACTAACCTCGAGGCAGATGGCCCATCCCCTGGGCCCCATGCGTGCATCTAAGCCCTAGCGATACCCATAGAAGGAGAGGAAGGTGAGCTGTGAGATGTGGAGAGGGCTAGGCCGCTGGCACGTGATGACCTTTGAGCAGAAAGTCTGCGCCTTCCACTGAGCCCATCAGGCCTCCCTGACCTATCTGTCCTTGGGGAACTGACCGTGGAAACAAAGGCAGAGGGCCTGTGGGAAGTAATAATATATAATAATAGCTAACTTTTATATGGAACCAAGAGGACAATCTGCACCACTGCAAAAACGATGGGAATGAAACCATCCACCAAGTCACTGGAAAACCAGGGAAAGCATCAAGAGAACAGAAAGGCAACCACCCCCTTCCCTCTCTCCCTACAGCAGGGAGGGGGTCTACCAGGACAGAATAGGGCATACAACATCATGTCTCAGATCAGGTGTTATTATTGTTGCGGTTTGGTTTGGTTTTTCTTAATTGGTTTTTTGTTTTCACAAGGAAAGATTTAAAAGAGTTCTCCTTAAAAAAAAAATCCTCCTCCTCCCTCTTAGTGCTTCTTAGATCGCTACCTATTTACAGTGTCCATATCTGGTTTGCACTGAGTTTTTGCATGTTATCTCCCTCTCCCCCTCCCATTAGAGTGTGAACTCCTTGAGGGCAGGAACTGTCCTTTGTATCCAGGTGCTTAATAAATGTTTATTGACAACTTGATTGGAGGAGGAGGAAGAGGCAGCATATTTTCATTTCTCAGAAATGGCCGTAATGTAGTATTAAAAATAAAGACATCCATAAAACATTTTTATAAGAATTTTTTTAAAGAAATTATTTTTCTAAAAGTAGTTCTGTGATTTCCTTGCTGTAGGGTATTGGTGTCAAGTTCAAATAAAATTGAGGCCACTAAGCTTTAAGCAATAAGGATCCCTGACGCTGTATATTGACTTAGAAAACCACATATTAACGTTACCCATGTCCTACTGCATTTTTATTTATTTTGTTAAATAATTTCCCAATTACATTATAATCTTGGTTGGGCCCTAGGGAGGATTGTGGATGAGCTCAGTGGTCCAGTGTTTAACACCTCTGGTGTAGGGAACTCTCACAGTCAGGTCACTCCCTCCAGTAAAGCATATCTACAACTCTTTTTCATCTTAGAAAATTGCCCAGGGTGGGTCAGCTAGGTGGTAGTGGATAGAGCACATGCCCTGGAGTCTGGAGGACTTGAGTTCAGATTCACCCTCAGACACTGGCTATGTGACCCTGGGCAAGTCACTTGACTCTGTTTGCACACCCCCCCCCCCCAAAAAAAAAAGGAAAGAAAGAAAGAAAATTGCCCAGGGTGGGGCAGCTAGGTGGCAGTAGATAGAGCACATGCCCTGGAGTCTGGAGGACTTGAGTTCAGATTCGCCTTGGCTATATGACCCTAGGCAAGTCATTTAACTCTGTTTGCCCCCCCCCCAAAAAAAAAAAAAACAAGGAAAGAAAGAAAGAAAATTGCCCAGGGTGCTGAAAAGTTAAGTGCTTGACAAGCTAGTTTGTGGCACAGGCAGGCTTTCCATACTCTGGGCCAGCTTTCTATTTACCGTGACACACTACCAAGAAATGGAGGTGTCAACCTCAGGACTCAAACTTACGTCCTCAGAGGAGAGCCTTGCATTTGAGAGAGTAACAGAAATTGGAACTAATCAATAGAATATTATACGAGGCCATAGTTCAAACAATCCGGGGTATAAGAAAGCCGTTGGGGCCTCCCAAGGCCTAACGTCCCATGGCCCGGAGAGCCCCACATTGGTGATCTTGGACATCTATCTAGACTGAGGAGGGAGTTTGGAACTGGTTGGGAGTGGAGTCTACTGGTCCAAGATGGCCTCAGACGTAAGTAGGAGGGGTGTTCAAAGGAACACGTTGCCAACTCGTACCATTTCTCCGGAGAGCGTAACTACCCAAAGCCCTTTGGAGCTGTATCCAGCGTGTGGAGGCATTTACTTCTGGAGGAACGTGAGCAGTGTTGTACCGACATTCTGTCATCCCACCCAAAAGGCAAGGACAAATCCAAAAGCTTCTCTAGTCGCCCAAGGAGGGAGAAGGGGGAGAGATTTCTCAGTGTTTGGCTCCTTCACCAGGACCCATTTCTCAACGGTGGAAATAGTGTGATAGAATGATTGCTGCAGTTGCTCATCCTTGGTTTTCGAAGAGAACCAATCCCATCACAAGGGAGATGATTTCTAAGTGAACTGGATTTGAACAAGGCTGAGTTGGACAAAGTCGCCTCTCCTCCAGAGTCGTCTGAAGGCCAGTGGAAGGACAAAAGGCAGGACAGCTATCTTGGGCCTTTTCCCAGGTCGCAGTCTGTCTGGGGCCACCGGTAGAGGGAAGACTGGAGTCAGAGGACCCATCTCCTCCAGATACTTACTAGCTGTGTGACCCTGGGTAAATCACTTAACCCTGTTTACCTCAGTTTCCTCACCTGTAGGATGAGGTGGACAAGAAAATGACAAAATACTTTCCCCACCTGTCTGAAATCTGGAGGTTTTCCCAATGTCAATTATTTCCTATTTATCCTGCATATAACTCATATACTCATTTGCTTGTTGTCTCCTGCTTTAGACTGTGAGCTCCTTGAGGACAGGGACTGTCTTTTTGCTTCTTTGTATCGCCAATTTTAGCATAGTGCCTGGTATACAGTAGGTACTTAGTAGATGCTTATTGAGATACTGACCTGGGTTCAAATATCACCTGTGGTATTAATGACATCCTCTTTCTCTTTTTTTTTTTTTTTTTTTGGAGGGGGGAATGCAGGGCAGTTGGGGTTAAGTGACTTGCCCAAGGTCACATGGCTGGGACGTGTTAAGTGTCTGAGGCTGGATTTGAACTCAGGTCCTCCTGACTCCAGGGCTGGTGCTCCATTCACTGTGCCACCTAGCCGCCCCTATTAATGACACCCTAAAGGGCTTACACCATGCAAATTATGCTACTTTTTCCTTAAGAGGCATCAAACTCATCCTTGAGATTTAATTGGCTCAGAGAACTGAGATTCGGCTGCCTGAGCCCCAAAACAACCTGAAGGGGGAGCAGCTCCAGCCCTCACCTCCTGCTTCTGACCTCAGACCAGGGCACCGGCACCAACTCAGCTGAATCCTATCTAACCCTGGGATGAACAGGAATTGAAAGAAGAGGAAACTGCACATCACTACCCTCTTTAAGGTAACTAGGTATATAAAGTACTAGACTTTATTTAGGAAGACCTGAGTTCAAATCCTGTCTTTAACACTTCCTAGCTGTGCAGCCCTGTATGAATCAGTCAACCTCTCTGCCTCGGTTTCCCCATTTGTAAAATGGAGATAATTGTACCTATTGAGGTCTGTAATATGCTTTGCAAACCTTACTACACAGATGCCGTTATTGTTGTAATTGTCTCTGTTATTATAATTAGTCATGGAGCCTCACTCGGGCTCTCCTAGGCAGCATGGCCCAGAAGGACCTGAGCCTGAGCAGTCCTGAGCTCCAGAGTGAGATGGAGGAAGACAAGGGGGTTTAAGGAAGCCAAAGCCACACGAATGATCCGACATCATTGCGTCAGTGCCAGGTGACCAGCTGACTTACAGTGCTCTAGGAATGAGAGGAAGATTTATCAGGGTGGCCTGGCAGATAGATCTGAGATCAAATTCTGCCTCAGACTTATTTATTATTTATGGTGTTCAATCTTGGGCAAATCATTTTACTTCTCCCGGACTCAGTTTCCCCATTTGTAAAATGAAGGGGTTTGACCCAATGACCTCAAACTTAAAATGTATCCAGACAGTGTCAACTTAGAATGTTCATTTTAATTCAAGAAGCATTTATTAAGCTTCTACTCTGTGCAAGACTTTAAGGCACTGGGGGATAGAAACAAATGAAAGCTAGGGGGACACAAATAAATATGTAACATATACTTTATTGTTGTTAAGTCACTTTAGTCTTGTACTACTCTTCTTGACCCCATTTGGAGTTTTCTTAGCAAGAATTCTGGAGAATTCTGGAGTATTCATTTTCTTTTCCAGCTCATCTTGCAGATGAGGAAACTGAGGTAAACAGGGTTAAGTGACTTACCCAGGATCACACAGCTACCAAGTATCCAAGACCATTTCTTATGGGACAATAATTTTCCATTCCATCTGTGTGCTACATTTTTCTAACGATCCCCAAATAATGGGCACCTTTCTCTTGATTTTCTTGTTCTTTGTTCCAGCAAAAAGCCTGCAAGAGACTCTCAATGCAGGCTGGCCCAAGGGAGATGAGGTAGATAAGGGAAAATGGCAGCCATTTTTAAACGATACCGAAGTTAGTACAATCGGCAGAAGGGACTGGAGTACCCAGAGAGGTCAGTGGTCCCTAGGTTTAGGTGCCCAGAGAGGTCAGCAACTCCTAAGTTTTGGTGACTGAAGAAGGCAGTCAATATTCCGGTTGTAGTTAATGAGTCAAGTCAGCAGTGAACTCTAAAATGCTCCGTGGTTGCTGCCAGTGTTCCCAAAGCTATTGCTACAGCAAATTAACATGACTGACCAGATGTGTCCTTCCAAGGCATTGAGGAAAAAGAGGGGTTAAATTGGGAATCCACTAGAATTCCCATTTGAGAATGACTTCCAAGAATATTTAATACTTGATTCAATTCTTGGTTGTTACACTATCATTTTCCTTTAATGAAATGTCTTTGCTTTGAATTCATGTCATCTGGCTTGGTCTGGCACAAACAGATACATTAGTGGGGGCTCAGAGTGGTGAATTTGAAACCGTCCAGGAATATCATTAACCTGGGCATAGCTGAGGGCTTCTAGTCTCCACTCTGTCCCACTGTGTGTTCAACTGGTCTCTTCCCCTGCCTGAGAGACCCAGTTTCTCCATTAGCAAAACGAGGGGGTTGGATTACTTAGGATCTTTAAGGTTCCTTCCTGTTCTGATATTCTATGTTCTAAGACTCCCTTCAGCTTTCTGTTTCTAGATTTCTTTTAGTGCTGATATTCATTCTCCTAAAATTGTTCTCCATCTCTGACATCCTGTGTCCTAAGGGTCTTCCCAGCCCTGATTTTCTGTGTTCTAAGGTCCCTCCCAGTGCAGACACTCTCTATTTTAAGGGCAGGCCCAGTGCTAATGATCAATCTCTATTTTCTCTCTGTCCTAGTCTTTCCCCCACCTCTTTTCTGTTCCTTAGTCTCATATCTTCTCTTTTCTCTCTTCCCATAATTCCTGGCAAAGCCCACATCCCTCAGGGGATTTAAATTCCCACTGTCTTCCCAGGGAGGATTTCTGTATTAGTCTCCACCCTCTTTGGATTGGAGTTCCTCTTCCCTGAGCATACCCACCTGCTGGCTCAGGGTTGGGGATGAAGGTTCATCGAGGAAATGGGAGCTTGGGGTGGGATGGAGGCTGAAAATGGAAGCTTTGTGTAGGATGGAGACTCACTGAGGGAACAGAAAGCTTATAGAAGGAACGGGAGCCTCAGTGAGGGGGATGATTGTTTAATGAGTGAACAAGGACTCAGTGAAAGTGATGGGGGGAGCTCAGTGAGATGACAGGACTGTGGTGTGAGGTGGGGGGGGGTCACTTGTTAACAGGATGTGGCCTTAATGGAGGGGGGATGCTCAGGAAGGAGGACATGAGGTCGAGGAGTAGAATGGAGAGGGTATGTAAGAAAACTGGGATCCCAGAGAAAGTTGGGGGTCAGTGAAAGGGACAGGAGCTCAGTGAGGAGGTGGGAACTTGGGGAGGCTCATTAGGCAAATGGGGGCTTGGTAAAGAGATAGGGGCTCAGAAAAGCTGATATAGAAATTGTCTGAGGGGGAGATTGTGTACTGACACAGTAGCTGGGTTAAGCCTGCCCCCCGCCCCCCATCTCTTCTCTTCTTTCCCATCCTCCCAGCTCAGCCCAGGCTGGGCCTGTTGCTGAGTGCAGATGAATTATTGATGTCTCCTGGGCTCAGTGGGGTGATGGATGGTGAAGCCACTGCTGTCTGACCCCCCTCCTCCCCCTTCCCTCCCTCCGAGCAGCCCAGCCCTGACTGAGAGCCCCTGGGAGCTGCCCCGCTGGGCCTGAGCTGCCTTGGAGATGTTCCCCCTCCCCTCACCAGACTCATTAACGGAAGGCCCTGTGGAAGGGAAGCCGATTAGCGGCTCAATTAGCCACGTTCCGCCTGGGAGCTGAGCACCAGTCTCCCGCAGCCACAGCCGGGAGGGGTCAGCCAGGATGGTGAGCCAGGCCCCAGGCTTCTGCCAACCCCAGGTCTTAGAACACAGACTCTCAGGGCTAAGATAGCTCTTAGAACACAGGATGTCAAACAGGGCAGGGCCCAAAGATATTGACTCTCAAAGCTGGGAAGGCCTTTAGGAACATAGAATGTCAGAGCCGGGAGGGCCCTTAGAACCCAGAATGTCAGAGCTGGGGGAACCCTTAGAACACATCAAAGCTGGCAGAGAACATTGAGAAAACACAGTTCAATGCCTTCACTTTTCAGAAATGGGTCCATTGAGAAGAAAGGTTTTTCCCAAGGTCAAACAGTATGCCAATGGAAAAGCTAATTCCAAGGTCTCTCCATCTCTCAGGGACTCTTCCTATTCTACCAAACTGTCTTTTCTCGAAAAATGCTGAAGGGTTCATCATCTACTTTGCAGCCTACCATTAATTTCCTGTCCTTCCCAGGGCATCACTGACCCTAACCATCGTCCTTTTCCCAGTCCCTTAGCCTCTCCCACCCTCCTGGGTGGATCTGGCTCATAAAACTCTGGCCAGGAAAATGCAGCCCCTGGCTGATGGAGGAGCCTAGGACACAGCTGAGTACCAAGGTCGGATGAAAACACTTGCTGGAACTAGTCTCCAGGATGAATTGACCTCATGTCAGCTGACAGGGAAAACTTTCAATAAGTGGAGGGAGGGGAAGGAGAGAACCTACTTGCAAAAGGCTCAGATCCCAGAGAGTAAAGTTTGAGGTGGGGTACCTGGAAACTTCAGACATGTGAAGGTAAAGAGCCCAGCAGCTCCTGATGTAGGCTAGTAAATGGCTCTGCCAGGAACATCCCTTAGAGACCATAAGCTTGTTCACAGCACCTCTGGACTATGCCATCACTCCAAGGAAGGTTGTGGGTGGGAAATGAGGGAAAAAAGAGGGCTGATGGCCCCATCCCTTCTTTCCTGTAATCTATTTCTGAGTGACTACACAAAGTCCTGGTCTCTGCAGTCTCAAGGATCATAGTTGGAAGGGACTGGTGAGAACACATCAAAAGCTATGCAGGAATCCTTAGAACACAGAAGCAGGACCTGAAGGCGTTTGGGACATCACCTAGTCCAATCCTGCCTCCCTATTTCATAGATGACATTCAGGTGCAGAGAGCTGACGTCTCCAAGATCCCAGGAGGGGCAAAGACAGACTCAAGGCAAGAATCCAGAGCCCCAGGAGGCAAAGAACAGAGCTGAGGTCTGAAGAGTGCAGGCCGCACAGCCAGTTCTCTTTTACTGCTCCGAGAAGTCTCCGGATTGTGTGCTGAGCCTCAGGCCTATGATGCAGAGTCAGTGCATAGAGAGAATAGGCCAAACCAGTTTAGAAAGAAGAGGGTGAGAATTTTTGGATGGGTATGTAAGCTGCCAAAAAACCACCGGAGTCTTCTAATCACAGTATGGGATACCTCAAGTGAGAGTGAGTTTCCTGTCCAGAAGGGTATGGGCAGAGACTGCAACTGAGGCTGCACAGGAAAGGTGGCTTAGCTTGGAAGTCCCACCTGAGGCCCTTCAGCCTCCCTTGGGAAGAATAAGGCAAGCTTTGTCGAGCAGCAGACCCCAGGGATGACAGCAGGAGCACTTTAAACCAACCGTCTCACATCTTTATTTGAAAGGCACAGCTAGTACAAGCTCAGTACAGCGTCTCCATTCCTCCTTTGTATTAGGTTAATGAACACCAGAAGCTGACAAGTTTGTCTAAAGGACTATATACAAACACGAAATTGGGGGGGGAAAGGAAAGGGGGCTTTTTTTAGGTGAATTTTTTTTTTTTGTTTCTTCTTTTAAAAGACAGGCTAGCAGACTGAAAGAAAACCAGACAAATGCGGTACCCTCATCTTTATTTGTGGGCATGGGGTGGGGAGGAAGCAGGTCCCTCTGGTCCTCTCCATCCAGCCTCCCCTCCCCCAAATGCCTGCTAC
>CM053587.1:313404121-313453059 GCA_028646515.1 Pseudochirops corinnae | reverse complement strand
GTGCTGGGTGCGCAGCAAACAGGCCGAACGGGGGGGAGCGGGAAGGGGGGGGGGTCGGTTACATATGTGCACAGGGAAGGGGGGGAGGCGCTTGGAGCTAAGATGGGTTCATTCTTTTATTCCCTTCCGACCCAGTCCGGTCCCATTCACACCCCAAGGGATTTAGGGGAAGGGGGCAGGGGAACGGTCAAAGCTATGGGGCTGGGGGCGATGTCTTAGATGGGCCAGCTGGCACTGAGGTGCCAGGGTGCCAGCAGCCACCATAAATACCAAGCCTTTTCTCCCACCCCCAGTGCTGTGCCTCTAATCTGACTTGTCGCCATCGTCGTCCTGGTGGGCGTCCCCATCATGCCCGTTTTTATCCTCCTTGGAGAGGTGGGCCTGAGAACCCAGGGCAGAAAGGGAGAGGAGGCCAGTGCCTGCGCTAACAGCTGGCAGAGACGGAGGCTGCAGGCCCACAGGCAGTGGAGTCAAGGGCAAGGCCAGGGCCTGGAGCTGGGACAGCTGGTGAGCCTGGAGCTGCTGCTGCAGGAAAGGAAGGAAGGAGATAAAGACAGGAGGAAAATAGGAAAAAACAAAAATCCCTGCAAACCACCTCCTGGAGAGATGTCATAAGAGGCGTTAGTGGGGGGGGGGGGGGGAGAGAATAAGGAGCTGGCCAGGGGACAGGCTGCTGCAGAGGGACTCTGCCAGACTTCAGTGTGACTCTGGGGCAGTGCCTTCTCTATCCTGGTTCTCAGTTTCTCCAGTTGTAAAATGAGAACATTTAAGCCAAGAGTCTCTTAAGGTCCTTCCCATCTGGAACATTTCAAGATTACCTACTCTAAGGGCCCTCCCAGTCCTGGTAGTCTGCCCTGTGCCAGAAGTTTCTTACGATTCAGGAGTCTATGGATACCTATGAAATATCACTTTCTGGAAAGATGAGATGGTGGGCAATCCCTTCACTGGTTAAAAACATGCCAACCCTGCCCTATCAACAGGAGCAAGTCTAGACTTAAGGCAGCCGCGTGTCCTCACCTATCATGCCTCCCCTTCCCTGCAGTCAGCAGGCCTCCTATCTGCCCTAAGCCAGTTCCTTATGCCTGGAGTGGCCTGCCCTTTGCTCCCATTCCTAGCCACTAAATCATCCCTCTCCTACAAGGCCCCCCAGATGCCCCTTTCCTAAACCCACATCCCCAAGAAGTGATCTTTTTCTTCTGGCTCCGTTGGGGGGCACTCAGGCTCCATCTCTGGGGCTGTTTTAGCTGCTCTGCTAGACTGGAAGCAGATCACAGACCTCCTTCTAGCACCATCTAAGCAGACACACTGGAATCTTTCTTTTATCTTTCTGCTATCTTTCTTTCCTTCTTCTTCCAAGGTACTGAGCATGTGGCCTCGAATAGCAAACCCTCAACACACGCTGTATGAATGAATCAGTGAAGCAAGGTCAGTGTGAATTGTACAAGATCTGGCTTGGGGGCAGGGCACAAAGTCCCAGCTCTAACTGATGGTCTGCTAACAGTAAAGCATCTTCCTCAGGACAGCTCTGCAAGGGAGAGGACTTGGCCTTAATAGATGAACAAACAGAAGCCTTGTGCATGGCTCCACAGAGGCAGCAGCAGAGTTCGGGGCTCAAACTCAGGTCCTAAAGCTGCAATCTTTGGAAGCTGAAATACTTCCTCAGCTTCGAGTCTATGGGGAAACTGAGGTCCAGAGAGGCTAAGGAGTTTGTACACACTAATTCAGAGATCTCCGAGGCAGCCTTGGGCTTTCTGGGGATCAGGGGAAAACTTCTTCATAGCACTTGAAGATTAACAGTGATCCTACATCTCTTATCTCAATTAACCCAAACAGCCCTCCAAAGGAGCTAGGACTATCATCCTCATTTCGCAGATGAGGAAGCTTTGGCCCAGAGAAGTTGGACTCGGTTCTTCCAGCCTCCAAGTCCAGTGCTCAATCCCATCCACCATCTTTCTACCCAAAAGCTGCTTCATGTGTCACAGGACAAAAGACTGACTCTCGTTCTTAGTATGTCCAGCCCAGAAGAGCCCTTACAGACCATGGGGATCAATCTTTAAGTTTTGTAAACGGGGAAACCAAGGCACAGACGGAAGCAGGGAGCTTGGTCACACTGTAGCACAGCTGAGACTCAAAGCCTCTCTGTGCCCAGTTCTCCCCAGGCCCACCTCAGAAAGATCTGGTGGCTCCAGATCAAGGGCAGGGGTGGAGGGTATGGGTGGAGGTTTCTAGAACCACCTCCCCAACTCTTTTTTTGGGTATAGTGGTTGAGGGGAGGAGGTAGCACTATGGAAACAACTGAAGAGGTGCCCTGCCTCTTGCTTGCTGAGACACATACCCGGATGATGGAGTTCAGCTCTGGAGCAGTTACCTGCTTGGCTCGCTCAATGGCCCCCAAGACCTGCTGTTGGTGCTAGGGAAAGAAAGAAGGGGGTGGGATAGAGAAAGAGTTGTTAACTTGCTTCCATCAGCCCCCACACCCAGTCATGGAAGAGCTGTGACTACAGGATGTCAGAATTCCAGAGGGAGAGGAGCCTGAGAGGTCACCAGCCAGCTCCCTGGGCAGTAAGGAGGTTTCTTTACAGCCTCCCCACCCTCCCTCCGTCTGCACCTCCCTTAAACACACTTCTTTGGACAGCACTGGGACTCTTCCTCACCACCCCCCACTACTTCCATCTTCTCCCCAGAGCTCGAGTTTCGATGGTTGGTGCCTTCAGGTTTATTAAATGCTTTCCTTATCACCTTGTCAGGGTGGGGCGGATTCACTCCTATTATACAAATGAGAAAATGCAGGCTCAGAATGAACATGTGACTTGCCCAAGGTCACACAGCTACTAAGAGCTAGGATTCTAATCCAAGTTCAAAGTTATTTCATCTCATACCTACTCTAAGTACTGGGGAGGGGGGTGATCTCATGTCCCACAGCTGGCAAGGTGCCCAGAAGAAATACAAGAGAACCAGAAGGACCCATGGGTAGATCCACTGTTCAGGGACTAGCTTGGGGTTCCCATGACAGCCTTTTAAGGAAAAAATACTTTTAGAACAGAGTGCCTAATTATCATAGCCTACACTGCAGTGGTTTTACAAAGTGGAAGGGGAAAAAAAAATCTCCCCAGCATCTGATGTCTCTCAATAGCTGGCTGGCATTTATATACAGCCCTTTAAAGTGTGTAAAGCTTCCTAACAACCCTGTGAGGCAAGCACTTGCCTCCCATTTTACAGATGAGAAGACAGAGACTCAATGGTATGCAAAAATTGGTTCAGGAAGGCAAAATGTGAACCCACACTTTCCGGATTCCAAGTCCAGCCTCAGTTCCCATGCCAGGAAGCAATCTTTTCCAAATACAAAGTGATTCCAGTGTCTCAAACAGTGGTTGGCACAGAGAAAGCATAAAAGCCTCTAAGTTTGTTGACTGGTAGCCTCAGCAGAAGATCACAAATTATCCACTGCTCGTGGGGTTGAGAAGACAAAGCTCTTACTGACCCAAAAGCTAGAATAGCATGCGGCTCCTCGAACCATTCTGCTCACAAGATCAACTGCTCCCTCTCCCAAATGTCTCTTCATCATCTATATTCTGGGTGCGTCAGATTCCCAGATGTCTGGGGAAGACCGCTCCCTGCCAACAGCCTTGAAGGCCAATACCACTTAAGGAGGTAGAAGGGGAGACACCTGTAGCTGGAATAATGCTCATGGGACCTACAACTGAGCCTTCTCCTAGGCTGGACATTCCAGATACCATTCAGAGAGGAGCAGCCAGGCCTGGACCTGCCTTCTCTTTCCCTACTAACATTAGCAGGACCTCCCATTTCCACAGTGCTTAAGAACTACAAAAACACATCCTTGAAGGAAGGCAATTATTTATCCCCATTTTATAGATGAGGAAGTGAGGCTCAGGGAGGGGGCAGGGACTGGCACAGAGTCCCACAGCTAGTAATGAAGATTTAAAACCCTAATAGTCATTCCTATAAATGCTCTTTCCTCACAGCAAGCCTGCAAAGTAGGAGTGCCAACATCACCACCTTCATGTGAGAGGACAGAGGCGCAGCTCAGCTGTATGTAACTCTGAAGGTCTGCAGAGCATTTGACCTTCACAACAATCCTGGGAGGGATGTTTTACAAAAGGCGACACTGAGGCAGACAGAGGTCACAGTGACTTGCCCAGGGCTACGCAGCTTGTGGCTGCCTGAGGTAGGACCTGAAGGCAGCTCTTCTTGACTTAGGCTTTGACATTCCATCCCACTGGGATATGTAGCTAGTGGATATTCCCAAAAACAGGAAACAAAAACGCCAAAGAAGAGGCCTGACAGGCACCACCCCCCCATCCCCACCCCCAGTCAGAGAGGTGGAGGCAAAGGTTCCTAATGCTGGCGCTCAGACTCTCTCACCCACTCTGTGCCACTCCCTGGCCTCCACTGTTTCCCAATGCCATTCCTGGTTCAGCCTTGGTCCCAGCTGCCTGGGCCAGCGCAGTGCTGTGCCAGCACCAGGCTGATGGGACCCTGTGCAGGGGACACCAGCACCAGAAGTGGACTGCCAGGAAGGAATGACTTTCCCTACAGTAATCCCCTGGGTAGGATCAGGATGCTGGGATGTGTGATTTGGCTGCCCCCTGCTGGCCCAACTCCAGGAATCCTGGGGGGGCCCCAGGGCTCTCACCTCCTGTGAAAGGTAGGGCAAGACTTGAGCACAAATTCCATTGAGCCTCTTGACGATTTCAGCCTGAAACACAAAAGGTCTGTGATGAAGGGGAGAGAAAAATCTGCCTTTGGGGGTAGTCAAAGCAGGAGAGGGGTTCAGTCTAAGATGGGGAGGGGTGGATCAGAAAAAGAGGCTTCAGGTCTGGAAAAAACAAAACCAACCAGGATTCAGGCTTTCCTTAAAGATAGGGTGAGGGACAGATGTGGGGCTTTCTCAGGCGGGCGGTGATCATGGAATGACTGCATCTCAGAAGCAAACCTCTGAGGTCACTGTGTGCCCCTCTCCAGCCTTCCTGACAGCTCCTGGTTCTACAAGTCCAGGAACATCCTGCTCCCCAGACAGGCCTTTCCAGACCTGGAGCTGCTCCTAGTGCTGCTCTCAGGGCCCAGAGAGACTCTAGACTTTTCCTTTTGCTCCATGAAGCTCTCTGGGTATTTAAAAACCAGTGACTGTGCATCCTGACTTTGCTTCTTCCTGAAGAGCACCCAGAAAAGGGTCTGGAGCCCCCACCCCCTGGGGAGGGGTGTGTAGCCTAGAGAAGAAGGGGCTTAAGGAGGGACCCGACAGCTAATTATGTTCCAGTACTCAAGATGCTCTCCCATAGGAGGTTTAGCTTCTCTCTGCTTGGCCTCAGATGGCAGAGCTGGGAGCGATGTGTGGAAGATGCCAGGCTGGGCTTCCTCACAAGAGGTGCCCAGACATGGAATGGGCTATTCTGGCAGGAGGAAGCTTTGCCTGCTCTGGAGGTCTTTAAGCAAGCCATGACCACTTGTTGGGTGGGTGGGAGAGGAATTCCTTTCCATTATGGGCTGGACTAGAGCTGAGGTGCCTTCCAACTTAGAAATGTTGTTCTGCGTCTCAAGGATGGGGGTATGATAGGTACAGGTTCTCTGAGGAATCCATCCTCTGTCCACCTGATATCACAAACAACCTTAGCCCGAAGACCAATAGTGATCCATAAAACCTCCTCCCATCACTCCACATCCTGCAAAGTTGACCAAGTCTGATCCCTCTGCACCAGAAAGGTTCTTCAAATAGCTGAGAGCGGCTATGAAGGGTGTTTGGTCCCTGGCCTTAGGCAAATCCCTACTGGAGAGGAGGGGGAAGTCTTCTCCAAACTAACCCCATCAAGTCTGGCTCAGAGGGGCCCAAGGAATGGCTCAGGTCCTAGTCCATTCACTACAGTAAGGAGCGAGGTCCTCAGAACATTTACTAAGTAATCATTGTGTGCAGGGCACTGCCCTGTGCTAAAGTCTAGGGAGACGAGAAAAGGCATCAGCACAATCCCTGCGCAGACTACTTGCAAATAATTACTTCTCTACAAGATACGATGAAGTGTAAACGGAAGGCAATTTCAGAAGAGAGGTGCTGGGACATGGCTCAGATCAGAGCAGTTAAAAGAACCTTTGGGAAACACCCTTTTGCGGGGCAAGAATTGAATTCAGATATTAATTTAATAAAGGAGAGAAGATCTTCCCAAAGGCCCTTCCCTCTTCCAAGTTCTTCCTGCAGTACAGAGGTCGCCCTGACAACCAAATGCCATCTCTGGAAGGTAAGGACAGAGGGACATGGAAGCACTCTGAGGCTGGCAATCCATTTACATCCATTCCTTCATTTGGTCCTTATAACCACCCACCCTGTGACACAGAGGCCATGACTATGCATCAATGAGTATATTGAGGCTCAGAGGATAGAGTGAATTGTCTTATGGTCAGGCAGCTCTCAGAAGCAGAGTCAGAAGCAGGATTCCAATCTAGGTCTTTCCGGACGGACCCAAGTTGCAGGCTGATGCCTCCTTATGTTTGCTCACCACGTTGGTAATATATAGCAACTCTCAAAGGCCATCTGAGAAGCTGGAGAGCAAAGACCAGCAAAAAGGACACTAGAAATCCCTGAAGCAACAGAATAAAGACAGGACAAGAAAACCATGCTGCCTGAAACAGATGAGAAAGCTGACCAAGGAGCCCACACATGCAAGAGGCACTAGGCCACAGAGATTCTGGCCACCAACACTACCTGGGTGCACAGAGATCATCTGTCCAACCAGATGAGGGCTGGTTCTTAGACAAATGGTTAGTGAAGTCTGTTTGGGACCTGAGACTCAAACAAGGCTCCTAATTGCAAATTAAGGACTCCCTGAAGTCTAATTTCCTTAACGGACCTTTTTCCTCATCTGTAAACAAGGCAGGAGAAGAGTCATATTTACAACAACTGGGAATTTAGAACATGGAATATCAGGGCTAGGAGGGCGAGAAACAGAAGAAAACAGATTGCCTAATTCTTTTATTGGGGGGTGGAGAGCCATAGGAAATAAAAAGATAGGTTTAAGGGATGACGGGATATAGAAAGCAGAATGCCAGGTTTGAGGCAGAGAAGAAACCATAGAAAACAATGCTCGAGGGGAAGGGGGAGCAGGAAATGGATCACATACTCCCGACTATCAGAGGTAGGAGGGACCTTGGCAGCAGCCTTCTAGTATAGTCTAGCCACCTCATTTTATCACAGGAGAAACAGGCCTGAGGAGAAAAAGGGCCTTACCAGCTTTAAAGCCCCAGGACTGGGGACTAGTCTGGCCCCAAAGAAGCCTCCAAGTGGCAGCACTTGGCAGAGAAAAAGGGGGAAGGAATCTAGTGGCATTGTCCCCCCCTCCCCAGTTTCATTCCAGATGAGCCTAACGGACAAATACCCCAATGGCTGGGCACCCCTTCTTCCTGGCCCACGTCAGAAGCAGGGAGAGCCCCCACCCCCATCGCCAGGTGTGTTCAGACAAGGGGTGCTTTGTAGGAGAGTCAGGTTCTGAGGCCACTTGGCCACTGTCCCTGGAGAGACGCCCCTCATCTCCCTCCCCCTTCTTCTACAAGGGTGGCCAGAGAACAAACCCCAGGGGGCCCCAGGAACAGGGCGGAGGTGGTAACTAGAGCAGGGCTGGAGTGGCTGCCAAGGTGAGTGAGTGGTTCCTACCTCGAGGGAAGCAGGTGGGAGGAGAGAGAAAGGAGAGAGGGAGGGACTGATGGAGGGGGGTTGCAAACCAGATCTTACCTGTTTGTGCATTTCAATGTTGAGGCCATAGGACATCTCATAATACTGTAACAGAGATGAAGAAAGCAGGCAACAGTTCAGGGCTGGCCCTCACCCAGCCCCATGAGTTCTGTTCAACAATCACAGACCAAGAGAACCCCAAGGGACCTGGGGATCAAGCTGGTTTAATCCTTGCCTTTCGGAGAGAGGGGCCCAGCAATACCAGAGGTCACACATAACTAACTAGAAACAGACCTAGGCCTCATTTTACAGCAAGGGATGTCGAGTATCAAAAAGAAGATGAGATCTGCCCAAGTTAACACAGTGTGACAGACAGGGGCATACCTGGGACAGGAATCCCAGTCTCCTGCATACAGGCTAGGGCTCTTTCCCCCTACACAGGGCATTCCTCACCAGCTATCTGGCCCCAAGGGGTTAAGCAAATGGCAAGGGCAGTGGGGTGGAGGGAGAGTATGCACAGAAAGCCAGGCCTGAATTATTCATATCCAAGTGCCAGTGAGCTCACCCCACCCCATCTCCCTGGTGGGCGGGCAGACAGCCCAGCCTCCCAGGCAGCAGGGCCCGGGGTGAGCTGGCAGGCCTGCTCCAAAGCTGGGCCCAGCCTGCCACGCCGTGGTTTGGCACTTGGGCCCAGGGCCCTACCCTGCTGCGCCAAGCCAGCCGGCTTGCCCGGGACAGAGGCCAGGGAGTGAAGGCCTGGGGTTTGGCTGCAGACATTTCCTTTGACTCCTTCATCAGTGACTTCTGAAAACTTCTCAGCTACCCCTCTCACCAAAGCTGATCCTAAGGCCCTGCGTCTTTCTGGGGGTAGAGGTGGGAGGCTCCCCAGGCGGGGCCTGAATCCCCAAAAGTTGCCTTTGTTGTGCTTGGCCTGGGCCTCTGAAATCCCCCCCTGGAAGCTCTGACTGAAAATCAGAAACGTATGTTCCCACCACTGCCACAGCCACGAGTGTGGGCCTCAAATGTCACCCTGGTCCTGACCTCACCTGAAGGGGGACCAAGGGGATGATACTAGCTCTTCAGGGGGTGGGGGGCCTGGGACATACCATGACGTAGTGACGCTGCATCTCCGACTTCTCACTGGCCAGCTTGTCACACTCCAGTTTCAAGCTTTGGAAAGAGAAAAACAGAAGGAGGCCTGGCGGTAGGCACCATTTACAAAGCACTCCCTGATCTACAATGGTCTGCAAAGCAGGCCTCCCATTTATAAAGTGTCTTGCTGGTTTACAAAGCACTTCATGAAGTCTGAGGAAACTTAGAGTGAATACAGAAATGGGGGGAGGGGGGGAAATTGGTATCGAGGGAAGGAGGAAGGAGAAACTCCCCTCACAAGCCAGTGGGGCCTGAGCCAAGGATCTATTGGATCTTCAGCAGGGGAACAACAGCAGGCCAAGCCTCTGAAGGTTTTCCTGGCGTCAGAGATGGGTTCCTGAGCTCAAAAGCACCTGATGCTCAAGTAGGTGGGAGGGAAACAGCAACCCCTCCTATAGGGGCACCTCCCCCTGCCCCAGGGGACCCTCACTCCCCAGCCCAGGCCCTCCCATTTCTTTATTTAGAAATCAAAAAAGCCTCATTTCCATGTTATCCGGTGCAATAAACAAGCCTGGTTGTCTCTGGGGGCCCCTCCCAGGCTCTAGAGGGCCATAATTCCTGGCCTTGGGGGGGGGTGGAGGAGGGGAAGGGAGGGAAGGAGAAAAGGAGAGGAGGGAGAGAGAGCAGGCAGTGGGACACTGCTGCTGGGAAAGCCACATCTAAGGCCCCCCCCCCCCATTTTTTTGAACAGAAGAAAGAAAAGAGATTCTATTACCCTTCTGGAAAATAACAACCCCTCATCAATTTCCTGGTAACCAAAGGGGGAGTGGGGAGCCTTCTATCGGTTAATCTATTTAAATTCAATAAGCCAGGTGATTCTAGAAGCCAGCAGGGAGACATATTCAGCTCTGGCCCGACCCAATTTGGCATAGGCTGGGGATGGGGGGAAGGGGAGGTATGATTAATCATAATAATTTCATTTCTCTAATGCTTTAAGGTCTCCAAAATGCTTTTCTCAACCCCAAAAGGAGGGAATATAAAGATTATTATGCCATCTCTGTCTAAAAGATGGGGAAAATAAGGTCCAGAGAGGAGAGGAGTTTGTCCAAGGGCACAGGCCTCCTGGAAAAGGGAAGCTGACTTCACATCCTACCCCAGCCCCATCCATCTCAGGGACTCATCCCATTTCCTGCCTGGGACATCCCGAAGCCTGTCTCCACCTTCCCTTCCCTACAAACAAGGCCTCGATGTCCCTAGGTGCATGGGCAAGCTGCTGAAGAAAAGATGAGGCAGAAGACGAGACCAGGCCTGGGAGCAGAAAGGGAGAGGACGTCCCAGTTGGCACTGAGGAAGGGGCCTGAGATGAACAGGAGCCAAGGCCTGGGACTGGAGAGATAGTGTGATAGGGTTGGCAGAAGGGAGGTAAATATCAAGCCAGCTCAGGGGGCATTCACTCCCACCAGCCCTGGAAGGCAAGGAAGGTTCGGGTCCGACAGGAGAGCCATCCCCAGGCAGGCAGCTCGCTCTAAGAATAGCAACATTTCCTATTTATATAATGCTCTACACAATGGAAGGGACCTTACAACAGGGGAGGTGCTGGGAAGGAGAAGGAAGACCTTGGCTCAAATTCCTACTTTGCTACTCTATAAGACTGTAGGCAAGTCATTTAACCCCAAGCTTCCTATCTGTAAAAATGAAGATGGGGTCAGATGAGATGGCTTCTCAGGTCTTTGCTGGCTCTCCATCTATTAAATACGGCAACTGAGGCCCAGGGAGGAAGAAGCAATTCATGAAGGTCAAAAAAGGAGACAGTGTTAGAGCTAAGTCAAAGATCTGGGTTCCCTGTCAATTGATTCAAATCAGAGAATCTGGAAAGGCTTCTGGTGGTCACCCAATCTGTACCCCTAGAAATGGGGAAACCCAAGCTCAGAGCCAGGACTTGGCCAAGGTCACTCATACACACACGGTGTTAGCCTCCTCTTTCAGATCCTAGCTCAGGGTTCTGCTTAGGTAGGCAGGGGCAGGAGAGTAGGGTACCCGGGCATTCCTGGGCTCCCAAAACCCACTCACCTGTGGTACTGTGCTTGTAGGAGCTGAAACTCATCCTTGATCCGGTCACAGGAATCTGAGGTTGTGAACTTTAGCTGCTGGGGCAGGTGTGAGGAGCCCTTGGACAGGGACAGGGAAGGTTAGGGCAGACACCTCCCCCTCCAAGCCGGCCAACCCCAGCCTGAATCCCTTCAGCCATTTAGGGGAGGGGGAGGCTAGAATCGAGATTCTGCGATAAGACTTCAGGAATTTTGGCATTCCCTCCGCAGAACCCCTCTCCCAGGGCCTAAGGAAAGGATGAAATTGGCTGGGGGGGGAGGGGGTAGCGGCAGTCCCCTTCTCCAGCCCGAGTCGGGCAAGGCCCAGACTCCCTCCAGCCTGCAGTAGGGCAGCTGCCGCCGCGGCCCTCCCAGCTCCCACCAGCACCATCATCACCTTCATCTCCTCCTCCTCCAGGCACTTCCTGGGCCCAGCCTGCCCAGCTCTGCCCCGACAGGGCTGATGTTTACATACCCGGCTCAGCTCCCGCCCCCCCCATTTCCTGCTCCCCCCAACAAGGCCATGCACATTGGGGGGGGTATGCTGTAGGGCCACCTGGCTACGACCACCCCACCATTGTTTTAAAAAATAAAAAAATACAGCCTTTTCGCGATCGCAGACCTTCCCTCCCCCCATCCCTCTGCCCCCCCACTTCCTCGCGGGTCCCTAAATGGGGATTGGAAGGGGTCGGGGGAATCGTCACGAGGGGGTTCGCGACATTATAATTACGCACAGGATGATGAGAATGGGGGCGCATTTAAAGGGGGGCGCTGCAGGGGTGCAGCCGGGTTAGCAGCTGGGCCCCGAGGGGGCGGCCCCACCCCAGCCCCCCCGCCGCGCCGATCCCCGCCGATCCCCCCCGCCCCCTTACCGAGTGCCTGCTTTGTGGAAACATCATGTCACTCGTGGGGGGTGGGGAGGGAGGGAGGGCTGCGGGCCGAGGGAAGGCAAAGGCCGCCGCGCCAACGACGACGCCCCCGCCGCCGCCTCCTCCCTGCCGCGGGCCCGGCCCGGCCGCCTCGCTTGGTGCCCGCTGCGGCCCCGGCCTGACTCCTCGGCCCCGGCCGCCGCCGCCTTTGTCCCCGCCCCGGCGCCGCCGCTCAGCGCTGCCGCAGGGCGCCCCGGCCTCCTGCCGCCGCCGCCGCCGCTCGGGCCGCCTCCTCCGGGCCGCCCGCCCTCCGCCGCCGGGCCCACTCCCGCTCTGGGCCGCTGCCGGGCCGGCCGCCGCTTCCTGCCTCCTGCGGCCCTCCCGGGCTGCCGCTCCTATTGTCTAATGGCGGCCGCCGGCGGCTGGGGGCGGGGGCGCGGGAAGGGGGGGGGGGGGGGCTGCGGCAGCAGCGGCAGCAGCAGCTCCGGCCTCGGCTCCCTTGGTCCGGCTCTGGCCTCAGCCGAGCACTAGCAGCACCACCTGCTGCCGCCGAGCCTGCGGCCTGTACTGGGGCGCGCGCGGGGGAGGGGGCGCGTGCGCGTGCGCGGCTCCGGGCGCGCCCCCGCCGCTAGGATCCGCGGTCCCACCGCCCCGCGCCCGGGCCCCGGCCTCGGCTCCGGCCTCGGCTCCGGCCCCGGCCCCTGGTCGTCCAGACCCCGCTGCCTCCGCCTCCTCCTTCCTAACCCCGGGATGCCAGGCTCTCTCCTCCCCAACTCGCCCCCCGCGGCCTCGGACGCCCAGGCCTCGTTCTCACCCCGCCCCCACACTCCTGCAGACACTCGCAGCGTTCTCCCCGCCTCCCTTCCCTCCCCTTCCCTGACCTCATTCAGAGCCGGCTTCCCCTCCCCCTCTCCCCTTCCCCTCCCTCTCCTCCCTCCCCTTTTTTCCCTCTCTCCTTGTCCTCCTCTCCCTTCTCCTTTTCTCCCTCCCCTTCTCCCTCTCTCTTTCAATCCTGTCGTCTCTCCCCTCCTCTTCTCTTTCTCTCTCTCCTCCTCCTTCTCCTCTCCCCCTCTTTCTCCTCCCTCCCCTTCTCTCCCTCTCTCCTTCTATCCATCTCTCCCCTCCCTCTCTCCTCCCCTCCCTCTCTCCTCCTCCCCTCCTCTTCTCCCTCTCCCTCTCCCCCTTCCCCTTCTTTCCCTCTCTCCTTCTGTCCATCTCTCCCCTTTCTCTCTTTCTTTCCCCTCTTCTCTTCCTCTTGCCTCTTCTCCCATTCTCACCCTCACCCCTTCTTTCCCCCTTCTCTTTCTCTCCCTCTTCTCTTCCTCTCCATCCTTCCCCCATCCCCTTTTTTCCCTTTCCCTTTTTTCTCTCTTCCTTCCCTCCCTCTCCTGACTGGGGTAGAATTCAGTTCGTAGAACCACAGACAATCAGACCTGCATGTTTTCTAGTGTCACATTTTCACAGATCACAGATAGAGCTTTAAAGAGGGGCAGGACGGATCCAAGTTCACAATATCAAAGTTAGCAATGGGGGAACGTGGTGAGCAGCTTGGTCCCCAGATTCTCAGTCTGAAGCTTTCTCTCTCTGGGGCATATCCCCTAGCCCCTGTTTTCTAGGTCAGGCAGCTCCCTAAATTACACCTTCTTTCCCTCATCTCATCTCAACTTGGTGCCAGCCCCTGCTTCCCGTAAAAGAAAAAACACTTGAAACTCTTCCCTGTATTTCAGTTTTTATCTCCCAGCATAGATGTAAGGAATCTAACAAGGTCTTGGAGCTGGAGGAGAGCTCAGAATATAGAATGTTAGAACCGGGCGGGAACTTGGAAATACAAGGTTAGAGCTGATCAAGCCCTGAGAACATAGAATGGTGGGGCTGGAAGGCAGAGTCCAACCCCCTCATTTCACAGACGGGGTCCCAGGGGAGGGAAAGGATAATAATAACTCATATTTAGACACTGAAGACATATCTATTATCTCCTTTGATCTTCAGTAGCAACTGTGTGAGAAATAGGTACTACTAGCTTCATTCCCATTTTATAGAACAGGTAAACGAGGCCCAGAATGGGAAGGTGGTTTGCTTGTGGTCACGCAATGAGCGTCAGAGAGAAGATTTAGACCCAGGTTCTTCTGCTGGTGGGTCCAGCACTCTATTAGACCACACTGCCTGTCCTGAGATTTGTATAAGATAAACAGGTCCAGACAGGGATAGATCTGGGACACTTAGCTTGCCCCCTACTCCAGACATTGTGTCTGGTTTCTCCTCTCTAAAATTTAAGCTTGGTGCTCGTTCTCAGAAGCTGTCCTTCCCTAGGTCCCTAGTAATAGATTTCTTAAGAGACAAGAGGATTGGCCTATGTTGGAAGAGACCAAGACTTTTCCCTCTAGCCTTTATCAGATTTTTTTTTTCTATCTGCCTGGGCCCACAGTTACAAATTAAATTGGCTTCCTGGCAGGAGCCTCCTGACACCATTGTGGCTGTCTGGTACTAGATGGGTGGTAGACTGGCTCAAAGCAGAGCAGACCCTTTAATCAGAAATTAGCAAATGTGGCATACCACCTAGAATGGCTCCCAGAGCCCCGTGGAGGGATTCCCCATGACCTGTCTCAGCTTCCCAAGGACCAAGGACTTTCCCTGTTCACCCCTTTCTAAACTTATTTGAACCTTGACCTCCATTTGGAGGTTCCTGTCCCTGGCTCCCTCCCTCCCTGAGCTAAGAGATCACTCCAAGCAGATTCCCTCTTCCCATTCCTCTAAGTCCGCTGGCCATCCAGGGAATTCTGGTGGAGGGACCAGATCAGGGAGCTCCTCCCCAACTCCCCATCTCTTTCTTTTCTTCCTATCTCTGGTTTCTGCAAACTCCAGGCAGCAAAAGAGAGACTTTTTCTGTGGTTTACATAAACATACATTAAATGTCTCACTGTGTGCAGACGTGTGGTTTAAGTAAGACAGAGTCCTTGCCCTTCTGGGCCTCACCTCTAGGTAGCTAGTGAATCTTTTTTTGTGTCTTGGATTGCTTTGGCAATCTGGTGAAACCTATGGACCCCTTCTCAGAATAATATTTCAAAATGCATAAAAAAAGATAAGTAGGATTACAAAGAAACCAATTACAATGAAATAGGTATCCTACTATTAAAAAAACCCCAAACAACCAAATTTATGAAGTTAAAACACCCTGGTCTAGTGGGAGAATTTGACATAGAGCTCATAGAGTGGTTTATGAGAAATTCCTTGGAACAGGGCTTTCAACTCTTTTTTTCTGGGTCTTAGACCCCTTTGGCAACCTGGTGAAGCCTATGGACCTCTTTTCAAAAGAAAGTCTCTAAATAATTGGAGGAAATGTTAAATTTCAGTTAGAGGTCAGTGATAGTAAAGATATAATTTCTTTCCCATCCAAGTTCACAGACCTCCTGAAATCTATCCAGATCCATGAACTTCCTGCCTTTGAAAGTTACAAAATAGTGTTCTATGCAGCCTAATGGGAGAAGCCTGTTGCTAAGAGGGTACCATGCATGAGCAAAAGCACAGAAATGTTGAAAGCAAAGAAATATTAGGACCTCATGTTGGTCTGTTTTGGCCATGTGCATGGAGAGGAATAACCTGAGTGCCCCCCTGGCCAGAGCATGAAGGGCCTTGAATGGCAGGCAAAGAAATTTGGGCAAATGGGAGCTAGGGCAGCTAAGTAGACACAGTACATAGAGCATCAGCCCTGGAGTCAAGAGGATCTGAGTTCAAATGTAGTCCCAGACACTTATTAACTGTGTGACCCTGAGTAAGTCACTTAACCCTGATTGCCTTTAAAAAAAGGGAGAGAGGAGGCCACTGAAGATTTTTGATCAGGAGTGACATGACCAGATCTATACACAAGGAGAGGGATGGGAGTGAAACAGACATTTATTAAGCACCTACTCTGTACCTGGCACTGTGCTAACTGCTCATTTGATATCTCATTTGATTTTATTTAATAAGAAAATTTATTCTAGCAGTGGCATAAAATGGGGGAAAAGAGGTAGGGAGGGGCAGCTAGGTGGCACAGTGAATACAGCACTGGCCCTGGAATCAGGAGGACCTGAGTTCAAATCCAGCCTCAGACATTTAACACTTACTAGCGGTGTGACCTTAGGCAAGTCACTTAACCCTAATTGCCCTGCCTTCCCCCCTCCAAAAAGACACACACACACACACACACACACACACACACAAGAGAGGTGGGGGGACCTGGAAGGGTGGAGTGGGGAATCTGCTTCTCTACACAGTTCTTCCCCAGTCCCTGGCTTCTTGGTCCCAGCAGCAGTAACAGAGTGGAGGATCCCTAGTGGGCAAATAACTTATATTTATACAGTCCCTTAAGGTTTGCGACTCTTTTTCTCTATCTCTGTCTGTCTGTCTGTCTCTCTCTCTATATATACACAAACACATATAATCTCATTTTATCTTCATAGTTACAGTACTCTTTAACCCCATTTTACAGATGAGGAAATATAGGTCAAGAGACGTTAAGTAACTTGACCAGAGTCCCATGGCTTCTAAGTACCTGACTCCTAACTCCAAATCTGGAGTACTGTCTACTCTACCACACCACACTGGCTCCTGAAAGAACAAATCACAGGAGGGAACCCCATGATCCCAGGATTAGAAATAGGACAGGAATAAGAACTCTTAGATTCCCACTAGCTGGAGTTCCTGAGTAAGCTAATTTCCTGGATCAAGGCAGAGCTGGGCAGCCTCAATGTGGGAGGGCAAAGCCAGTCTGTCAGTGTCAATAAGTATTTATTAAATACCTACTATGTGCCAAGTGATAGGGATGCAAAGGTAGGAGACAGTCCCCGTTCTCAAATTTTGTGGGCATAGGAAACTCCCTCTGCTAATGCAGGGTGGCACTTCCTCAATACTTACAGTCTTAAAGGGTTCCCTGGGGCTTCATCTGCTTGCCCTGGGTCTATGTCAGAGGCTGGGCTCATGCCCAAGGTACTTCCATAACTCCCCCTATGTCCCACTGCACCTAAGTCTAGAGGGAAACCCTAGAGGTGGTGGGCTTCATTGGAGGCTGAGGGTACATTGCTGTCAGACTTTTCGCTTTTAAGAAGAGCCTCAGACATAGCATTACAAGTCTGGAATAATAGCCTGGTCCTTGAGGGAGTAGGGCTCACCAGAGAGGGAAAGGGAGTTGTTTTGACTTTTTATAAACTCAGGTAAGAGTTGTTTGTTTTTTTTTAAGTTTTCTTCTTGCTGTTTGTTCTCAGACTTGAAGTAGTTTTCCCTCATGCCTCCTCCTCCCTCAATGAATCTCTAGCAAAGAAAGACATTTAAGTAAGGCCAATTTACATACTGACTAAGAGTGTATATACCTGGAAGGCTTTGTGGTTTGCATTTTCTCTTTAGAGAAAATTAAGCCTGCCCCTTTACCTAGTGTATTACCCTGAATACTTACATGGGAGCTGAGTGCCCTTTTTTTTTCAGACTCTTTAAATTTACCTTTTTTTTGGTTGTAATTTATTTATTTATTTTTAGTTTTTGACGTTCACTTCCGTAAGATTTCGAGTTTTAAATTTTCTCCCCCTCTCTCCCCATCTCTCCTCAAGATGTCATGTACTCAGTTATAGGCTCTACTTATACATTCATGTTAAACATATTTTCAAGTTAGTCATGACGTGAAGAAGAATTAGAACTAATAGGAGGAACCACAAGAAAGAAGAAACAAAACAAAACAGCAAAAGGAAAGGAGAGTGAATAGTAACCTTCCTTCCGCATTCAGACTCCACAGTTCTTTCTCTGGGTGTGGAGAGCATTTTCCACCAGGTGTTTTTCCTAGTTGTCTTAGATCAGTATGGGTTATGTTAGGTCTGGAGTTTAAACTCCACAGATTAGATTAGAGAGTCTGTATAATCCATGACACAGAGCTCTTGCCGGTCTACACACACTAGGCAGTTTCTACCATCTTGGGGAACATCTCACAGACATTTCTTTTGACTTATGCTGAAGGCCAGAGTGTCTCTCCCCGGGGCCCTAGAGAAAAGATGAAATTTTAAAAAAGGTACTCAGCTGAAGTGAGTAGCAACAGCCACACTGTGTGATGACTGACCTTGATAGACTTAGCTCTTCTCAGCAACACAAGGATCCAAGACAGTGGTTCTCAACCTGTGGGTCGCGACCCTTTGGGGGTTGAATAATCCTGTCACAGGGGTCACAGGGGTCACCAAAGACCATCGGAAAACACGTCTTGCCGATGGTCTTAGGAACTGAGACACCACTCCTCTATCGTCTCCAGGCAGGTCCGCCACATACGAGTTTTAGAGGGTCGCCACATTAGGAAGGTTGAGAACCACTGTCTTGGATCCTTGCGTTGCTGAGAAGAGCTAAGTCTATCAAGGTCAGTCATCACACAGTGTGGCTGTTACTACTCACTTCAGCTGAGTACCTTTTTTAAAATTTCATCTTTTCTCTAGGGCCCCGGGGAGAGACACTCTGGCCTTCAGCATAAGTCAAAAGAAATGTTTGTGAGATGTTCCCCAAGATGGTAGAAACTGCCTAGTGTGTGTAGACCGGCAAGAGCTCTGTGTCATAGATCATACAAACTCTCTAATCTAATCTGTGGAGTTTAAACTCCAGACCTAACATAACCCAGATTATAAATGCCATGAGAGATGGAATTTTATAGCTCCTTCATCACTAGTCACGGAACTCTGCACACAGTAGGAGCTTGATAAAAGTTGTGAATTTTGTTGCTATATGAACATCTGTCTGTGCTCTCTTGAGGAGTACTTAGCACAGTACTTGCACATAGTAGGCCCTTAATAAATGTTCACTGACTATTGAGTATAGAGACAAGAAGGGCATTCTAGAACCTTCCCTCCATCAATTCTTCAATCCCCTACAGTTTGACAAGCTAGATCAAGTGTATTGACCCATTCTACTATCCTGGGTTCATTTTTAGTCAACCAGGAAACCATCATGCTTCTGGTTTGGGGAACCCTGTGACTACTTCACCATGAGCTTCAGTGAGCACCAATAAAAGATTGAATTGGAAGCAGATGTGCGGTTAAGGTTCCCTTCCCACCCCAGTCCCAAGCTCTAAACTTTAGGTGCATCTCAGAATCCTCAGTCTCCTTCCTCATACCTATTGGTTTAGATCCAATCGTTTGCTAAATGCTACGTAATCATTTACCCAAGTTTTTCCTCTACTCCCATTCCTATGGCCTGTCAACTCAGCCCAAGCAGAATCCCCTCCCGGACTTCTCTACTAGTTTCTTAAGTGGCCTGACCCTCTCTCTCCTCCTCTATCCTTTCTGTACCAGTCACTAGTTTCATTTTCAGAAAATTTAGTCTACCTTCCAGAGGCTGCTCAAGGATCTCAACCCAGCATTCAGGGCTCTCTGTACCAACTAGCGCCAACCTCCGTCTCCAGATTCATTTCACACTAGTCCTTACACCTGACTCTATTTTCCATCCAAAATCCTTGTCCACTCTTGACACCTGAGCTAGGGATAAACTAAGGCAGAACTATTTCATACAGAGGATGGGTGATGCATGCTGCTTATCACCCCAAGGGTTAACTGAAGTTGAAAATAAAGGAAAATGTAGAAATAACAAAGCTGCAGTTGATATCTGAGGGAATCTAGACTCCACCTCACCTTTAGGACTCAAGGAGGTGAGGGAGGCTAGGCAACTCTGGGATCAGCAACTGCTAGTCAAAGTGGGGATAGGCAACCTTCAGGTCCTGTGTTCTTTGTAGGTAGACTCAGAAGGTCAGAGCTAGAAGGGGAACTTTATAGCAGGATGCAGACCTGGCAGGACCTTAGAACATCAAATATCAGGAGTGGTGGGATGGATCTTAGAATGTAGAATGTCAGAGTTAAGATGAGCCTTAGAACATCAAATAGCAGAGCTGGGAGGGGCCTTAGAAGTGGAAGGGCCAAGAATAAGTCTGTATATTGTGCTTACTAATGATTGAGGCGCTGTGCTGAACACCTTTTAAATATTATCTCCTTGGAGATAATGAACATAGAATGTCAGGGCTGGGGGAAGAAACTCAGAGCACAGAATATCAGAGCTTGAGTGTGTGTGTGTGTGTGGGAAACCTCAAAAGAAGAATGTCATTGTGGTGGAAAGAACCCACCTAAATGGGGAACGAAGCAGGTTAAAGCTGCTGGGCTGGTCAGTATTGGGATGGGCTGCACTCCCAGTCTGGACAGGATAGGGAGGACCCAGTCTTAAAAAAAGAGTAGCTGTAACTCCCAAGTCCTTATGAGGAAAACTCTTTTGTCAACCTTAAAACTGAATGTGATAAGGAAATGGAAGCTGCTGTAATTATTTGTAAATAGTCCCAGAGGAAGATGTAGATGCCAGTGAGGGAGTGTATTTTTATAGCTCTATGGAGAGCCCCTAATGGCCTTTGTTGCCCTGTTGGATTTCTGTTGTATGGGTGAGGTTTGGGGGGATTTGAAGTCCCTCTGATGGGACTTGAGCTCCTTTCTTGACATTCAGCCGTGATACTCCCCCAAGACTGAATCCCAGCTCTATTTAACTGACAACGGGGGAGTTGCCCAGCCTCTCTGGCCTCAAGGCCAGTTGTCCAAGGGCAGGCATCTGCCTTTCTTGGGTTACCCTCCCATTCAGCAAGCACCACTTGTCAAGGACTGTGTGCCTCCCCTCCCTCTGGCATGCTGGCCCACCTCCCCGCCCAACAGATGCTTAGGCCATGGGCATCTCTGAGTTTTCTTCAGTCTGCTGGGCTGAATAAAGTAGCTTTAGGCCCTGGAGGAGTGATTAGAAAGGGGGGGGAGAGTAGTGAATAGAGGGTTGAAGCAATTGTTCTCTGTTCCATTCCTGGAGGCCGACTCATGGGCAGGCTGACAGGCGGTCAACCACACCTATCAGCCTCCTCCCCCGCTGCTCCCAGAGGTCAGTCAAGGACACCAGGCTAGTTTAGCCCAGCCCCAACTTCCCTCTGACCCTCAGGAAACCTTGAGGCAGCCTCTACTAGAAGGACCCAAGTGTTCCCATGGTGGGGGCAGAGGTTTGAGAGTTGGATGGACTCTGACAAGCACAGATCCAGGCTGGTGAAATAATGGCAGAAGCTCCCGTCTCCTTTCCCTGTAAGGGTTTATAAAAGTGCCTGGGTGGTAGGGAGTGCTCACCAATCTGTTCCACTTTGATCGGATCCCATTGAATCTGTTCCTCAATCTATGCGGTTATGATTCAGACAATGCCTGGGGCACTAGGAGGTTAAATAATCACAGCTACTTGTGTACCAGGGCAGCCAGGTGGCTCAGTGGATGGAGCTCTGGCCTGGAGTCAGGAAGCACTAGCTGTGAGACCCAGAACAGCAACTTACCTGTCACTTCAGGGTTTGTAGATTGGCTTAGGAAGGGAGGAACTAAACATTTATTGTTGGTGTTCAGTCATTTCAGATTCTTTGTAACCCCATTTGGAGTTTTCTTGGCAAAGATATTGGAGTAGTTTACCATTTTCTTTTCCAACTCATTTTACAGGTGAGGAAACTGAGGCAAACAGGGTGAAGTCACTTGCCCAGGGTCATACAACTAGTTTGAGCCTGGATTTGAACTCAGGAAGAGAAGTTTTCCTGACTCTAGACCTGGCAACCTATCCATTGTACCACCTGGCTGCCCAAACATTTATTAAGTGCCTGCTATGCCAGTCACTGCTCTAAGTATAAGTGCTTTACAAATATTGTCTCATTTAATCCTCAGGACAAGCCTGGAAGGTAGGTATTATCATTGTCTTATCCCTGTTTTACAGAGTGGGAGACTGAGGTGCAGAGAAAGGTTGAGTGACTTGCCCAGGATCGCATAGACAGACGATGTAACTCCAAATATCAGTTCTATCTGATGCACCGTGGAGGTGGGAGGGGGAAGACTCAAAGGAGGTTTAGTGACTTGTCCAGGCTCATACAGCTTGGCCAGATTCTGAACTGCTGTCAGGGCACTGGAAAGCTGATAATCTAGTCCAATCCCCTCATTTTACAGGTGGGGATGGGAAATGACTTGTTCGCCATCCAATTAGCTAGTGTCAGAGCAGGACTGGAATCTAGTCTTCTAACATTTAAGACCAGAGGTTCTTGGTTTGTTTGGTGTTTTTGTTTTTTTTAAACTTACCACTTAACACTTCCCAGAAATAAAGGGTTTTCTATCCATTACTGTTTGAGCCGCTCAGCCTTCCCTGGAAGCAGCAATAGAACCATGGAAACCTAGAACCTGAGAACCATACAAGACCTTTCATCCTCCACAGAGGTTCTGCCTGGCTCTGCTCACACCTCCAATGAAGGCAAACTCCCTCCGTCCCCGGGGCATTTCAAGTTAGAAAGCTCTTTCTTTTGAGCTACTTTCTATCCTTGTAACCACATCCCATTCTCTCCTCTCCTTCTCTGGGGCAAATTAAACATATATTTATTATTGTGCCTCCTGCTAGGTACTAGGGATACAGAGGGAAAAACAAAACACCCAGAGCTGCCTTCCATTAAGGAGCTTACATTCCATTAAGGTGGTGGTCTTTAACTTATTTGGTTGAGAGCAGCTAGGCTTTGTAATGCTTTGAGAGTTGGGCCTGGAGTAGGGAAGACCCAAGTTTAAATCCTACCTCAGACGCTTATTATCTGTGTGACTTTGGGCAAGTCTCTTAACCTCGGTTTCCCTCACTCTCCTCAACTGTGAAATGGGGATAATAGCAGCACTTACCTCTCAGGATTGTTGTGAGGATCAATGAGATAATATTTGTGAAGCACTTAGCCCATAATAGGACATGATAAATGCTTGTTCCTTTCCTCTTGTGTCCTGGACCCATTGGGCAGGAGCCTACAGACCCCTGCACAGAATAGTATTTTTCAAATTAAATGTGTGTAAAATAGAATACATGAGATTACAAAGGAAACCGATTCTATTGCAACATAGCTATCGAAATATTTCTAAAAATAAGTCCATGGATTGAAGAATCATCCCTACCTTAAGTGGACACTTCAATGCTTCTGTTACTCAGAGAGAGAACACAGGGTAGGGTGTGATGAGAGAAAGGAGAGAATTAAATGAAGCAAGCATGGAAATTTGAGGAGGGAGGGAATCCTTCTAACTGAGGAAAATCCAGGAAGGCTTCATGGAAAAGGTAGCCTCTGAGTAAAGCCTTGCAGGAGAGGATAAGATCCTGCAAAGCAGAAATGCAGAGGAAATGTTTTCCAGGCATGGGAGATGGCCCTGGGTAAATGTAGAGAGTTTGGAGACAAGATGTATTGAGATCAGAAAATAGCTAGTTTGACTAGAAAATAGGATGTGTGTGTGTATGAAGGAGAGTTTTATTTTCAACTGAATAAATATTTATAGATACAAAAAGATAGTCCCTACCCTCAAAGAGCTTACAATCTAATAAATATATTTGCAAACAAAAATATACAAAACAAGCTACAGACAGAATAAATAAGAAATAGTTAAGGGAGGGAAGGAACTAGAATTGAGGGATAGGGGAAGGCTTCCTGTAGAAGGTAGGATTTACGTTGGGACTTAAAGGAAGGCAGCAAGGTCAGTAGTTGGAAAAGAGGGAGAACATTCCAGGCATGGGGAATTCCAGACAGTCAGAGAAAATACCCAGAGTGAGAGATGGGGTCTGGTTTGTGGAAGAGGCAGGCGGCCAGTGTCACTGGATTGAAGAGTATGTGTTAGGGAGTGAGGTGTAAGAAGACTGGACAGGTAGGAGGGGACCAAATTGTGAAGGGATTTGAATGCCAAAGAGTTTTGTATTTTCAACTTTAAGCAAGAGGAATATGAAATAAGGCTGAAAAGAAGACTGAAGGGCATTGAATGTCTGGCTGCAGACTTTATATTTCATCAGAGGCAACAAGCACTGACAGGTTTGGAGCTGGGAAATAACATAGTCAGTCCTCTGCCTTAGGAAGACACTTTGGCAAGTGCTATGGAGGTTGGAGAGGTGAGAGCCTGGAGACTAAGAGATCATCTCAGAGGCTCTGATAATGGTCTAGGAAAGACTGACCAACTGACCAACCACCGTTCCAAAGGACACATCATGAAATGTGCTATCTACTTTCAGATAGAGAAATGATGGACCCAGAGAGCTGATTGAGGCATATTTTCTTCTATTTCTTTTTCTTTCTTTCTTTTTTCTTTCTTCTTTCCTTCCTTTTCTTCCTTCCTTCCTTCCTTTTTCTCTTTCTCTCTCTCTTTTTCTTTCTCTCTTTCTTTTTCTTTCCTCTCTTTCTTTCCTTCCTTCCTTTCTACATGTGGCTAATGAGGAATTTGTTTTGCATTGCTATACATATTTGTAATGGGTTCTATTTTTCTTAACTTCGCAATGGGGAGGAGGAAGAGGAAAGGGAGGGGGAAAGAACTTAATACCAAAAACAAAATATGATTGAATTTAAAAAAAGAAAGAAAGAAAGAGGCAGTGAGGACCTGGACTAACGGGGTGGCTTTGTGAATGCTTAGCACAGTGTTTGGCACGTAGTAGGCACTTAAAAAGTGTTTATTGAATTGAATGGAGAAAAGGATACAGCTGTTACTGTCACTCATAACTACAACCTCTGTGATTCTGAACTCTTGAGATTTCCCTTTCTGACCATAAGCTTCACTCCTTCCGTCTCTGTCCCTCCCACTTCACCATGACCCTCAAGCCCACCCTCCTTTCCCAGCCCATTAAACTGTGTTCTGGCCTCATTTTCCTCCCTCACAACCTTGCCCTGTTTCTCTTCCTATCTTGCCAAACTTCATCCTTGGTTTACCTCTGCAATCTTCCTTCTTTAATCATATTTGACTTCTGCTGAGTACCATTAGAAAAAAGTCATACACCTGTGCCAATGAGGACCATTAAAATGTCATGTTTTCCTATGTCTAAAGGGCTATAAAACTGGGCATACCTTTTAATTTAGGAATACCACTACTAGGTCTGTATCCCAAAGAGATCAAAGAAAAGGCAAAAGGACCTATTTGTCCCAAAATGTTTCTAGCAGCTCTTTTAGTGGTGGCAACAAATTGGAAATCAAGGGGATGCCTATCAACTGGGCAATAGCTGATCAAGTTGTGGTATATGATTGTGATGGAGTACTATTGTGCTATAAGAAATAACAAGGGAAGGTGGTTTCAGAATAACCTGGGAAGACTTATATTAACTGATGCAAAGTGAAGTAAGCAGAACCAGGAGAATATTGTACATGGTAATAGTAGTATTGAATGATGATCAACTGTGAATGACTTAGCTACTTTGATCAGTACAATGATCCAAGATAATTCCAAAGAACCCATGACATAAAATGCTATCTACCTCTAAAGACATAACTGATGAACTGTAAGTGCAGACTGCAGCATACTTTTTTAAGAAAAATCTTTCTTTATTTTGCTTTGTTTGTGTTTTCTTTTGCAACATGGCTAATATGGAAATACTTCACACATATAATCAATATCAAATTGCTTGCCTTCTCAAAGAGGAGAGAGGGATAAGAGGGAGGGAGAGAATTTGGAATGGGAAATTTAAAAAAATGAATGTTAAATTTTTTTTACATGTAATTGGAAAATATTTAATGAAATAAATAAAAATAATTTTAAAAAAGCTTTATGGTCTCTGATCTCAAGTGGGCCCTCACTATTGCATGGCAATCCCTTTATTCTTCCCAAATTGACTCTGTCACATTGTTCCAAACCTCTTCTCTCAACAAGTTTCTTATACTACCCTTGTAGGGTGCCTTACTTTCCTAAGAAAATAGAAGCTATCAAGTGTAAGTTCCCATAGAAGGAAAACTCTTTAGTAGAGAATAAGCTCCTTGAGGGCAGGCAATGTTTCCATTTTTGTCTTGGAATCCCTGGTATGTTGCACAAGTGCTCAGCACATATTGGATCAGTCAGTCAATAAACATTGATGAAGCCCCTACTGTGTGCTAGATATTGTGCTTAACGAACAATTGTTGAATTGAATTATGTTGGTAGTCACAAGTGATTATGTGGAGATACTATTGACAGGACTTTCAAACTGACTTGAAGTGGAGATGACTTTGAGATTTTAAGACTGGGTGCTATCAGTAGAAAGAGAATCTGAGAATTCAGATTAGTCCCTCTTCTTTGATCTGGGAAGACAGCAGTCTCAGTTCCCCCAAGTTTGCTCATCTCCAGTTCTTCCAGACAGGCTATTTTTGCATGGCCTCTGGTCCCATCCTGTCTTCGTCACAAGGTCCCTAAAGGACCTGTTTGTATGTTCAAGGAAGGAGGTGGAGAGATCTTTGACCAAATTGGTAGAGTGACCCTAGGAGGGTGAGAGTATCATGATACCTGGATCCTTGTGCTTCCTTCAATGCCTTGGGGTGGTTGAGGACCCTATCAGCTTGCCTGGTAGCCATTGGCAGAAAAAGGTAACTGTATCTTCAAAGGGTGGACAGGCTTCAAGGCAGGGATTAGAGGCACAGATGGCTATCTCTAAGGGACTAGATAGTACTGAATATTGATGGGAGGAAATGAATTTTTTTTGTCACATTTCAGAATGGACATTAACAAGCCCTAAGGCAAAAGGAAGAGAGAAATTAAGTTGAGGCCTAGAAACCAGTCATATATAAAGATCTAGTGTCTATGGAGGGAGCTAAAAGTGTTGTTTAGCTTGGAAAAATAAAGATTTGGGGGAAGAACAGGATAGCTGTCTTCAAGTATTTGAAGGCCATCCTTGGGGATAGAGGGAATAGACACGTTCTGCTTGGCCTCAGAGAAAGAGAATTCAGAACAATGTGTAAAGTTTCAAAGGGGCAAATTTCTGTCTTTTGAAAGGGAAAAAGAAACAAAAAACCTTTCTAGCCATCAGAACCATCCCAAAGGAGAAATGGCTATCTTTTCTGGTAGTAAGCTCCTCTTCATGGAAGTATTCAAATGGAGACTGGTTAAGCACTTGCTCCATCAGCTACCTCCACACCATACACATGGAGAAGTTTTGAAGGCTGCAGATAAGTTTGCTTACCTTGGCAGTATACTTTCCAGGGATGTACATATAGAAAATGAGGTTGACACACACATTGCCAGAGCTAGCTCACTGTTTGGGAGGCTCTGAAGGAAAGTATGGGAAAGAAGAGGTATAAGACTGACTACCAAACTGAAGGTCTACAGAGCCATGGTGCTGACCTCATTGTTGTATGCCTGTGAAACCTGGACAGTCTACCAGTGCCATCCCAGGAAACTGAATCCTTCCATCTGAATTGTCTTAGGAAGATTCTGAAGATCACCAGGCAGGATAAGGTTCCAGACCCTGAGGTCCTTACTCGAACTACACTGCAAGCATTCAAATTCTGCTTCAGAGTGCAACTCCTATGGGCTGGCCATGTTGCTCCAATGCCAAACGTACCCTTGCCAAAAAGACTGTTTTATGGAGAACTCACACAAGGCAAGTGTTCACGTGGTGGTCAGAAGAAGCAATTCAAGGACACTCTCAAGGCCTCTCTTAAGAACTTTGGAATTGATTGTGTGACATGGGAGACACTGGCACAGGACCTCCCAGCACGGTGTGCCCACATCAGAGACAGTGCTGTGCTCTATGAGCAAAGCAGAATTGAGACGGCTCAAAGGAAATGCAGGATACACACATTTGTAGAATCTACCCCAAATGTTCACATGCTCTATTTGTGCCCGACCTGTGGTAGAACATTCTGAGCTTGGATTGGTCTGATCAGCCACAGTCAGACACAGTGAAACTTGACTTTAGCATAGTGATTTCATTTTGGTCCTCTTCAAGAATGAAGGACAACAGCCAACCAACCATCAACCATCAGATAAGCACTTGCTGGATATTGTAGAGGAAATTCCTGCTCCACTTGCAATTGATTCAGATGCCCCTGAAGACTTTTTCTAACTAACTGGGTGGTTCTCAGAGACCACTTTCTTTTTGGGGGACAGTTTCCCTTTGGCCTTCTCTCACTAGTCCAGTCGAGGTGGGAAGAGTTTCCTCCCCAGGCCCTGGCCCTTTCATTAGGGAAGCTCTTTTCCCACTGGTCCCTCTTTCTCTCCTAGGCCTAGTCATCAGAACTTAAAACAGGGGCTAGAGACAGGCACTGTACCTTTTCGACATCAGCACAGATTAATTCTCAGGTCCCTAGCACAGTCTCCATATACAAGGCAAAGGTGAAGAATTCAGATAATTCAGGGTATTTCCTACACTGGCACTCCATCCCAACATCAGCTACCTAGTGAAGTATTATTATTATTATTACCCCCATTTTATAGATGGGGAAACTGAACCTCAGAGAGGTTTAATGACCTACCCAAAGTCACAAAGCCAAGAAGTATTTGAGGCAGAATTTGAACTCAGATCTTCCTGCCTCTGAGCTCCAATACTCCGTCAACTATGATAAGCTGCCTTCAGTCTGGGAGTCATGCTGGAGTTAGACTCAGCTGGCCTAACCCAGAGCTGGCTCCCATAACTCAGAGCTTGTTATGGTTCTAAATGTCCAATTGCCAGCCCACTCAAATCTTGCAACAGGAGACTTTACTATTCCCAGTTTAACACGTGGGGAGCCTGAGACCCAGAGATGGAATCAGAAGATCATCAAAATCCTGTGATTTTTGAACTGGAGGGGACCTTAGTCATGAGAAGGCCTTGATGATTCAGAACTGCAGAGGACTCTGGACATCTTCTAGGCCAGTTCCCTTTATTTTACAGGGCCCAGATTAGGTAAGTGACCTGCCTAAGGTCACATAGCTGGTGGTCAGTAGACATGGCTAGCCAGACCAGGTCAGAAAGCAGCTGGCCTCCGATTTCTGACTGTCATACCCTGGCATCAAGCATGCATTCCAAGGCCCTCCCTACTTTGTATTAAGACTCCACTCAAATGCCACCTCTTCTATTAAGCCTTTCCTGATTCTCCCAAACTGAAAGCAATCTCCTCTCTCCTTCCTCAAACCCCCCAGCCATCTTGGCTGCCATCTCTCTTTTTTCCACCATCATGATAACTTCGGATCCTTGTTATTTGGGGGACCATTCTGTGCCCCTAAAAGACTGCTGAGGGCAGGGAGGATCTCGATATTACGAGTTAATAAATTCAGTTCAAGTCATTGAATTGAATCTAACTGTCCCATCCTTGGTGTGAACCACCTCTCTCAGCCCCAGTTTTTACTGCAATGAATCAGTATTTTATTCTCAGTCTGCTTGAATCAGAGATGGACAGGTCAGGGGATACCCCTGTACAAGCTTCCAAACTGTCTCTCCTGCCTCTGAGCCCTGGCTCCTTCCCCAGCACCAAGTGGAGGATCATGTAGCCCCAATCTTATTTGTTTTTGTCTCTACTCGCTCCTCTGGGGCCCTGGTGCTGCTAGCTCTACACGTGGTGTGTGGCCCAGGGACCTGGGAGACCATAAGGCACCAAGCTGGGAGGGTGTGTGGCAGGATGGGAGCCCAGCTTTACTAAATTACGCATTGTTGTGATATTTAAGGCCCTTTAAATCTCCCTCCCCCCCATCCCCCATCATTTACTGCTCTGCTGAGTAATTAGATGTAGCGATTGGAATATCTCAGTGATTAGCCTGGCCTTCTCCTGGGAGAGCTGGGGAAGCAGCTCTTCCTGATGCAGGCTGGGAAGCAGCTGCTTCTTCTTCTCAGATTCCCCCCCCCATCCTTGCCCGCAGCTGCCGGGGCTCCCCTGCTCCCTCCTTCCTGGAGAGGACTGCCAACCTTCTCGGGGCCAAATCTCTCAGATGGAAGGCTTAATCCCCTCTGGCAAAAGCTGAGAGACATGGAGAGAGAGCCCTGGGCTGGGAGTCAGGAAGCCTCTTGGCTCGCTATGGGATCCTGAACTCTCTCTGGGCACCAATGGGTCCTTCTTTAAAACCAGGAGCCTGGGAGAAAAGCTGGGAACCATTTACCTCCCTCTCTTCTTTTCAGAGGTAGGGGTGATGGGTACAGAATACTGAATATGCTGTCAGGTATGAATGATACTGGTTTTCCTGAACTCCCTTTCCTCCCTCTTTTAAAAATTCTTTGTTAGGAAGGATGCTAGAGCGGGAGACATATTCAAAAGTGATGATTGTGGGAAAACAAAAATCAATAAAAATGATTTTAAAAACACAGGAACAAAAAAATGGGCTAGACCATTGTTTCTGTTTAGTTGATTAGGCACGTCCAACTAATTCTTCATGACTCCATTTGGGGTTTTCTTGACAAAGACACTGGAATGGTGTACCATTTCCTTCTTCAGATCATTTTACAGATGAGGAAACTGGGGCAAACAGAGGTAAAGTGACTTGCCCAGAGTCACACAACTAGCAAGTATCTAAGGTCAGATTTGAGCTTGGGTCCTCCCGATTTCAGGGCCAGCACTCTATCAACTTCCACACCTAGAGAGCCTCCAAAGGACCTCCCAGCTTTGTTGGGCTATGGTAATATAAAAGTTCTTCTGGTTTCTCAGCCTCAGTAACATATAAGTTCAGAGCTTGGTCTAGGACTGAATCATACATTAGCACTAGACACTTATGATTCTAGTTGACAGTTACTTTATTTTTGTTGTTGTTGTTGTTGTTTCAAATTAAATTAAATTATTTTTGGTTAACAAAAACTTATGTCCCCTCCTGCCTTCTCTCCACTCCACCATTGGGTGTATGGCAAACCCTTATAACTAAAATACACAGTTAAACAAAACACATTCCTTCATTGGCAGTGTCCAAAAATAGATGTCTCATTCCAGCTACTTTGAAAGAAGGGAGGCCCTCTATATGGACAATATCCATAATAGACCCACAAAGGGCTGGAATGATGACTGAATGAGAGGCTGATTGGCTCCACCAAGAGACACACCCAAGACTGGAAGAAATCCCAGGTGACCAGGGTGCACAGGCTCTAGGTTCTGTGGCCTGTGAAGGAGCCAGTCTGAAAGGGTCTCATCCAAGGTATGACCTTAAAGGGTCAAGGGGGTAAGGTCTGGAGAGGACAGGGATTAAGAATTAGGGTCAGGGTTTCCAGTGCAACAACAAAAGTGATGGAGATTGTGAGAAGGTAGGGAAAGGGAGAGGAGGAAGACTAGGGAAGTGAAGAGATGGTTGTGGTTTTGGGTAATCCTTTCTATGGCCATCTGTAAAATGAGAAGTCATTTTGTAGGCTTTATTTTTATTCTAGCAGCATTCCCTATTCCTTTGCAGGGGTGCTCTCACTTTTCCAGCTGAACTGGCCAGCCAGCTTAACAGTTCCCCAGACACAGTATCCTATTTCCTTCCTTGGATCTTTGCACAGTGTTCTCCATGTATGGAGTGCACTTGTGTCCCCTCTCTGCCCTTTGGAATCCGGGGCTGCTTCTTACAAGGAGTCCTTTCCTGATCTTCCATATTGTTAAAATTCTCTGTCTCCCCTCTAAAATTGCTTTATATAAGGTGGTCCATCCTTATCTATGCATCCCCACAACAGAAAGGAAGCTCCTTGAACCCTTCCCTTCCTTCCCCTCCATTCCCTTCCCTTCCCTTCCCTTCCCTTCCCTTCCCTTCCCTTCCCTTCCCTTCCCTTCCCTTCCCTTGCCTTGCCTTGCCTTGCCTTGCCTTGCCTTGCCTTCCCTTGCCTTGCCTTCCCTTGCCTTGCCTTCCCTTGCCTTGCCTTGCCTTCCCTTGCCTTGCTTTCCCTTTCTTTCCCTTCCCTTGCCTTGCCTTGTCTTGCCTTGCCTTCCCTTCCCTTGCCTTGCCTTGCCTTGCCTTCCCTTCCCTTTCTTTCCCTTCCCTTGCCTTGCCTTCTCTTGCCTTGCCTTGCCTTGCCTTCCCTTGCTTTCCCTTGCCTTGCCTTGCCTTGCCTTCCCTTCCCACACCCAGAGGTGATCACGGGGCTTGATCAGGGCTGTGTGGTCAGGAAGCCTCCAAGTGAGGTGTTGGGTCTTAAAACTCCATCTCCCTGACTCCCAGGCAATGGACCAGATAGGAAGTATGCAGTAAATCCTTGATGAATGGAATTGAACTCAAGAAGCCGGATTAGGTGACTTCTCAAGTCCCTCCCAGATCTGATCTCCCATGTTCTAAGATTCCTGCCAGCTCAGAAATTCTGCCTTCTCAGTTAAGAAGCAGAGAGTCATGACACAAAGCCAGCTAGAGAAAAAGTCGGGAAGAACCGAGTTTGAATCTTCCCTCAGTCTTACTAGCTGTGAGGTCAAAGGCAAGTCACTGAGCCACAGCAAATCCACCAATCCACCAACATTTATTTAGTACCTTGTACGTGTCATTCCAGACTTTGCCCTTTTGGAACTTCAACTCCAGCTGGAGGAGACTGACACAACCCATAGGATGAGTGCCGGACTTGGAGTTGGGAAGATCTGAGTTCAAATCCAGACTCAGGCATTTACCAGTTGTGTAATCCTGGACAAGTCACTTACTTAAGTGTCTGCATTTGTATTCTCAGCATTGAGCAACATGCCTGGTATCATCAGCACTTAACACTTGCTTGTTGACTGACTAACCCTGTATAGGAATTCATCGCCAAATCTCATTTTTCTCCCTCAAAGACACCTCTCCCATGCTTCCTCTTCTCTCTGCTCATACAGCCACCACCCTCAGTCAGAACCTTGCCACCTCTTGACTGGATTGTTGCAAACAGTCTTCCCGCTCCTGGTCTCTGCCTTCTCCCACCCACCCTCCTTTGGCAAGTGGTAATAGGCCAAAAAAGACAGGCAGTCACTCCCTGCCCTCAAGAAGCTTCCATTCTAATGGGAGAAGACAACACATAAAAGGAATCTGAAAAAAAAAATGAGAGCTGGCCAATTCAAGGGCATGATGGACAAGTGTCTAGTGTAGCCTGATGAGAAACTTGGAGAACTACGCTGGGATTGTGAATTTGGGTGATGGTGGTGTCCTTGACAAAAATAAGAACTTTGGAAGAAGGATGAACTGGGGCTGGGGAAGAAGAGTTCATTTTAATCATTTAAGTTTGTGGGAAGGGGCAGCTAGGAGGCACAGTGGATAGAGCACTAGCCCTGGAGGATCTGAGTTCAGATTTGTGCTCAGACATTACCTGCATGACCCTGAGTAGGTCACTTAATCCCCAAATAAATAAATAAACAAACAAATAAATAAATATGATGGGAAGAATGGGTACAAGATACGTGCCCATATAGGGAACACATTTAGCTAAGCCATCTCTGGCCCTGCCAGGCCCCACTGTCCTGGCCTCCCTGTGGAGTCCTCGGGATGCATTCCCCTTGGCCGGCATCTCCGTTGGGCTCTGCTAATCTGCACTTTCTCAAACACCAGCTCTCATCTTGTAGGAGTTACTTTCCCTCAGATTCATGGTCTGCTCTTTTCTCTGTTGTCAGGGGTCACACTTCACACTCCTTCAATCAGCTTCCTTCCTTGATCGACTGACTGACTGCCTCTCTGTGTCCACGTCGGACTGGAGAGTTCGTCTTTACTCCCCGCTGGATGCTTCTCAGCTGTGCCTGGAACTCTCCTGAACTGACTAACTCTCCAAGTGTTGGACGCTGGACTAGATACCGTGCTTATGGGGGGAGAGGGAGAGGAGAGGGAAACCCCCTCCCGCACACCTGCTGCCCTCTGCTAGAGACAAAGAACTGCTCTGACTCTTGAACTGAAACAACCTGATTGCAGGCAGGGCTGGCAGGCGTAGCTATTCATTCCCTCATTCATACATTCCTTCCTTCCTTCCTACGTTCATGGATTTCTTTCTTTCTAAAAAACATTTCTTTCTTTTTTACATTTTAAACAGGTTTTATTGTTGATTGCCCTTTGGAGGGCTTTATTACAGTATTTTTCACAGTAAAGACATTTTCAGATTTATTGCCCTCTCCACTTAGACCTACCTTTTAGAAAAAGGAAATACAATTAAGCAAAACTTACCAACAACATGATCACACATTGTATGCAATACTCTGTACCTGCGTTTGCCTAATTTTTAAAAATGTAAATAATTTTTTTAATGAACAAAAATTGTTTTCTAGATCTCCCACTCCCTCCATTTCCCCACTGGGGGAAAAAGAAAGGGGAAATAAAACCCTTGTAACAAACGTGCAGAGCTAAACCGAATAAATTTCTATATTGGCTATGTCCAAAAGTAGACGTCTCAATTTGCGCCCCGAATCCATCGAGTCTGTTAGGAGATGGGTACAGGCTTAACCATTTGAAGACCTCTGGGGCTTTGGATAATTTTCAGCCAGCCAATTCCAAGCTTTCCTTTCAATTCAATCAGAGAACCATTTTCACTCTTCTAAGTGAACATAGGAAGTCAGGAAGACCTGAGTTCAAATTCACCCTCAGACACTTCCCAACTGTGTGACCCTGGGCAAACCATTAACCTCGGATCACCTGACAAAGTGGAACCACTGGAGAAGGAAATGGTGAAACACTCCAGTGTCTTTGCCATGAAAACCCAAATGAGGTCAGGAACAGTCAGACACAAATGAAAGCACTGAACATCGAGGAAACCCATGGCTCTGTTGGACTGTTAACTCCTTGAGGCCAGAGAATGTTTTTTTGCCTCTGTAACCCCAGTGCTTGGCACAGTGACTGGCACAAAATAGATGTCCTTGACTTTCTTTTTTTTTTAACTGGGGGCCAGGGGTACAGTAAAGAAATCAATTGGTCATAAGCCAACTACATCCTATTACAAGTAAAATAGAAGGCAAGGTCTTCAAATGGGAAGATAGCAGGTGACATAGCATGTTTAAGGAGAACAGAAAAGATTTGGAATTTTGGGAGTGGGATGGAGCTGTAGCTTGATCTGAAACCAAGACTTGTGAGATCAACCAAATCAGGGGTAGGAAGACAAGTCATATGTCACTCTGGTGGGGCTAGCCAATCAAGGGGCTAGCTTCCATGGCAAACACACCTATCTCCCTTTCCCCTCCTTCTGCCCCCCCCCCCCCCCCAAATCTAATCTCATTACTTCTGAGCTGGGTGTTGGTCCCTTAGGGCAGTTATAACCTAAAAGCTAGCTACTATCCAAAGCAGTAGGCCAGCTGGTGCCATTGGGAAAATTCCTCTTGCAACCCTTGACCCCAGATCACCTTGTGGCTGACACAAGAGGCCCTTAGAAGTTGGTTCTGTGCTTGAGCACAGTGACTAGTGAAAAATAGCCCTATCTCTGCCCACCCCCACTCCCTTTAAATTCGGGAGGGACAGAATGATTCATGCAGGATGGATCACAGATATAATTAATTGATCTTCTCCCTGCCCACCTTCAAACTTCCCTATTATGGTCAGGGTCAACACCATGCTTCTGGTCACCTCAATTTTCATGACCCCAATGATATCTTCCCCTCCTCACTCTCTCTCACCCCACATCCATATTAGTCATCAAATACTATTGATTCTATCTCTCCAAATCTCTCACATCCTGTCTCCTTCTGTCTACCTATATATCCACTGCCCCAGGTCAGGCCCATCTTACTTAGACTCTGGACCAGGAGTGAGGAACCTGCCTGGACCATTCCAATAGTTCCTTAATTATGTAGTCTCCCTGTCTAAAGTCTTTCCCCTTTCAAATCCACCCTACCTTCAGAGGCAGAAGTGATTTTCCTTCAGCATAGATCTGACCACATCACTCTCCTACTCAGTAAATACCAATGGCTCTCTATTTACTCTAGGATCAAAAACAAAGTGTCCCCATAGTGTTAGTTCAGTCTTAAGCTTTAATAACTTCAGAAGTGTAAATGCAACAGATTTATTTTAAAAATGCAATTTGAGAGTTTAACTATTTAAATTTTTTAAAACTTATTTAGTCTTGTGGACTTTGAATAATACATTTTTATTTTTTAACAAGATGGGGCACCCTGCAATTATGTACTGACTGTGAGACAATTTCTGGATGACACTTTCTTGGACCAGTGGATCAATAGAGAGCTGAGATTAGTAGGAGACAAAGAATTTAACTGAGAGCAGAGAGAGGCATGTTGAAAGCAACAGAAGATCTCCTGAGAAAAGGCAATATAATACTAGAGATGGAATTGATCTTAAAAATTTGGAAAGGTTGAAAGACCCAGTGCTTCCATTGGTGTCAATAGCAACATTTTCAGAGCACAATGACTGTTTGACATCTGCACGTGGGCATTGAGAGACACACCAGAATGCCAGAATTAGGAAAGACAGTTTCAGGGCTCTCAACAGTATCTACCCTTGGAGCGTAGCAGAGAAATATACCAAAGGGAATCTTTATTAGGACTCCACAAAGGGAGAAAAAGATCTCCAGGCTAAGAGTTACTCTTTTGCTACAGGGATTTTCTATAATTTCCTATAAAAACACTATTCCATTGTATTTTAAGTTAGAGCTCACTCTACCCTGGGGATCCTGTATGTTCAAGGAGAGAATGTGTCCCTATTTTTGTTCTTGTAATAATTCTCTGTGTTAAACAAGTATCTGTTTAGTCAATACTCTTTCTAAAAGCTAATAAAATTTGGCCTGATAATCAATGGGAAGCATACCAATGGGGGCTCATAAACAACAATATTAGAAAAACCCTAGGACTCTGAGTAGTGAGCTGCCCTTTGGGGACTCAGCTTGCTAGTGTTATTGTGAAGAAGTAGCCCCAGAAAGGGAAGAGGAGCTACAATCAGATAAAAGAATTTCGGAGTTCTTGATTTTACAAATGAATACATATGGGTCAGAGTGTCAAAGGTATGACCAGCCCTATATGTGACTGAGGTGAAGAAGAGGAAGTAGGTCATAGGACTTGTGTATATTGTTTAAGGTTCTCAACCTGTGGGTCGTGACCTTTGGGGTCACAGAAAACACATATTTCTGATGGTCTTAGGAACCAAGACACTGCTCCTCTATTGGTCTCCAGGTGGGTCTGCCCACATGCAGATACGCCTAGGTACGAGTATTAAAAGGTTGCGGCATTAGGAAGGTTGAGAACCACTGGTTTCAGGGAACATCAATACATATGCTGAGGTCTCCTAGTAGAAGGGGACCTTCAGCCTCATCTGTAAAATAGGAAGAAATAAAGGGACCCAACTGTTTCACGGTGGTGTGACGAGGTCACTGTGCAACCAGATATTATAGAGTTTTGCAGACTTTAAAGTGCTATATGAACACCAGCTGTCATGACTATGAAGGTGTCTTCTTGCTCTGACTGCTTTTTCTGTGTTCTGAGGTCTCTTCAGGCTCTGGTTTACTACAAGCTTCTGAGCAGTCTTAATAATAGAGGGACCTGCTTATCACCATTGTTCAGTCCCTACTTGAGGCAGGGCTTTCTTACCTACAGGGAGAGGGATGGATAGGAAGACACCTGAAGTACACATGTGGTGACCATGCAAACAGCATATGGATTCAGCTGGACCTGAATGTTTGCATGATGCTTCAAGTTTACTCAGAGACACACATGTGTGGGCACCACAAACAAATGTAGAGACATACATGTACCCAGAAACATACATGGACAGGTACTCATATGCATGACAGGTAAGCAGGTACAACACACAGACAATAACATACCTACATACCCCCCTCACATGTGAACAAACACATACACATGGGCCCATATAGTCTGCACAAAAATCCAGCCTCCTGCCCCACCAACCAAAGGGTTTCCAGTGCCCCGCTGTCCTGGGATGGGGACTTGCGTCCAGAGGCAGTGGTATAGAGTGTGTCCACTAGGAGGCAGAGTCTTCCCAAGAACAAACAGCCAGGGCTGGCGTCTACAAGTCCTTCCTTCCCTTCTTTCCATTCTGGACGGCCGCCTCTTGCTCCTGCCCTCCAGGCTCCCTTCCCAAGCCCAAGGATGGATGGGATGAGCATCAGAAATCCAGCCTCTTTGGGGCTGGGGCAATTGTACTCCCAGCGTTTTGGACCTCTTTCTTTTTCACTGCTCAGATACGGCTGGCAATCCTGCCTCTTCCTGGAAGACTTCATGGCTTGAACAGAAAAGATGCGGAGTCACTCCCTCCCATTACCGACCGCCCATCATACCTCGACACTAAATTCTAGTATTCCCTGCCTCTATCATAATCCTCTCTCCACCCCAAACACAACTTTCAGTGTTCACTTCCCCTCACAGGAAGGCAAATTTCTGCTTAACATAAGAAAGAACAGTTGTGTCTGACTCTGTGACCCCATTTGGGGTTTTCTGGGTAAAGAGATGGGAGTAGCTTGCCATTGCCTTCTCCAGCTCATTTTACAGATGAGGAAACTGAGGCAAACAGGGTTAAAGAGAATTGCTCAGTCACACAACTACTTAGTGTCTGAGGCGGATTTGAACTCAGCTCTCCCCAACTCCAGGTCCAGCACCCTATCTAACGCGCCACCTAGTGGCTTGAGAAAGAGCTTACTGAAAATCATACATTGCATCACAGATCTAGAGCTGGAAGAAACCTTAGAAGCCCATCTAGTCTAACACCTTTATTTTAAAAATATCAAAGGTGTTCATTAATTTAACTGGGTTTCATTGAAACTTGGATTGTCTGGGGAAATAGGCATGGTAATCATGGGACTGGATGTTCAAATAAAGTATATTCTAGGCTCTAAAGTGCCTTTGAAACCTTAAATATTATTCTGTTTTATGTTCTCAGGTCCCTCCCAGTTCTGACATATAAAGTTCTATGCTTTGAGGTCTCTCCCAGCCCTGATATTCCATGTCCTAAAGGCCCTCCCAGCTCTGACATCCTGTGTTCTCAGGGTCCTCCCAGCTCTGACATCCTGTGTTCTCAGGGTCCTCCCAGCTCTGACATCCTGGGTCCTCAGGGCCCTCCCAGCTCTGACATCCTGTGTTCTAAGCTCCTTATCAGTACTAATTTTCTGGGTTCTGATGGCCCTTTCAATGCCAGGGCTCTCAGGGTCCTCCCTAAACCCATTGCCTTCCTGACACCAGAGTGAAGTAGTAGGCAATAACTTAGGACATTTGGGACATCTCTGCCCCCTCCCCCCCCCAAGAAGGGCCTAACTCTAGGTCACTGGGCTCTAGTACTCCCTCCTGAGTAGCTAGACCCTGTTGGGACAGGGCTGTTCAGACAAGAAGTCAACTAAAGGTACAGGCTCCTGTGAAGTGAGTGAGTGTGTGTGTGTGTGTGTGTGTGTGTGTGTGTGTGTGTGTGTGTGTGTGTGTACCTGTGGTATGGCAGTGGTTTGGGGGCAGGTAATCAGTACAAAGCATTAAGAAGCTTAGAACAGGCTTCCCAAGCCTCTCTCCTCATCCCCCTCCTTTCTCTCAAGAAGAGATCTGTCCTAAGGTCATTTCCAGGTCTACCACATTTGTGATCACGATGTGATCTTTTATAATCCTGACAGTTGCTTGAGGAGGTCGCTAGTATGGCGTTACCTTTAAAAAATTAATTTTTAGTTTTCAACATTCACTTTTATAAGACTTTGAGTTCTAAATTCCCCCCTTCCCAAGATGGCATGCAATCTGATATAGGCTATATATGTATGAATGTATATTAAACAAATTTCCACATTAGTCATCCAACTGCCTTTTTCAAAGGAAGAAAATAAGACTCAGAGAAGGGAGGGATGTTGCAGGAGCTCCCACAGCTAGGAAGTGGTGCAGCTGGTCTCCCAAAGCCCATTCTTGTCTGTTGTCCTCACTTGGGCTCAGGCATTAAGTCTCTGCTTCAGGTGAGGGAGGGGTGGCAAGGTAGGGAGTATTTCCATAAGGGATGACACATCTGAGCCCTCTACCCTGGCGCCCTCCCCCCACTCCTCTCTTAAGCCCTTTCCTTCAGTCCTCTATTTGGCCTGAGGGTCACTGGCCCAATTTGGGGAGACTTGAAGCCTGGCAATTCTATTCTAAAACTTACCCTCTGCTGCCCAGGAGTGTGACAGGCCAGCTCTGGAACAGGAGGAATAATCTTAGCTGAGGATGGCTATGTGCTTGAGTAAAGGGATTCGGGGCAGCAGGGCGATACACAGGCCTGAGGTGTGGGAAGAGCTAAAGGGTACCAGGCAGGGAGCTTGAGTTCATTCCAGAGAAGGCAGGAACAAGGTCTTGCCCAGTACTCTGCTTTTGGCAAAGGGGCCTGAGGGGTGGCTAATTAGACACATTTTGTTTCTGGCCAAGGAAGTCCAGCTGGGAGAGTTTGGAGAGAAATGCTAGGGATGAGGGTAGAGATTGACGCTTGGCACTTCCATGGAACAGGGAAAGCCAGAGCCAGGAGCACATGAGATTATCTAGCCGAGGGTCTCTTAAACTTTCTTGTGTCATGAACCCTTTCGGCAGTCTGGGTGGCCTCTAGCCCTCCATGAGCAGTCAGTCTTGGGGAGCCTCTGGACCTCTTGGGCAGGCAGTCTAGGTAAGCCTATGGTCCCCTTCGGCAGACTGGTTAAAAGCTATAGACCTCTTCTCATAATGTTTTTAAATCCACAAAATAAAATACATAGAACTATAAAGGAAACACATTCTATTGAAGTAAAGGTGTCATGTTTTTCCCATCCAATATCACAGATCTCTTAAAAATCTATCCATGGTCCTCCAAGGGATCCCAGGTTAATAACACCTGACCTTGTCACTTAAACCCCTGACTGGCCCAATGCCCTCTTTGGGAGATATCCCAGTTAGCACTTGTGGGGTGAGTCTCCCAGTCACACAGGCAGTATGTGTCAGTGGCAGAACTCAAACTTGGGTCTTGCTGACTGGGACAACTTGGTCTCTCCATTAGTCATTCATCCTCTGTTTGCGCCTCATGTACACACCCAAGTCACATTTCTAGAGCTAGCGCTCATGGGCATGAAAGCCAGATGTCAGAGTCCTTTACCCTTCCTTGGGACTAACTGGGGCTATCAGCTAGTGCAGAAATCCTCAAGCTTCTCATCTTCCCTCTCTCCCTCCCCCTCACTAATAAACTTAGACTTTGCTCTTCCATAATGCCCATTTTATCTAAAGATAGCAGGGCATGCTGCATATGGGCTAGTCCAAAGGTGACTGACTGCTCAGGGAAAATGGAACCTCAGCAGGGAGAGGCAGGTGCTCCAGTGCTGGAGGACAAGATTCCATTGAGCACTGTGGGATGGGAGGGGACAGGGAGTGGGGAACACATGAGGCCACAGTGCAGGCAGGCAGAGGAAAGAGCCTCCCTCTCCCCTGCCCCGCCCCCACTCCAATCGTGAGAACAGCTAGTTCTGCTGGTGACTTTCTAACGAGATTGTGAAATGGGGTCTTTTAATTCTAAAACCTGTTTCCTCATCAGTAAAATGAAGGGAAAATCAAATAAAATGAGGGAGGGGACTGGATTAGGCCAGAGGTTTTTAACATTTTTTTGTGTCCCGTATCCCATTGGCAATGTGGTGAAGAGTAGGGACCCCTTCCCAGAATAAGGTTTTTAACGCATAAAACAAAATACATACTATTTACATAGGAAACCAATGATATTGAGATACACATAGTTATCCAATTACTTTCTTTTAAGCTCCCAGAGTTGAGGGTAAGAAATCTCTGGACTAGACTTTTTCACAGGCCAGTTCCAGCTCTGCTTTATGAAAGTTGGTTACAAGAACTGAAGCTGTTGAGCCTGAAGGAGATAAGATTTAGGAGAGATCTAATCATTGCATTCACGTATTGGAAGGGCAGAAGACTTGTTTTGCTTGGCCTCAAAGGGCAGACATACTGCAAAGGCAGGGATTGCAGAAGGGCAGATGGAAGTGTTTGGCAGGAAACACTTTCTCAATGGCAGCTGTCTGAGTGTGCAACGGGTTGCCATTGGAGGTGCCGGGTTTCCCCTCACTTGAAGTCTTCAGACAAAGATTGGACCACAAGATCTAAAATGAGTCGGTCAGGAGATGGAATCAAGACGGCTGAGTACCAAGGGGAGGATGAGCCAACTCTCCCCTAAAAGTCCTGCAAATAGGTCTAGAAAACACACCAGGCTGAATTCTGATGGGGAAATCCAAGACAAAGTCCCAGGGAGTTCTTTTCCCAGCCAGCTCAGCAGAGAGAGTATAAAAGATCTAAGGATCCTGGGGATGGGGTCAGGCCAGGTGCCCTGGGCTAGGAAGAGTGCTCCAATGTCTGGGGAGCTGTGAACTGGAGCAAGAGGAAGTCCAGAACCATACTGAGGCACCTCATGAAGGGTGCAGAACAAGTGCCAACTGGAGGCTTGGTCTCTTAGTACCCAGTTCTGGGTCACAGATCCAGGCCAGACTGAGTAGTGGACTTATGCTCTACTCTGTGCCTAGAGGTGGAATTCTGGGATTCTGGGAGTGTCCATGGGTCCTGGGCAGTTTTTCAAACAAGAAGTAAATTAGGAACCAAGCAGCTGCTTTGTGCCTTCTAGCCCAATCTGAAGCCTGCGGAAGAATAACCAGGGCAGAAATCTTAGAACAAAAAAGAACTCGCAGTCCTGTCACTGTTAACCAGCAGAACTTCCCAGCTTGCTGATAGAGCCAGTTGTTACTGCTCAGACCCAAAGGTCAGGAACATGCAGAGTTCAGATCAGGAGGAACAGCTGTTAGACTTTGCCCTAGATCAGACCACTTTGGAAGCACTAAAACTTTTCAGGCCCCCAGACTAAGGTGTTCCTCAGATCCTAGAATAACCCAACACTCAATACCCCAAGAAAGCAGCAACAGAATCAGCTCACACTTTCTCTCTGGAAGTACACAGAACCCAGGCCTAATATCAAGTCCAAAGTCAAGAAGCAGGCAAAGGGGCAGCTAGGTGGTACAGTGAAAAGAGCACCAGTCCTGGAGTCAGGAGGACCTGAGTTCAAATTCGGCCTCAGACACTTAACATTTAGTAGATATGTGACCTTGGACAAGTCACTTAAGCCCAATTGCCCTGCCTTCCCCCCTCCAAAAAGCAAAAAATAAACAAACAAAAAAGAAGCAGGTTGAAAGAATGAACAAACAAAAAAAGAAAGGAATTCCACCATGAAGAGCTATCAGGGTGACAGGGATGTGCAAGACACAGACCCAGAATAAGAGAATCTCTTCAAAATATTCACAAACAAAACCTCAAAGAAAAACAAGCTTAAGCACAAATTCAAGCAGAATTGCTAGAGCAAGATGAACTAAGAGTTAAAAAATGTTTTTATAAATGTAGTAAGAAAATATTGGAAATATTTGAGGAAAAAAATTGGAAAAGAAATGAGAGCTATAGAAGAAAAAATGGAAAGTGAATTAACAGACTGGCACAAGAGATACAAAACCTTGGCCAGGACACAAACTACCTGAAAATAAGAATGGATCAAATAGAAGCTAATGACTCTATGAGACAACAAGAAATATTAAAACAAAGTCAAAATACTGAAAAAGTAGAGGAAATCTCCTGACTCCAGAGCCGGTGCCCGCCCTAGAGGAAATCTTATAACAAAAACAGCTCATGTGGTAAACAGACTGAGGAGCAAGAATTTAAGAATCAATGAACTACCTGAATTTCATGACTAAAAAAAAAGAGCCTAAACATCATATTTTAAGAAATCCTAAAAGAAAGCTGCTTTGATCTCTAAGAAAACCAGAAGGCAAAAAAGAAACAGAAAGAATCCACCAGTCATCTCCTCAAAGAAACCCCAAAATGAAAACTCCTAGAAACATGATAGACAAAGTCAAGAGTTTCGAGGTCAAAGAGAAAATGTTGCAAACAATCAGAAAGAGGATTCAAGTACTAAGGAGCTACTAATCATGTGTCATGATCACACGTGTTTTAACACACTTTTATAAAGGGGTGGAGAGCACAGAAGATGATATCCCAGAAGGCAAAGGACATGGGCTTATAGCCAAGAATAACTTACCCAGCTAAGCTAAGTACAATGCCACAAGGGGGAAAATGGTTCTTTAATGAAAGAGAGGACCTCCAAGCATTCCTGGTGAAAAGACTAGAGCTGTAGGGAAAATCTGAAGTTAAAACACTAGAGTTAAGTGAAACACAAAAAAAGTAAACATGAATAAACAATGATAAAGGACCAAATAAGGATAAACTGTTTAAAGTCTAAGGGGTGATGATACATATGTGCCCTCTTATCCCTATCATCCCAGTTCATATAGGGAGTCCAATTAGACAAGACCTGGGAGTTCAGTTATGTCTTGATGATCTTAAGACAAGAACAGAAAGAGAGAGAAAGAGGATTACGTTATGGGAGAAGGGAAAGGAAGGTTAGGGAAAATTATCTCACATAATGAGGGTGTACAGCTAAGACATCTAAAGAATCAAGGAGAAGGGGGTGGGAGGGAGTAGATGACATTTGAACCTCTCTCTCATCCGAATGAACTGGTCAAGGATGGAATACACATACATATACAGAGTTAGGTACAGAAATACATTTCATTCAACAGGTAAATAGGAGGTAAAGGAAAGAAGGGAGAAGGGAGAATTACAAGTAGGGTAAGTTAAGAATAATTAACACGATGACAAAATTACAATGAAGACAAAAAAATGAATTATGGATTCTGATCAGTGTAAAAACCAACCATGATTCCAGAGAAGTATACCACCACTTCCTGACAGAAAGGTGAAGGACTCAAAGGGCAGAATGAGATGTATAATTTAATGGAAAATTTTGTTTTGCATGACTATACCTGTTTGTTATACAGGAGGGTTGTTTTTCTTTTGTTCTCAATTGAGGAATGGGGTTTAGGGTGCAAAGGATGGAAGGTAGATTTTTGTTAATTAAAAAAAATAAAAAATTTTTTTCAGGTAAATAGAGAGGCAAGTCACCACCCTCATCCCATCAAAGCATGGGGTGGGAGGGCGTGGATTCTCCAGGGAAGGTTATTTTTGAAGTTCTCATACTGAGCAAAACCTCCCCCCATTTGCTACTGCTTTATTTTGAAATTACTTCATACTTGTTTTGTACAGTATTTGAAGTTAAATCAAAGCTAAAAACCATTTTTAGACTCTGGGATACCCTATTTTAATTACTTATTTGAGTACATGAAGAGTCTATTTCTTGATAGAACATAACCTCCCTGAGGGCAGCGGCTGGCTGGCTTCCTTCCTTTTGTCTTTGTATTCCCAAGGACTAGTACAATGCTTGGCAGAGAACAGTGCTTTAATAAATGCTTGTTGACTGACTGATCTTAAGTCTGGCCTGCTAAGGAAAGATAGGAGGGGAGAAGTAAATCTGGGTGGTTTTTTTTTTAAATCAGGGACTTGACAACCTTTCCTTGATACCTTAGAATCATTGAATTTTTTAAAACACCTTTTGTTTTCACACCACTTTCATTTTCAAATATGAATGAATGATAATGCACATATTAAAATGCTTGTTATAGTTCAGTCCCAAATCTTTCTGACTCCATTTGGGGTTTTCTTGGTGAAGATACTGGAGTGATTTACTGTTTCTGTCTCCAACTCATTTTATAGATGAGGAAACTGAGGCAAACAGGGTTAAGTGATTTACCCACAGTGACACAGCTAGTTCATGTCTGAGGTTGAACTTAAACTTAGGTCTTTATGACAAATTTCCTTTCATTTTAGATCTCTTCCTCTTTGGTTCTTTCTAGATGACACTGCATACCTGGCCAGCCCTTCCATTACTGGCTGTACCTCCAACTAAGGCAGTGGAGGAGTTATAACCTCTTCTTTGAGATTCACTATATTCAAATTAGGGCTGGTACAGTAGATAAAGCAGTGGGCTTGAAGCCAGGAAGATCTGAGTTCAAATATGACATTCCGACATTTACCAGCTGTTTGACTTGGGGCAAATCACTTAATTTCTATTTGGCTCAATGCCTCCTCTGTAAAATAGGGACACACTGCACAACAAAATGGCAAGCTTCTCCAGTATCTTTGTCAAGAAAATCCCGTGGACTTTTTTCTTTTTATTTTCTGAGGGGCAGTTGGGGTTAAGTGACTTGCCCAAGGTCACACAGCTAGTAAGTGTTAAGTGTCTGAAGCCAGATTTGAACTTAGGTCCTCTTGACTCCAGGGCCGGTACTCTATTCAGTGTGCCACCTAGCCACCCCAACCTCATGGCCTTTTGGCTTAGAGTTGGACATATCTGAACAATGACAATATCCAAATTTATTACTCAATTCAGATTCCAGTAGCCATTATCTACCAACTCTCAGGATAGCCTCCCTTCTTTCTCCTTTGTATAGACATGCAAAACAAATTCCTGCACTAGCCATGTCCAAAGACAGAAAGAATTAAAAGAAAATTACACATGCTTTAATCTGCACTGGGAGTACATCACCTCTCTCTCAGGAGGAAGGCAGAATGTTTCATCACGAGACCTTAGGAATCTCGGTTGGTCACTGTGTTGATCAGAGTTTCCAAGTCTTTCACATTTGGTTATCCTTACAATATTGCTGTTACTTGGTAGAATGTTCTCCTGGTTCTCCTCACTTCACTTTGCATCAGTTCATACAGGTCTTCCCAGGTTTCTCTGAAACATTTCTCTTCATTTTTTAAAATATCAGAATAGTATTCCATGATGTTCATATATTACAACTTGTTCCCCAGTTGATGGGTATCCCCTCAGTTTCCAATTCTTTGCCAGCACACACAAAAAAAATCTTGTTTGTAAACATGGGTCCTCCTTTCTTTGATCTGTCTTCTTCCTTTCTTGATGAGTTCAGTGCCTGTCCACCCCAACTTCTGCCTTTTTATTAGATTTCAACATATTTGATGTCTCCTCAGATACCGTAACTTCCTAGTTCTTCAATCTACTCAGTTCTTATGGCCTATCTTTCTACTCTACCTCTGCTGCACACTGGATGGTCACACTCTTGATTTTACCTCTAAGTACTCCATCTCTAGGTTTAAGAACTCTTAAAAATAATTATCAGTAATTATTATTCCATCTCTCTGCCTATTCTTCCTCTTCCTCTAGCACAGTGGTTCTCAGCCTTCCTAGTGCCTCTACCCTTTAATACTCGTATGTGGGCGTATCTACATGTGGGCAGACCTGCCTGGAGATAGAGGAGCAGTGTCTCGGTTCCTAAGACCATTGGAAATGTGTTTTCCAATGGTCTTAGGTGACCCCCAAAGGGCTCGTGACCCACAGGTTGAGAACTGCTGCTCTAGCAGCTTGTTGATGAGCTGATGATCTTCTGAACTTTGGAAGACTGAAAGAGCTGGTGTTCTCATTGACTTGCTCTTAGAACTTCAGCAGTTGACAGCATCTGCATGGGGGACTGAGAGACATCTGAGGAAAGGTCCCCCAGGACTCTGCAGTTACCCTTGGAGCTCCGAAGACAACTCCATTTAAGGGAAACTTCCTGAGGACTCCCACAAGGTCTGGTAACCAGGGGTTGAGAGATTATCCTTTGGCCACAGGCACACTCTAAGTTTGAGCTCATTTCCCCCAAAGGCTTGGTGTGTAAGGGAGGACAACAGACCCATTTGGGAAAGGATCTTTCTGTAACAGCCATCTTTGCCATACCAGCTGAGTAAATAACCTTTCTGAAAGCTAATTAAGTCTGGTAGATAATCAGTGGGGAGTGCTCTGGAGAGATCTCCTGACAGTACTACAAGTCTCAGCCCCTCCGGGTTAACTTTGCAAACTTGAGGGGAGAAATAGTCAGCTGTCCCCTAGGGAACCAGTCTGCCCAGAAGAGTAGGAGTAGGGAAGTAGCCCTGGAGGGTGTGCTACATCATCGTAAGTTTTTTGTTTTAATCACTATTGACACAGCTATCAGTCTGACGCACCCCTCACCTCTCAGCCTGGGGGTGCTGCAATAACTTTCTTCTTCTTCTGGCCTCAATTCTCTGTCTACTTTAATCCATCCTCCAAAAGGACTGTCAAAATGATTTTCCTAAAGTGCAGGCCATGTCACTCCTTACTCAAACTTCACAGGGAAGAGAATGGCTGGAGTGAATGAAATGTCCTAGAGCTCAGAATTGAGAGGCTTACTTAACTCTTCACTGGATAGTTTCTTGGAGGTCTTTCTTAAGTTTCCTCCTCAGTCATCCCTCCGAACAAGGGATGAGAGAAAAAAATAGTTCAGCAAAACTAATCATCATATCAGCTAAGTCTGAGAGTACATCCCATGCTCCATAGCCATAGTCCCCCACCTCTGCAAAGAAAGGAGGGGCTGCATTGTGTGTCTTCTTTCCTAGGAGATTGATTATAATTACATAGCAGTCAAGAATCGGAATTGTTCAAAGGTGGGAAGGCTCCTGCGTCCCAGAAGCTGAGTTCACAAGCCCACCAGGGATAATCTAGTTCCCCTTCTCTCTTTTTAGATTCCACAAGCATTTATAAAGCAACTACTGTGTGCCAGACTCGGAATACGAAGACACAAAAACAAAGTCCCCGTTTTTAGGGCTCTAACATTCCACGGAAGGAGCTAATAACACCCAACATTCACAGTGCTTTAAGGTTTGCAAAGGTCTATTATCTCATTATCTCTCATCTCATCGGATCTCATCAGAACAACCCTGGGAGGTATACACTCTCATGACCCCTATTTTTCACATAAGAGGCCCAGAGAACTCCCGGGACTTTCCCAGGGTCACACGAGCCAGCAAATGTCTAAGGATTCAAGGCTCGAACTCAAATGCCTTTCAAACTTCCAACACTACGTGAATGTCAAGGGTCCTCGACTTCTCCACCAGAATGTAAGCCCTCCGGCGATCGGGGGCTTTTTGTCTTTGCACTCCCTCCTCCCCCCCCCCCCCCCCCCCCGTGCTTGGAGGATCTCGGTGGCACAACGACCGTCTGTGCATAAGGACTGGCTTCCTTGACTCCAGCTTACGGCAACTTCGTAGGGAGTTTGCCCTTTGCCCGATATTATTCTTCCATTTTACAGACTGAGGAAACCAAGGCACATTAAGTCTGAGAATCAATTAAAAAAAACCCGACAAATTAAAAACTCTCATATTACATAGAGGTCGAAGAAAAGGAGGCCCGGGGAAGTGAAGGAACTTTTCCAAGGTGTCACAGCAAGGACTCAATCCCCCTCCCCTCCCCCACATCGCAGCCCAGACTGGGGAGCGCGCCCCGTCCGAGGTCACATAGCCAGCCAGGGGCGGGTCCGCGCCCACTACAGCCCCTCCGTGATCCGACCTCATTCTCCCCATCTGTAAAATAGGGAGAGCGCGGGTCTCTGCAGGAGGCGCCCCGTTCTCCACTACTCCCCGCCTGCGTAGCGGGCGGAAGTCGACGGCGCGCGTTCCTCCTTGCGGGGTTCTGGTGGGCACGCACTTCCCGCAGCCCTCCCCACAAGTTCCCCCTTCACCCCACCCCCCGGGCAGCGAAGGCGGCGGCGGCGGCGGCGTCCTCCACATTCCCACAATCCCGAGAGGCCACGCCCCGGGAGCTCTGGCCTGCGTGCTGCCCCTTCTCCTCCTTGCTGAGGCGCAACCAAACACGCCTGCCCGCCTGCCTCCCTCCGCTGCTGGCCCCTCCCTTCTCCTCCCCTCCCCTTCCCTTCCCTTCCCTCCCCGATCCCCTCCCT
>CM053587.1:313373917-313403621 GCA_028646515.1 Pseudochirops corinnae | reverse complement strand
GGTTGGCCTGAGGGAGGGGGGGAGGAGGACGGTGGCCGGTGAGGGGACGGCGCCCGGGGTGGGGGGGAGGGAGGGGACTTCGGCTGGCCTGAGGCGGCGGCGGCAGCGGCGGCGCTCGGCCTGAGGCGGCGGCGTCGGAGGCCGTGGAGCTCCCGGCTGAGGCGGGCACAGGGTCCCCCCTCCCGGGCTCGGGCTGAGGCAGCCGCGGCGGCGGCGGCGGCAGCGGGGCCCGGCCAGGCCAGGCCGCGGCTCAGGCCCAGGCCCCGGGCTCAGGCTCGGTGAGGCGGGGGGCACCGCCGGCAGCGGGGGCGGCCCCGCGGGCCTCGGGACGATGACTTTGGAGTCCATGATGGCGTGTTGCCTCAGCGACGAGGTGAAGGAATCCAAGCGGATCAACGCCGAGATCGAGAAGCAGCTGCGGCGGGACAAGCGAGACGCCCGGCGGGAGCTCAAGCTGCTCCTCCTCGGTGAGCCCCGTCCGGCCCCTCCTTGCCTCAGTTTCCCCACCCGTGTGGCAGAGCTCCTGCCCACCCCCTGCAACCATCGATCACGCGCTGCCGGGAGAGGAAACCCGCGCCTGGGGCCGAGTCCAGCCGGGGCCTCCGCTCCGCCTTGGCCCTGGGGGTCCTGCTCGGCTGCCCCGAGGTCCCCCGGTCCCCCTCCGCGCGAATTCCCCGAGGGTCCTGGTGGGAGCCCCCGGGCTGGAGCCCCCTCTTGTGCCTCAAGTCATTCTCAGGCCTCTTCCCCTCCCTAGGCACACCTGTTGCAGGTATCTAGGTTTTGCCACCTGCCCGTGACTTGTTGTCAGTGAAAATAAGGGCCGGTTGAAGGACTTATCCCCCTCCCCCAAGATTCGTGGAGGTCATTTGCAAAGCAGCCCCCCCCATCCCACCCCCTCCTCAGATTCTGAGAATCTTTTGCTGCGAGTCCATCGGGCAGGCCCGGACCGCCTCGGGAAGGTTCCATCTTTGAAGGCAGAGTCCCACCCCTCAAAACAATCAGACCCCCGTGGACGAGGGGCGGACGGCGCCCTGACCGTGGCTGGAGCCTCGGGCTGCTTGGCTGTGATTGTCAGCGAGCTGGTGTTGTGAGCCCCGTGCCGGGAATACGGTTCAGGAGGTTCGCAGGGTCCAGCTTGGCCTCCATGGATGGTGGAGATACGGACACTTGGGTCCTAGCAGTAGGCCATGAAATCAAAGACTGTCTGTGTGGAAAGAGACCTTTAGAGTTGGAAGGGACTTAAGAAGTCCTGCGAGCCAACCCCCTCATTTCGCCTAGGAGGAGGAGGAGTGCCTCCCCTGTCCCTGGTGCTAGATGGGAGCCTTGGGCAAGTACCTTCCCTGGGTTTTCAGCCCTCCTCTCCCCATCCCCCATCAATAGACTTGGTACAGGCTGTGTTTAGGAGGAGGAGAGCAAACTTGGCTGTTTGAGAATACTTCTGAGATGGACATATTTCTTTGGGGCATCTGACCTGGAAGGAAACTCATAATAGCTTGCAGTGTTTGCAAGGGCTGACAAAAGGTTTTGTTATGTTGTTAGTCACTAGAGGAGGTAGTTTCTGAGTCTTGGGAAAGTAAGACGCTTTGAATTGCTGCTACCAGAATAATGCTGGCTATCGGCACCAAAGTAGGGTTACCTTGAGACTGAGGAAGTGTGGGATGTGTGGTTTTGTGTGAATTTACGGATGTTTCTTGCATGTACTTTTGGCTTAAAATGGAAGTCGGGTTCAGGGATGCAGGTCAGCTACTCATTTCTGCATCCTTGGTGGTTGGCTAATAAAATCGGTCCACATTTCAATGGAAGAAGAGCCTCATAGAAAAGCTAGAGAACTTCACTAAGTAGAGACGGCCTTGGTGTCTTGAGGGATCTTTTGGAGTCGAGTGTAGCCAATGGTGCCACTTTCTGGGAGTGGGGGCCAACGTTTCAGTTTACTTGGGATTTTTTTTACCTCCTTCCAGGTAAACAGTGAGGCATTTAAGGCCCATTAAAAAAGCTAATGGCAGCATCTTAGGAATTGGGGTTTCAATATTCTTGTTATCTTAATTGCTCCCTCCTTTCCACTAGTATGGCTTCTTCATTTCCCCTCCTGAGCTGAGTGGTGGATCTGGATAGCAGAGCTGCCACTTTTTGCCCTCCAGGTGGTTGCATTAGTGGTTAATGGAAGTTGTTTTGCTGTGCTTTTCAAGTCTATTCTTGAAGAAAAGGATTCTAGAAATACATTAGGTTCGTTGTAGAATTTGTGATAACCTGTTTTGAGAACGAAGTTGAATAGATTAATGCAACTGAAAGCCATACATTTTCCCTTCCCTTAGAAGCAGTTGGGTTGGGGAAAGGGAGTGAACAACAGAAGATCTTAGTGCCTCCACTAACTGTTTGATTTAGGGTAAGTCTCTTCCTGTCTTTGGGACTCACTTTACCCTTCAGTGGAATGGGACGACTTGTATTATCCAATATTTAGATAGTGCTTCCTCTGCGTGGGCACTGTGCAGAGCACTTTACAAATATCTCATTTGACCCTCAGAGCAACCTGGGAGATAGGTGCTATTATTATCCAGGTTTTACAGATGAGGACCCCGAGGCAGAGAGAGGTTTAAGGGACTTGCCTAAGGTTGTACAACTTGCCTCTGAGGCTGGATTTGTATTTAGGTCTTTCTGACTCTTGGCCCAGTGATCTATCCACTGTGTTACTAGCTGCCTACGGACACTCTGTGGTTTAGATGTTCAAATGAGATAATATATGTAAAGTGCCATAGGAAAGATAAAGACTGGGTCTGTGATTTTGTTGGTATAGGTAATCCCAGGTGCGGAAATTTTCTTTATCAGTGCAAATTAGATCCTTCTTTGTAATTTAAACTCTGAGAAATTAAGTGATGTCCAGGGTCAGTCCAGCTCCGAAGCAAGATTTGAACTTAGCTCTTCCTGGATTCAAGGCTACCTCTCTCTCCACAATGCCATGATACCTGTGTATAAGTGAGCTTTAATTCTTTCCTGTGTAGCCGTTTATGGTTTGAGGGTCCATGTGTGCATAGAAAGTGCTTGCTTTATAGCTTACAAAGTGGTGTTTTCATCAACTCTGTGAGACAGGTAATACAAATTCAGTTCTGTCATTTTTCAGTTGTATTCAAGTGTTTATGATCCCATTTGGAGTTTTCTTGGCAAAGATACTGGAATGGTTTGCCATTTCCTTCACCAGCTCATATTATAGATGAGCAACCAAGGCAGAGTTAAGTGACCTGCCCTGGGTCACCCAGCTTGTAAGTGCCTGAGGCCAGATTTGAACTCTGGGGAAAACCGAATCTGGAAAATCTGGAAGAGGAGTCTTCTTGATTCCAGCAACAGCACTTGCTTCCAGTGACAGCACTCTATTCACTGCACCATTTAGCTGCCCTGGTAATATAAATGCTATTTCTATTTTTTGAATGACAAATCTAAAGCTCACAGGTAGGGACTCATAGGGTAATTATTGTCAAAACCAGGACTTTAATTCAGTATCCTGAGTCTCTGTCCAGTACTTTTTTTTCTTTTTGGAGGGGGGAGGGCAGGGCATTTGGGGTTAAGTGACTTTCCCAAGGTTACAGAGCTAGTAAGCGCTTAGTGTCTGAGGTCAGATTTGAACTGAAGTCCTCCTGACTCCAGGGTGGGTGCTCTGTTCACTGCACCACCTAGCCACCCTCTGTCCAGTACTTTTACAACACATACCCCCTGTAACCTGCTGCCTGAAATGGCCGATGGAAGATTAAAACCCCCTCGTGGTCATCATTACTGATTCACTGTTTTATAACTTGATTATATTTTTATGTAACTGATCATTATGAACTTACCATTGGTGTTTAGTAGGTAAGGAATGCTGTTTCTAGGTGTCTACTAGTGTCAAGGCATGCTGGGTTCAAGTAACCCTTTAATCATTAAATGAAATATTGTAGTTATTCTTCTTCCAGGTTTCCTGCACTACTTTCCAGGTTCCTCCTGAAAACTTAAAAAGCATAAAATTCAGCATGGGGTGTGGCTGGCCCAATAGGAAGGGTGTGTATCATAGTGATTTTTTGGGAACATAGTGGGGCTACAGCCTTCTGCAAAGGAACCTGTCCTCTGCTTTATCCTCTTCCTTCTGAGTGTTTTACTAAAGTGGTCTTCTGTCAGTGTAGTGCTACAGAAGTATATGTAAGCTACTTTCTGACAGGCTGTCTTCAGTTTTAGGCACATTGTTCTTTCCTTGGTCATTTTCCTCTTGGTGGGAAAACAGCCCCTTAAATTTATAAGCAAAACACTCCGTAAATACTGTTTTCTTGGATCTGTTCTAGAGCTCATAGGCTAATTAGCTGAAATGACTCCTTTTTTCTTTCCATTGTCATTTAAAATATCATTCGGACTCTTAGAGTTGTAAACTCCAAACCAGAGCAATCAGTATTTACCAGAGTCAATATGTGTATTATAGCAGGGCATTTAAAATGTTGCTTTGGGTTTTTATTCAGATCTCAGAGTCCAGTGACCCAGCCCTGAAATTAATTTCCGTGAATTATCCAAGTACTTGGAGCTCTGGGGCCTGTTCTTTGCGTTTGCTTTTCTTGCTTTGGGGTGGTTTTTGTGGTGAACACGTGAGGAAGTGTGTGCCACTAGATATTTAACCACAGAAGGTTTCATTTTCTGATTTTTGTGGTGTAGCTGTTCCTGTAAGAGACCAGAATCAGCAGCAGCACTGAAAAGACTTTTAATTACTTTTAATCACTGTTTCTAGTGCTGAGAATTTGGAGGAGTGCACAGTGAAATAACTAAGTTTTCTTGGTGGTGGGGCCTTCACAGTGCTCTTTTGATATCCTCTATACTTTATACAGAAAGGTTTGTTTTGAATTGAATTTCAAATGTATTAGATGTGTATAAAAATGAGGGAGGTTTGGCTGTGTTGGGGTGACAGAAATTCAGTTCAGTTTAGGCAGAAAGTTCAGTTCAGTTAAGTATTTATTAACTTTATTCCACTTTATTCCAGGTAATATGCTAGCTGCTGAGGATACAAAGCTTGGGGAGGGAATGGGATATGGAGGAAACTTTCTATTGTCAAACAGCTCACATTCTATTTGGGGCCAGAAAAAAACACTTAGAGAGAAAATTAAATACAAAATATATTTAAAGTAATTTTCCTGGGAGAGAGCACTAGCCACTGGGTTGAATCAGGATAAGCTTCCTGTAGAAGATGGTACCTAACCTGAACATCAAAGGAAGCTGGGGGTTCTAAGAGGTGAAAATGAATAGGGAACAGATTTCAGGAATGGGAGGTCAGCACATGCAAAGGTACACAGGTAGGAATATGGGGAAGAACAACAAAGCCAATTTGACTACAATATAGAGTGTTCAAAGGATGATGATATATATTAAGCGTCAAAAGCTAAACTTGAACCAGGTGGTGAAAGACCTTAGAAAGGCCAAATAGAAAAATTTGTGTTTGATCTTAGAGGCAAAAAGAGGAGCCATTGGAGTTTCTTGAGCAGAGGCTGAATGAGCACTTGTGTGGGGACATGTTATAGTGAGGCCTGCTTTGTATATCCTGTCCCATCTGATCCAACCCCTGTGTCTGGATTGGACAGGATGGCCACTGAGCTTCTCTTCCAGTTTTCAAATTTTGCGATTCTGTAATGACATAGTTGGACCTGGACTTTAGAAATATCATCGAGAATGGATTGGATTGGGAAATATTTGAGTCAGAGAAATCAGTGGGGAAAATGTTATAATATCTACGTGGAAAGTGATGAGGGTTTGAACAAGGCAGGTAGCTATGTGAATAGAGAGAAAGGGATAGATGCATGAAGTTGTAAATATTATGAAGGTAGACTTGACAACTGACATGCTCTGAGGCCTGAGAGGGAAAGAAGAATCCAGATGACTTTGAGCTTTGACACCTGGGTATAGTACTTTCAACAGAAATTCCATAACTACTAACCTTAATGTTAGTGCCTTTCTTGAATATGTTTGTAAACAATGACATTTTGTTTATAAGCATTCACTTCCTGATTTAGGGGTCTTTTTCCTTCTTTATGAATGACCTCTAGAGTTTTATGATCTTTCAGTACTCTGTTAAGCTGTCCATAATGACCAACCTGCATCTGTTTACAAATGGGATTTATACAACATAAATTGGAAGTGGTCTCAAAGGAAAGGCACTGGCATCAGTGGCCACTGGGAAGACATCTTGCATGAAGTGGGATTTTGACTGAGACTTGAAAGCTGCCCCAGAAACCAAGGAGCAGAAATAGGAGGGGGAGCATTCCAGGTGTGGGGAACAGCATTCCAGGGAAAATGCCTGGGGTCTGGAGCTCCAGAGTCCTGTATGAGGAAAAGCCAGGAGGTCAGAGTCATTGGATCATAGGACATAGGGAAACCTGGAAAGGTGGCAGTGGGCAGGTTATGGAGGGCTGTAAGAGCTGAACAGAGCATTTTATGTTTGATCTTGGAAGTAATAGATGTCACTGGAGTTTATTTGGGCAGGGGATGATTTGGTCAGACTCCTGCTTCAGGAAAATCACTTGAGCAGTGACGGAAGTGAAGGAAGACAGAAGGCTTTATTAGCCATGTGTCCCTAAACAAATCATCTCATCTCTTTGAATCTCAGTTTCCTCACCTGTAAAATGGGGATCATACCCCCTCCCCACAAGTGTGATTATTAAATGAGATAATCTGTATGGGGCATTTTATAAATCTGAAGGGTTATTATTGCTAAATACAGTGCACACAGTAGATTAAAACAAACGCCATTCCCCAGTTCTCACACTGTGTGCCAGCATAATGACTGTTCGTTATAATAGTAGTTTGGGGAGCTGTTTACAGTGCTTTTGACTGAATCAGACTTAGAACTGAAAGGATCTCAGAACATAGAATTCACCGTCAGGGTTAGAAACAAACCTTCGTAGACCAGAACAGCTCCCTCACTTTTGGGGCGATTATCGGTAATAAGAGTTAAGGCTTATGTAGTCACTAGTAAGCATTTGTTAAGCACCTACTATGTACAAATAGTGTGCTTTGGATACAAAGGTGAAAAATGGTTCCTGCTCTTCAAGGAGCTCACAGTCTGATGGGAGAGACAAAATGTGAACAAGTATGTACCAGCCAAGCTGTGTACAGAATATATTGGAAATTACCAACTAGAACAGTGGTTCTCAACCTTCCTAATGTCCCGACCCTTTAATACTCATATGTAGGTGTATCTGCATGTGGGCGGACCCACCTGGAGATGGATACAGGAGAGGTGGAGCCGTGTCTCGGTTCCTAAGACCATCAGAAATATGTTTTTGACGGCCTTAGGTGACCCCCTATGATCCCTGTGAAAGGGTCATTCAACTCCCAAAGGGTTTGCGACCCACAGGTTGAGAACCGCTGAACCAGAATTACGGGGGATTAGGAAAGTCTTTCTGTAGACGGTGGGAGTTTACTGGGATTTGAAAGAAACCAGGGAATCCAGTTAGTGGAGATAAGGAGGGAGAGTATTTAAGGTATGGGAGCCCTTGGGATTTGAGCTTATTGACTAGGGAAGGCCCTTCTTGAGCTTTAGGAAGATCACAGGCAACAGAGTGGGAAGGGGGAAGAAGGGGAAGGAAACAAGTGCTCATTAAGCTCCTACTACGTGCTAAACTCTTTATAAATATTAGCTCATTCAATCCTCACAACAACCGTGGGAGATAGGTGCTATTCTTATCCCCATTATATCTTGGGGAACCTGAGGCAGAGGTGCAATGACTGATTAGTGTCTAAGGCAGGATTCCAATTCAGGCCTTCATGACTCCAGAGCCAGCACTCCATGCTGCCTAACTGCCTCTGAGTGGAAGATAGATTGTAATTGGAAGATTGTGTCAGGCAGACCCACTGGCACCTATTGCAATAGTGTGTGGGGGGATGAGGGCCTATGCCAGGGTAGTGGCAGTATCTGAGGAGAGGGGGTGGGGTGGGTGCATCTGTATGTATGTCTGTTTTTAAGGAGCTTAAAAATATTACATAGATAAACAAATGCTAAGTAGTTTGAGGAAGAGAGCTTACCCTGGGAGTTTCAGGAATGACTTAGTGTGGAAGGTCTGAGCTGAGTGATGAAGAAAGCTAAATATTCTAAGTTGAGGGTTCAGGCCCTGCTAAGCAAGGTAGGGAGACAATGGACTAAGTTTGGAGAATGGTTGGTGGACCAAAGTTTGGCTGGAGTGTAGGTATGAAAGATAGTAATATGAAAGTGTCAGGAAATATGCTAAGTACTTTACAAATACTATCTCGGGTAGATATTACAGGTAGATGCTCTTATAATCCCTATTATGCAGATATGGAAACTGAGGCAAACAGGTTAAAGTGAGTTGCCTAGGGTCACATGGCTGATAAGTATCTGAGCTCACATTTGAACTCAGGTCTTTCTGACTCCCACCCCGGCACTTTACCCACTGCATCACCTAGAAATGTAGATATAGGAATGTAGATTGGGTATGGTAAGAAATTATGTATATGAAGAATTCAGAAAAGCACAGGAAGACTTATATGAACTGGGTGAAGTAGTTAGAACCAAGAAAACAGAGTGCACCATGGCTATAATATGAGTGGGATAACAGTGGAGCAAAACTGAAAACTATGTGATTTATTGTTATTTGGCCTCAGAGAAGAATTATGAAAATGTACTTCCTCATTGCAGAGGTGGGGGATTATGAGTATGGAGTATTGCATATGCCATCAGACACAGTTTGTTAGGTAGTTTTGCGAATCTGCTTTTTGTCTTTTAAAAATCTTTGTTATAATAAGGGGAGGCTCATTGGGCATTGATGGAGAAGGAGTATACTTAGCCATATGTAAGCCCTTTGAAAAATCAGAACATAAACATCACTCCATTTTTTAAAAAAGACAGATTAGAGCTAGACTTTGATGTTGTATTTTATCCCAGACACAGTGAAGATTTTGGAGCACAGGAGTGACAGGATCACAGATTCATAGACCTGATAGTGAAAGGGACCTTATATGTCATCTAATTCAGTTCTCTCTCTGTGTCCCTCTCCTCTCTCTCCTATTTGCTCAAGGCCATACAGGTGGTAAATGTCAGAGGCAAGATTTGAATTCAATACCAATGCTGTGCACATGATACCTCCCACAATTAGACCTGTATTTTAAGATTTCTTTGGTACCCATGTAGAAGATGGATTCAAATAAGTAGAGACTTGAGGCAGGAAAACCAATTAAAAGATTAACACAACAGCTGTAAAGTCAGTTTTGGAACCCAGGTTTCTTGATAGTCAGGGCAAGGATTTTTCTGTTATAACCCACAGCCAAATTGAATGCTCTAATGAATATCATGATACTTTGGTTGACGTGCTTAAAGTTTTTGGCCTCCCTCTCTTGAAATGGGATCTGACAGTATTATTGATTGGTGTATTGGGCAGGTAGGTGACACAGTAGATAGGGTGCCAGGCCTGGAATCAGGAAGATCTGAATTCAGATTTGATTTCAGACATTTACCAGGTCTGTGACCCTACGTAAGTCATTTCACCCTGTTTACCTCAGTTTCTTCGTTGGTAAAATGGGCTGGAGAAGGAAATGGCAAACCACTGTAGCATCTTTGCCAAGAAAACCCCAAATGCCCGGGCTTATGAAGAGTTGGACACAACTGATAGGATTGACCACCAGCAACAACAAATATCCCAACTGTCATAGAATCTTAAGATTGTTAAACTAGGACAAGTCCTAAGAATGGGGTATCTTGAGACAGTATCTTGAGACTGTAACAAGTGTTGAAAAGGAGAGTAGGGCAGTGTAGAACTTAGTGAGCTTTCGAATCCATTAGAAATATAGGGAGGAGAGACCTGAAACTCCATGCCTTGGCAGACTCTAACACTGCCCTAGGTGATAAAATTTATAGAGGTCAGAGGTACATTCCTTATTGTTGGTCCTTTACCCTTGACTTTTACTTCACCTGTAGGGCAGGGAGTTCCTAACCTGGTTCTTTCTTATAACTTATCAGTTTTATCACTAAGACTCTTGTTAGACAGGATTTATCTTCCCTCTGCTGCTTAGAGGATGACTGGAAATTGCTTAGTGACTGGCAGATTACTAAGCGAAGATTTTTGTTTTCTTGGAAATGCTAAAGAGAATAGTCCCAAATGAGAGTATGCAGAAGGTTCCCAACTGGCAACAGCCCTGTGGAAGAGCGTACATGTAACATCTGAAGTGTTCTGTTAGCCTGGAAAGCAGCCCTAGCTTTTGGCCCTTTTTTGATGGTCGTGGTGTTGAAACCTTCCATTTCTTAGAAGTGTTAGATTTTGGGGCTTTGCTTGGTAAGAGCTGATATCATTGAGAATATTCTGCCTACTTGGTTAGTTCATATTAATTCTGACCAGAGTTGTCCAGTTAAAGCTTAGCCCTCATCACATCCTTCCCTGCTTAGCCATCTTTGAAAGACTTCCTTTTGCTTACAGGAGAGAGTCCAAACTCTAGAACTTAATGCTCAAGGTCTTCCAATCTGGTCTCAACCTGTTTTTCAAGCCTTATCTTCTGTTACTTCCTCTCACATATTCAGTGCTTTGATCTTTCTATAGCTAGCCGTCTTATGCAAATCCCCATAGAGTTTCACCTCTGCTTTTGGTTATCCTTCCTTCCTCTCACCTCGAATTTAGTAGGCTCCGAATTTGGGGGAAAGGAGAGTTATGAGAAAGAACTTTCCAACAAACAGTTGGAGCTGAACAGCAGTGCAATGGGCCATGTTGTGTGATGGTGAGCTCCCCATCAGTGGAGAAGTTCAAGTAGGACTCTGAAGAAGGGATTTCTCCTTCCCGTTGGAGTTAGACCAGATGACCAAACTGTATAGTGATCTAATGAAGAAGGGGGATGTGTAACAAATGGGAATCATAAAATATAGTAATTCATTTTTATTCAATTCACTAATTATTTGTTGTTCACTATTTGCACGACCCAGTATTAGTCTTAGTAAAGGACACAGAAATGAACACAACATCCCTGCCCCATGGAGCTGTACTAGGCTAGTAAAACATACCATACAGTTCAGTGTTCTTTAGACTTTCCTCGGCCTCCACCTTTCCTGCTCCTCCCATTTTCTCTTGTAACTGAGTAGGAAGGTGTTTACCAGGAGCTCCAGGCTTTGACTTAATTCCTCCTGGTTAGCTCTCTTCACTTTTGACTCAGTGGTGGAGATTCTGAAAATTTCTCACTTTCTTCAGAATTTCTGTGTTTTCACTGGTAGAAATTAACTGTTAAGAGGAAGAATATGGGAAACAGATTAGACTTTTGCTTGTCCCAACTCTTGAATTTCGTTAGTAGTATAATCTACTCCTCTTCCTTAAATATTTAATGAGTGAGTGCACAGAGAATATATGACACCATACTGAGCAGTTCTATTACTTAACTGGTTCAAGTGAGATGGATCCCAGCTATCAGTGCAGTTATTCTTGTAAAGAGGGGCAGTACACCAATAAGGGCAGTTTGTGTAGTGGAGAGAGCCATGGTTTTATAGTCAGAATAACTTGGTTCAAATCCTTGCTTGGCTACTTTCTAGATGTTTAACCTTGGACAAGTGCTTTTTGTCTTCTCTGAAATTGGGGTAGCGATGATTGTACTAGCTGCATAACAGGATTGTTGTAAGGATCATTTTTGAATGAGAATATTTAGAAAAGGAGTCTTAGGCTTTTTAAATGTCATACTTTTAAGGGACTTAGAGACCATCTAGTACAACTTACTCATTAAAAATTAGTATCTTCTGTTTTTATATCCCCATTTTTAAATACATCTCTCTCCTACCCGGTGAGTTATCCCTTATAAAAAAAATCAAGAAGAATGTATATGGAGGGGGCGAGAAGAGTGAAACCAACCAACTTATCACCTTAGTCTGATGGTGTATGCAGTATTCCATACTACAGGCCACCACCTCTGCAAAGAAGATACACTTTATCTACTCTTCTTGGGGCCGATCCTTCGTCACTGTAATTACACAGCATGTAGTATCAGGGTTTTGTTGTTTTTATTTTCATGGTTAGAGTCTTCTATGTTATTTTCTTGGTTTTGCTTATTTCATTTTGCAACATTTCAAATCCTGTACTTCTCTGAGTTCTTCATATTTAACTATAATAGTGCAGTGATGTACCACAGTTTGCTCAACCATTCCTGAAATGACTTTGTTTCCTATTCTTTGCTGCCATGAAAAAGTGCTTGAGTGATTATTTGGGAGTACGTAGGGCCTTTCTTCTTGTCATTGATAACTTCTTTGGGTGTATATGCCTAGTAGCAAGGGCTCCGTTTCAAAGGGTAGGATCATTTTAGCTTCACTCATTAGGCTGCCTCACATCAGATGAAATAATACAAAAGTCCTTTGTAAGTAGAGAGTACTATATAAAAGTTATTCATTTCAAAAAGGTAACTTGGATTTAATACAGTAACATACAGGCTTTATAGAATTTATAGAAAGTACAAATGAAACACACCAATGTGTATAATGCTAACTGTGTAAGGTGGCAGATGCATCTGGTGAGAGGCCTCAGGAACATACCACATGAAGACTGAAAGAACTGGGAATTATCCTGGAAAAGACACCTTGGGGGAATATGATTTCAGTCTTCAGATGTTAGAAGGGTATACATGTGAGAGAAGAAGTAGGACCTGTATATGTATAAGCTTCAGGGAGATATCTCAGTTGACATTAGATCACATTTTCTAATATTCAGAGCCAGCTGAAGAAACTATTTTCTTAGGAGGAAGCAAGGAAGAGTTGCAAGTCTTCCAAGTGGAGGCTAGATAGATGATCTTTGGTCAGAGAGGATAGAGGTTATTCGTATTAGGTTTGGGTTGGACTAGATTCTATAAAAAGGAAAAGCTTCCTGGAGAGTAGGAATTTAAGGGAAATTACACTTTCAAACGGCAAGAGGAATGCCTGGGATTTGTTTTAGCATCCATCCACTTGGGAACTTTTCATATGAATAGACCTTGGAGGTTAGAAGAATCCTGACAAAATGTTCTCAAGCCTAAATAGTTGCCCAGCTTTTATTGTTACACATGTATGAACACATGAACATACATGAATGAGTATATATGAAAGCCATATCATAGCTCTGGACTCCCTGAGGGCCTGACCTTTGTAGGGTCACACAGACTAGTAGAGGGTTAGCTCTTGGGTCAGCCGCCTGAGCTCACATGGGAGGGGGGGGGGGTCTGCTACTGACCTTGGGATGCTTGCTCTAAATTTGGGGCCTCAGTTTTCCTACTGTAGAATGAGGGGAGTGGGTCGAATGAGGCTGTGGGATACATTGGTAAAAAGTACTTCTGTTTCCCACTACAGTAGACTCCTCCCCAGCCCTTCTTAGAAAGTCATTCTTTATAGTGAAGAATTTTTTAAAATCCTAACTTCACCAAACAAATCCTCTTAAATAAAAGGATTTGTTCTGAAAACTTGGACTTGGGCAAAAGGCCGCACCCAAGGACCTAGAGGACCACTTATGGCCTCCAGGCAGCTGGTTCCCCACCCCTGTTTTTGAGCTTTGGACTTGAGTTCAGATCCTGCCCCAAGCACTTAACTATCTATGAGACCTTGGGGAAGACAATCTCTTTCTGCCTCAGTTTCCTCGCCTATAAAATGGGGGTGATAATAGCTACTACCTCACTGGATTGTTGTGAGGATTGAGATAATGTATAAAGGCTTTGCAAACTTTAAAGAACTATAAAAATGCTAGCTATTAGTATTATTTTTATTACCTTCCTAGGAAAGCACTGTGAAAACCATAAAGCACTATATAAATGTGAGTTGTTATAATTATTTGCTATTAACAAAATGGCCCTTAAATATTTCAAGGAGTATTATATGGTTTTTAAAAATAAATGACTATTTTCAAAATTAACCAGCATTTGCTCTTCTACCCCGTTGAACAACAAAAAAGAAAACTCATCATAACAATAATTCATAGTTAAGCAAAGCGAATTCCTTCATTGACTTTGTCCAAAGTTGTACGTCTCATTCTAGTTATTGAGTCTATCCCCTCTCTGTCAGGAGGTTGGAGTTCAGCTTTATTATGGGCCCCCTGGAACTGTGGCTGGTCATTGCATTGATCAGAGTTGTCAAATCTTAAAAGTTGTTTTTCTTTATAGTGTTATTAGGGCATAACAGATTTGCACAACTTGTAAACTTCCCACCGCAGATAGGTTAGACCAGAAACAAGCTGACAGTGGTTGGTTGCTGCAGGTCATGTGACAAACAGGAGCGTGGTCATGTGGCAGCCCTACATTTTTTGCAGGTTGCTCTAAATCCTTTGGTGGACTGCATCTTGTGCAGGCCTGGTGTGTAAAATGTTTTCTTGATTCTGCCACCTTTCACTCAACATATAAGTCTCAATTTTTTCTCACACTATTCAGAATTCCTTACGGATAAATAATATTTTATTAATACATCAATATTATATTCATATGTTATACTTATTATAATTAGTTTTAACAGTCCCTAGGTTATGGACAGTCCCTTAGTTTCCAGGGTTTTTTTTGCTACAAAAAAAAAACTGCTATAAATATCTTGATCCTTTCTGGTTGTAAGTCTAGTAGGCTATCAGTGAGTTCAAAGAGCATTTACATTGTAGTGACTTGGTGGATAGAGTTCCAAATAGCTTTCCAGAATGACTACTAGTTCACCATTGGTACATTAGTGTGCATATTTCCCCATAGCCCCTCCAACAATTGCAGTTTTCCTTTAAAAAAATTATTTTGCCAATCTGATGGCTGAGATGGGACCTCAATTTTGAATTTGAATTCCTCTAATTATTTGTGATGAACATTTTTTCATATTGTTGATAACTTAGATATTTACCTTTGAAAACTACCTGTTCATATCATTTGACCGTTCCAAATGACTCATTCTTATAAATTTGAATCAGTTTCTGATGAATCTTGGATATAAGAGCTACATCGGAGAACCTTGTTGTAAAGTTTATTTTCCTCAGTTTACTTGTCACTTAATTTTTTTTTAAATTAAAATTTTTTTCATTCAGTCAAATAAACATTTAACAAGGCAGTTTGCTAACCATTAGAGATAGAAAGGGAAGAGTCCTTGCTTTCAAGGAATTCACAGATGAATGTGTTAAGACAAATATAAAAGCAAGTATATATAGTTAGCTATATTTAGAATAAATCAGAAATAATCAACAGGAGAACACTAAATTAAGGGGGATCAAGAAAGGCTTCCTGTGAAAGGTAGGATTCTACTTTTAGAATTAAAGGAAGGAATTTAGATTTGAAGGAAGCCAGGGAAGCTAAGAATTGAGATGAGAAGGGAAAGCGCGCTAGGCATGGAGCACAATGAAAATACTTAGAATTGGGAGCAGGCAGGGAGGCTGGTGCCTCTGGATCAGAAAGGAAGTGGGAGAAGGGGAAGTTAGGTGTTTTTAATTAACAAGCCTTTATATAATTTCTTTCGATTTTATTAACAAAAACCAAACAGCCCTTGCATGAAATCTATATAGTCAAGTAAAACAAATTCCCATGTTGGCTATGTAAAAATGATGTCTCATGCATATCTTGAGTCCTTTACTATTCTGTCCAGAGTGGGGATAGCATTCTTCCTCATTGATTTTCTGGGATCCATGGTTGATCATTGCATTTGCCCAGAATTCTGAAGTCTTTCAAAATTGTCGTTACAATGTTGTACAAATTGTTTTCCTAGTTTTGCTCACTTCATTTTGTACCTATTCATGCAAGTCTTTCCAGGTTTCTCTGAGACTCTCTCTTGCCATTTCTTATGGCACAGTGATGTTCATGACATTCCTACGCCATTATTTGTTCAGTCCTTCCCTATTTAATGGGTGCTCCCTTCATTTCCTGTTCTTTGCTGCTACAAAAGAGCTGCTTTCCATATTTTGGTATATATGAGTCCTTTTCCTTATTTTTTTAATTCTTTGTGGGGTATAGCTAGTAGTAGTATCCCTGGTCAAGTGAATGCACAATTTAGTAATTTTTTGGGTTTCAAAAAATAATTCCAAATTGCTTTCCAGAATAGCTGGACCAATTCACAACTGCACTAGCTGTGCATTAATCTGCTTGTTTTCCTAAAGCCCCTCCAATATTTGTTATTTTCTGTCAGTTTTGCCGGGTTGATGGGTGTGAGGTAGAACCTCAGAGTTAACTTCAGTTTGCGTTTCTACAATTATTATTGATTTGGAGTATTTTTATATGGCTTTAGTAGTTAGATTGTTTTTCCTTTGAAAACTGCCTGTATATGTCATTTGAGCTTTTATCAATTGGATAGTAACTCTCATTCTTATACTTTTGAATTAGTTCCTTATACATCTTGAGACTTTTATCAGAGAGACTTGGCAAAGATTTTTTCCCTTCAGTTGCCCATTTCTCTTCTAATCTTTACTGTGTTAAGCCTATTCCCTCTTTTAAAAAAAATCTTGATGTTATTTGTTCAGTTAGTGAAAATCTATCTCCTCTCTCTCCTCTATTCCCTTTCCCTCCTTTGAAAAAGAAAGAAAAACAAAACCCTTGTAACAACTATGCATAGTCCAGCAAAATAAATTCCTATATTGGTTATGTCATTCAAACACCCCACCCTATGTATTTATAGATACTTAAACGTATCCTTACATAAACACATATGTGTATATATGTATGCATGTATGTCTTAATCTGTATGCTGATTTCGTCATCTCTGTCAGGAGCTAGGTAGCATGTTTCATCATGAGTCCTCCGGAACGTGGTTGGTCATTGAACATTAGTAAGAGCTTCCCATTCTCTCTTTATAAAGAATAATATGGTGATAAGAGAGGAATGAGTTCAGTATCAGTGTGTTAGGTTTGGCATAATTTGTTTCTGCTCCCTCTCCTTTCTTTTCCTCACCCAAAGCCTAATCACAAATTCTTATCCGATATTTCCTTTTAAACCCTTTTTCAATGTTAGAGTTTGTTTTCCTTAGGGCAAATCTCTTCCTTAATCTAGCATCTCTCTAATTCCCCTCTCCCTTCTCTTCTTTACCTCCTGTTTCCCTGTTGAATGAAATGTATTTCTGTACCTAGTGTGTTGTGTGTGTGTGTGCGTGCGCGCACTCGAGTTTCAAGTGTCTTCCTCCTTGCATGCCCCTTCAGCTTTCCTTCCTCCAGTTTTCCTTATTTTTAAAGGTTTTCTTAAAGTCGTAGAGCAGTTTTGAAGATATTAAAGCTTAAAAACTTCACTAAGACTTTTGGAACACTCTGTATGGTATTCTTTTATACATGTGTGGTAACCTCTCCCAGCCTTCCTTTCTGTTCCCTCCACCAAGGGTATTTCTTTCCCCCTCCCCTGAGCTCATTAAAACAAAAAGAAACATTCCCAGATTCTCTGTCTTACTAGACTTCCTCTGTAATGTCTGATGATGATGATGATGTAAAATTCTGAGGGGACACGTATTTTCTCCCCATATTAGAATATAAGCAGTTCATTCTTGTTTAGTTCATATGATCGCTTATTCATATTTACTTTTTTATGTTTCACTACTGTAACTACTGTTTTTTGTATTTCTAATCTTTCATCAGGAATGTTTAGAGGCCTCTATTTCTTTTTTTTTTTCATTTTTTATTTGATCTGAAAACATTGGACTTCTGCCATAATGTTTTGGGGATTTCTTTCAGGAGATTCACTAGTGGGTTCTTTCTAATTTTCACTTTTCTCTCTGGTTCCAGAGGATTTGGACAGTTTTATGATTTTTTTTTTTGAAATATGATGTCTGTTTCTTTTTTTTTTGGTTCAAGTAGTCTAGTAATTCATTTTTTTGCTTTTTGGAGGGCAGAGCAAATGGGGTTAAGTGACTTGCCCAAGATCACACAGCTAGTAAGTGTTAAGTGTCTGAGGCTGGATTTGAACTCAGGTCCTCCTGACTCCAGGGCCAGTGCTCTATTCACTGTGCCATCTAGTCACTCGTAGTCTAGTAATTCTTAAGTTATCTTTCCTTGATCTGTTTTCCAGGTCACTTGTTTTCATATGTGATAACTTATACTTCTATTTTTTTTATTTTTTATTTTTTATTTATTTCTATTTCATCTATTCTAATTTTCAAGAAATCTTTGCTTGGGTAAGGTTTTATTCTTCTTGTGCTGAGATGTTATGGCCTTTTCAGTTCTTCTAAAATTCTCATTTCTTTTCTAGTTCCTTTGCCCTCTCCCCCATCGCCGCCTTTTACTCATTTCTTTTCTAGTTGATTTTTTTGTAGTGCTTTATTCTCTTAGCTACTGCTGCTGGTTTTGGGGGATTAGAGTGTTTGTTATTTCAGTATCTCAGAGATAACTCAGGGTGGAGTGCTACAAGTTTTCTGTGCACAGATATATCAGTTTGAATGCTGACCTCTTGGTCTGAACTCTGCAAGTTCCTAACCGAGGTTTGGATGTGAATAACATAACTGTGGGCTTGTCCTTGTGTGGAACTCCAGTAAACTGTTGCTGGACTCAGGTAGAGCTGGAAACCTCTCTGGGCTCATAGTGACAGAACTGCCAGTTCCCCTTTGGTCTGAGCTTCTGGACCTGCTTAGGTTTCAGACCCGCCTAAGTAAGGACTCTTGTATGAGACTCCAGTCCCCCCCCAGGATCATAGGCCCAGAGTTGTTGCTTGTTCTTCGCTTGGTATAAAGCCTAGGGCCCTCTGTCACTCCTGGCCCTGGACCATTTATTCAACAAATGTTTGCTAAATGAATTTTTGCCAAGACTTAATTCTACTTTATATATTCATACTTTCAGATAAGTAGCTGTATTATTTCTCCTCGTGTGTAGGCACAGGTCCTCTCCTCAGATGGCAGTGAATCTGTGACCTAGCACTGCGGATTGTTCAATAGAGAGCTACTGTTTTGACATGTGTTTCTACTACCGACACAAAGTTTAGATCCTCTCCGGGAGTCTAGGACCTGTTCATGCCTTGGTGCAGTCTTGGGCAGACCTTCTTTCAGTCTGGAAAGGCCGAGAGCTTGGCCTCTTCTGACTAGATCCCATCCCCAGTGTCTGCAGACCTCCCTCTCCTAACCTGGACTGGAAAAAATGAGTCGCTGATTTTTTTTTTTCCTTGGATTTTCCAGTTAGTATTTGATCTGATGCATTTTCTAGCTCTCTGAGGTATAGTTGTGGGGGTGATCTTGGCTCTACTACTTCCTTCTACTTTATCATTTTGGGTGGTAATTTGTTCTCTTCTAATTTTAACCACATTGGTTTTGTTTGTACAAAAACTTTTAAATATTATATAATCAAAATTGTCTATTTTATCATCTGTGATCCTCTCTGTCTTTCGGGTGGATATCAGTTCTTCCCCTGTTCATACATCTGAAAAGTAATTTTTTCTTTGTGCCTACATTTACTTATGGCATCACTTAAGAAATAAAGTAAGCCATATATCCATTTGGACCTTATCTTGATACATGCTATGTTTCTATACCTGCTTTTTATCAGACTGCTTTCTCTTTTTCCCAGCAGTTTTTATTGAATAGTAAGTACTTATCCCAGTTGAATGGGGTATTTGAGTTTATCAAACACTGTGCTACTGTGTTTGTTGACTTTTGTATGTTTTGTACCTTATCTGTTCCTCTGCTCAACTTTCTTATTTTTTTAACTGGTACTAAATTGTTTTCATGGTTATTGCTTTGTAGTATAGTTTGAGGTCTGGTACTAGTAAGACACCCCTTCCCCCCCTTTTTTCCTACTGTTTCCTTGAGATTCTTGACCTTTTGTTCCTTGCAATAAATTTGTTATTTTTTTCGATCTCCATAACACCCTTGGTAGCTTAATTGGCTCGACAATAAATAAGCAAATTCATTTTTGGTAGTATTATCATTTTTATTAGAGTGACATGACCCCCACACAGGGAGGAATATTTCTCAGATTATTTTGGTTTGCTTTTATTCTTATAGAGTGTGTTTTGTGGTTGGATTCACATAGTTCCTGGGTGTTTCTTGGTAGATGGATTCTCAAGTATTTTATACATTCTGTAATTATTATAAATTGGATTTGTCATTCTGTCTCTTCTGTGTTTTGTTGGTAATACATAGAAATGCTGAAGATTTGTATGTTTTTATTTTATGTCCTGCAACATCACTAATTTGTTTCAGATAACTTTATAGATGATTCTAGAGGGTTCTCTAGATAGACCATCATGTAATCTTCAAAAAACCAGTGTTTCCTCTTTTCTTGTGTTTATTATCTTAATTTTTTTTCTTGTCTTGTTGCTATAGGTAGCATTTCTAGTGCTTTCTTAAATAGTAGTGATGATGATGGATGTCTTTGAGTTTGCCTTGATCTTATTAGAAAGATCTTCAACTTTTCTCTATTACATAAAAAGTTTGCTCCTGGTTTTAGATATATACTGTTATATATGTGTTTAAAAATGAAAACAACTTGGTAGAGGCACCATTAAGATGACATGTTGCTCCATGGAATCAAATGCTTTTTTTATAGTCAAGTACAGGATAAGTATAGTGAGATCTTTTATTCTTAGCATCCTTTGATCAATTATATATGTAAAGATATATTTTGTTGTAGAACATCATTTGTGAAAACCTATCTCTTCTCTTCTCATAAGGTGCACTCTCAATGTAGATAAAAATTATTCTCCTAAAGATATTATAGAAATGAGAAAATATGCATTTGGGTCAGCTTTTGATTTTTCTTCATGACATTCCTTTGGCAATAATAAGGTCTTTTTTAGCCCCATATGTTTTGGCTGTCTTCAGAATTGATCCTTCTGAGGGATCCCCTGTAGGGTTGAACAGTAGATCTCTTTCAGCTCTTACATTCTGTCCCTTTTTATTTCTTTAAATTTTTTTTGTTTAGTATTTAATTTTTTCCCCAATTACATGTAACATTCTGTTTCTTCTGATTATTTTTCATTTACTGTGTAATTGTATTCTTTTTATCAACTACCTTAGGAATTCAGTTGGAAGATTTGTGTTGATCTGGAAAGATTAATTCTCAGTGTTTTATTGCGTACACCCATTTTTTTTTGCCCTCTTCTGAATGATGATTTGATGTGCCTGTTGAACAGTGAGTTCCATGAGGACTAGGGTCTGTACTGTATTTTTTTGTATCTTCCTTAACACTGAACACAGGGTGCTTAATTCAGTATTTTTTTCAATTTCAGTGTTTCATAATACTTTCATAATAGTATATGAACGAATGTATAGTTTAATTGTAGTGCAGTGTGAGGCACACCATGCTTTGAATAGTCTCAAGACGTATGTTTGGGTACATTGAATTGACCTTATTGACTGGCCACTTAACTTCTCTGGCCTTGGTTTACTTACCTTCAGAATAGGAATAATAATATACCCACCTTACAGGGTTGAAAATGAAACTTTTACAGGTTTGGAAACTAAGGGCTATATGAATGTGAGTTATTTATGCTAATACAACACAATACCTTCAGCTATGTCCATTAATTTTTCTTTAAAATTTTTTTAAAAATTAATTTTGAACTTAAATATAAAAAGACGAAAAAAGGGAACATTTCCATGTACATAGCATAGCAAAAAAGGAGGATTCGTTATAAAATCATGAATTTTCATTTCACACTTTATTTTTTCTAAGCTATGTATTAAATATGACATATTGTTTTCAAAGCTGCCTTGTTTTTTATTGAGCTTCTTTCTAAGTTTTCTTTTGTTCTCTGCTCTGCACTTTTTTCCCTCCCTCTTCACTCCACCCTAGAGTACCATTAGACACAAGAGAGTGTGTGTGTGTGTGTGTGTGTGTGTCTGTCTGTCTGTGTCTGTGTGTCTGTGTCTGTGTCTGTGTGTGTGTGTGTGTACAAGACCATACTTTACCTACTTCTGTTTATCAATTCTTTCTCTGGATGTGGATGGCATCTTTCTTCATGGGTCCTTGCTTGTTGACTTGAGTATTTATAATAGTTGAAATGACTTCAAAGTTGTTTTTAGAACAATATTGCTACCAATATACCGCGTTTTCTTGGTTCTGCTCATTTCACTCTTCCTTATTTCATACAAGTCTTTCCATGTTTTTCTTGTTTTTCTCTTTTTTGGAGGGGGCAAAGTAGGGCAGTTGGGGTTAAGTGACTTGCCCAAGGTCACACTGCTAGGTGTGGGGTTTTTTTTTTGGGGGGGGGGTTGTTAACGGTCTGAGGTCGGATTTGAACTCAGGTCCTCCTGACTCCAGGGCTGGTCCTCTATTCACTGTGCCAGCTAGCCACACCTCGCCACACCTCCATGTTTTTCTAAAGTCAACTAGCTAATCATTTCTTATAGCACAACAGTATTCCATCACAATCATATACCACATTCCCCAGTACATGGGCATAAATTTCCTCAATTTCTGGTTCTTTGTCACAATGAAAAGATCTGCCATAAATATTTTAGAACATATAAGTTCTTTTCCTTTTTCCATAAGCACTTTAGGAGACAGACATAATAGTGTATTGCTGGGTCAAAGAGTATACACAGTTTTATAACTCTTTGGGTATAATTCCAGATTGCTTTCCAGAATGGTGGGATCAGTTCGCAGTTCCACCCATTGTGAATGTGTCCCAATTTTCCTACATCTTCTCCAATATTTTTCATTTTCCACTTCTATCGTTTTAGCCCATCTGATAGGTGTAATATTATCTCAAAGTTGTAATTTGTATTTCTCTAATCAGTAGTGATTTAGAGGATTTTTTCATATGATTACACATCTCTCTCTCTATATATACACACATATATGCATACATATACGCACACATATATACACATTTATATAGTTTTGATTTCTTCATAAAACAACTGCCTGTTAATATCCTTCAGCTACTTATCAATTGGGGAATATGTCCATTAATTTCTTGAAGGTAAGTAGCTTGTCTTTTGGATATCTACTTTGCTGGGTACTCCATCTATGAGTCTAGTGCTGGTGATCTGCTTTATTGTGAGAGAAATGTGTTTCAGGCTTTGGGGTGGGGATTTGACCTGTGGTGACTAGGAATGTGCTTCAGAGGAGGCTTTTACTGCTGTATATACTGAAATGGCTTTGCTATTTATCAGAAGCATTTCCCAACCTTTCTTTCACAATACTTTAACTATAATAATGCCACATTGACATAGCATTTTAAATATAATAAAGTGCTTTGTATACATATGTAATTGGATTCTCAGAGCACCTTTGTGAGATGTAATAGTTATTCTCATTTGACAGAGAAGGACATGAGGCTCAGAGATGAAAAAAGACTTGCCCAGGAACATTGGACCAAGAATTGATGGGTTTTGATTTCCAGTTCCAAGTGTTTGATTCCAAATACATTGTCCCCAACTGCCAATTGTTCCTTTTTGTCATAGTTCATATATTTTAGTTTGTATCATGATTAGTTCTGTAGGCATCTTTTTTGGCTAGCTAGTGAAGTCTTTGAGAGCTTAGGGACACTCTTTTCTTTTGGAAAGGAAGTTCCTCCCACCTCTCAATTTAGCACATAGTAGGCCTCAGATGAATCATTTATTCTACAGACATTTGCTAAATTAACTTTTGCCAAGGCTGCTTATTTAGTTGTATTTAATAGTTTGCATTTTCAAATAGCTTTGAGCTCTTTATGGTTTAACTGTATCTTTGGTGTTTATGTACATTTGTTTCATTCATTCCACACTAGACCTCCTCTGTAAGAGTCTGTGCTAGGGTATATAAAGAGAAATAAAACAGGATTTATACCTTTACTAAGATCAATTTAATGGAATGGTAGAACACTTGTGTAAATAGCTATGGCACAAAATAAAACAGAATTATATAAGAAGTATGAATATAGAGGAATGAGGGCTCCCGATCTGGCTTTGGGGCTGGCAGCCACCAGAAGGCTTTTTGGCTAATGTTTTAGCTAGTCCTTGAAGAATAGGTAGCATGTCAGTAGGCAAAGATATGGAGGAATTGGGGCAGTTATTCCAGGCATAGGGATCTGGGCAAGCAGTGTGGGAAAACACAAGTTTTAGGGGAAAGTATTTTCCAAATTTTTCTGAAAGTAGTGTATAAGAAGGAAAGGAGTGTGAGTCAAGGTTGGATCCAGATTGTTTGAGGCCTGAGTTTGGACCTTCTACAGCTTTTAGGCATTTGTTCATTGTTTCAGTTACTTTTATGCCCTCCTCTGGTTCATTCCTAGGTTTCCAAACCTTACCTGTTGCTTGACTTTTTGTTGTTGCTGTTGTTCATGAGCTTTAGTTGAGGCATCATATTTTTCTTTGGTTCCATTTCCATTTTTAGTGCAGTTACTGCTTTATCCCCATGATCTTTAGAGGGTCCTGTTATGAAGTTATGTGTTTTTAGGTGGTTTTAGCTTTCCATATTCTTCGGAAGAAAAATGATTTGTTCTACTTTAATTATGTCTCTTGGGATATTCCAGTGGCCCCATAGGTTCTCCTCCCCAAACACCTTAATTTCTCTGTGGAGAAGCATTGTTTTACTAGTCAAGAGTATGGACAGATAAAACTAGATATAGCATGGTGTAATTGGCAGAGCCCTGGTTTTGAATAATGAGAGCAAGCTTCTAGTCTCACTAATTTGCTATGGAACTTTGATCAAGTCGCTTCCTAATTCTGAGAATTTGTTTCTTTTCAAGAATGAAGGGTTAGATTAGATGGTCTCTGAAGTCCCTCAGCTCATCCATCCTATGGTTTATATGTTTCTTTTTTGTTCAAAGATTAAAACCTCCGCTGAAATTTAGCATTTATTTTTTCTTTCTTACCCCCTAACCCAGCGGCTCTCAACCTGTGGGTCGTAACCCCTTTGGGCGTCGAATGACCTTTTCACAGGGGTCGCCTAAGACCATCGGAAAACATATTTCTGATGGTCTTAGGAACGGAGACACTGCTCCTCTATCCGTCTCCAGGCGGGTCCGCCCACATGTAGAGTATTAAAGGGTCAAGGCATTAGGAAGGTTGAGAACCACTGCCGTAACCCCTCACCTTGGGGGAATAACTCAAGCAAGACAAATTCCACATTGGTTGTGTCCAGAAAATACCTATCTCATTCTGTGCAGCAGTGCAGGACCCCTCTGTCAGGAGGTGGAAGATGGGCATTCTCAGGACTCAGGCTTGGATATCTAAGTTTTGTTTAATTTGTGTGACCACAGAAATGATCATCAGTCTCAGCTCTTTCAGGAAAATGACAGAAGATAGTCATATGGATTAACTCTCCTCATTATGTTTCATGATAGTAATAGCTAACATTTATATAGTTTTAAAGTCTGCAAAACACATTACACATTATCTCATTTGATCCTCATAACAACTTTGTGAGGTGGGTGCTATTATTATATCCATTTTAGAGATGAGGAAATGAGGCCTGAGAGAGGTTAAGTGAGTTACCCAAGCTAAGAGACTGAGGTAGGATTCAGTCAGGTTTTCTGTCTGAAGTCCAGCCCTCTATCCCCCTGCACTACCCAGCTACCTATGATTACCAAAATGCTTTGTAAAAGTAAGGTCATCTGTCCCATATAGTATGATGGCCAGTGAATCTTTGTGATTTCATGAAATTAGTTTAAAAAGTGATTGAGTGAAAAGCAAACAAGCTCCAGGTTCTAATCTTGGCTCCTTGTGATGAGGGGCAAATATCTCTGACCCCTTTCCCCTCATCTGTTAACTGGGAATAATACTAGCTGCCTTTTTTATGGAGCTGTTACAGGAATCACATGAGGTCATAGATGTGAAAATGCCACAAAATGCAAGGTACTTTTATTGTTGTATATATTTCATATATTTCTGTACCATGGTATCTTGTTTAGCCTCACAGCTTCACCTTTTGGATTGGAAATAATCTTGCTGTACAAAGCTGTACAAAAATCTAGTAGTACAATACTTAGGTTTTTATAGCACTTTATTGTATTAACCTCTCCACTCCATTCTGTTTAATCTTCACCACAACCCTGTGAGGGAGTCAGGAAAGGACTTATTATTTCTCTGTTACAGATGAGGAAACTGAGGTGTAGGGAAGGGAAATGATTTGTCCTAAGTGGTTTACAGCTTGCTTATGACTAGTAAGTGTCTAAAAGGCCAGGCTTTCTGACTTGTTCCACATGACCGTATTGCCTCTCTCCATGCTGTCATTTGTCACTTTCTTTAGATTTGGCACAATTTGTAAGGTCCACTGTAGAGTCATCTTGCCTTTTCTGTTTATACATATTAATATAAAGGCCCAGATTTCTTTACACTATCTCAGAAGAGTAGTTCAGGTCTTTGTTAAATTTAGTGCCTGGTGCATCATGGGTGCCTCATACGAGCTAATATTTGTCATCCAGGAGGCATCTGGATAATTGGAAGTGTAGCAGCCTTGATTATTGTGACTTAGTGTACAGTGAATTTATGGCCATAATGAAATAGTCAGTTACTTTTTGCATCCAGATTGAGTCTTCCGTATAGATCAGATTGCTTCCCACCTCTTCTCTCCCCCCACTCCCATGTCTCTTGTTGTTGATGCTTTTAAATATTTATATTGTCTACGCTCAGCCCTGTTTTGGGTCTGCTTTCACTCTTTTTTCTGATACTGGAGGACTCATTTTCATTTTTACCGTTGGACACAGATTCCATCTTTTTACAGTTGGATTGAGAATCTTGCCATCTCTCAATCTATTCCTACTTTTTTCTTTGGAAATATTTTATTTATAGGACCGATCCTTTCACATTTGGCTGCACCATATGTCAGTCTTTCCTCAATGAACCTTTTCTTTGTTGCCTCCTGTTTATTTGATAGGAAAAAAAATGAGATTTCACCAAAGCTGGCTAGTCTCACAATCATAGATTTAATGCTGGAAAGGACATTTAAAGTCCTCTAATCTAACTCTTTTGTTTTGCAAATGAGGAACCTGAGTTACTCCCAAAGATGGAATGACTTACTTGCCCAAGGTCATACAGCTGATAGATTTGGAATTTGAACCTAGGTCTTCTGACTGCAGATTCAATGTTTTTTCCTTTGTACCATTGCAGCCCCTGTGGCAGTAAGATATTCAGTGTAATTCAGTCATACCCCAGCAACCAAAACTTGTGACCAACATAAATTCTTGTCATTCATTTATTAAAAATCTATATCTATAGTATACAACATACTGTACTCAGCACTGGAGGGGTACAAAGGTAAGACCAAGTTCCTGTCCTCATGGAGCTCACAGTCAACTGGGTGAGAAAAAACATGTTCTCATGTAACTGTAATCAGATGAGAATGTGTTCCATATGTAAGAAGAGTACAGTGGTAGCTAGCTGGTGCAGTGAATAGAGCACTAACCCCTGGTGTCAGGAGGAACTTAGTTCAAATCCAGCCTCAGACAACACTTACTAGCTGTGTAACATTGGGCAAGTCACTCAACCCCAATGACCTTACCTCCCCTCTCAAAAAAAAAAGACCAAAAAAAAAAAAGACAAGTACATAATAATGTGAGATCAAATGAGAAAGAGTATTTCCAGATTTGAGGATAAAGAATGATTTCATGGAAGCTAAATTGGTAGGATATTAACATAGGTGCATGTCAGGTCTGCTGGTAGTTAAAAGATCTGTCACTGCATCCAAAGTGCAGTGACAAACCTTGGCCTTGCCGGTACATTCTTCCTGATTTTTTTTAGTTCATCTTAATTAACCGTTATGTTACGAAGTTGTTCTTTTCCCTTAACTTCTGTCTTAAATGCTTGTACTCACTCGCCAACTGTTTCCTTTCAGTGTAGGTCTGTAATTTTTATTCATCTAATAAGCTTGCTAAAGTATCTGCTGTGTATAGAGTACCCTGCTTGCCATTGAGGTAAGACTTAAAGAGAAATGGGGGGGGACAGGAGTGAAACCAATGCAGATAACAGTAATATTACTTAGAATTAGAAAATATGAGATCAGTCCATAAGTATTTCTCAATTACTCAGTGAGGTAGTATTAGTATTCCTGTTTCCATAGATGAGGAAATCAAGATTGAGAGATTCCTGAGTGACTTGCTTATGATAATACATCATTAAGTGTTTAAGGGGGGGAGAGAGAAAAAGAGAGAGAGGTAAGTTCATTTCCTCACTTAGTCTAGCATGATAATGATAATAATAATACATATTCCTAGTACATGCAACCCATCCTCTATGTTAATTATCTCCTGTTTATCCTGTATATTGTATGTCCTTGCTTTGTTCTCCCCCAACGAATTGTAAGCTTCTTGACAGCAGAGAATGGAGTGTTTTTTGCCTTTTTTGTATCCATAGCACTGAGCATAGAACCTGGCACAGTGGGAGCTTAAAAAAATGTTTCTTGATTGATTTTAACAAGAGAAAAATACTTTGAACACCCAGTGAAAAATTTCCAAGGCAATAACCTGCATGCATATCTTTGATTCATTTTTTTGTTCCTAAATATATGTAATCATATTTCTAACTTGATATGAATTTTGTTTTTGTTGGTGGCTTGGGCCTTTGTTTAGGTTATGGAAGATTTGAGGTTGTATTGTAGGCCCTGATCTTTGGAAGATCATGGAGAATGGGAGAGGTACTGCAGGACTAGAGAAACAAAAATGTTCTTTTTCTGAAAAGGCAAATGAAGAGAAGGGAATAAGCATTTATGCATCACCTACTGTATGCCAGATATTGTGCTAAACACTTTACAAATATTATCTCATTTGATCCTCACAACAACACTGTGAGGGAAATGCTATCATTATTATTCTTCCCCTTTTATAAACACTGAGGCAGACAGAGGTTAAGTGAATTGCCAGCGTCTAAGGCTATATTTGAACTCAGATCTTTGCACTCTAGGCCTAGCTTTTTGTCCACTGTACCACCCAGCTCTGATAAAGAATCTAAAGCTTGCAAGTTGTAGTGCTGTGATCTTGTCTTTGATCCCTGACAAAATTCTAGATATTTATGTCCTCATCAGTTAGCACGGTATTGTTTAGCATATAATACATATTTAATAAATACTTTTTGATTGATTTCTTGAGAGGAGGTAGATATATTTCATTGTTAAATCTTTTGCTCTCAGTATTGGATTAAAGAGATAATTAGTGAATATCTGGAAGAGAAATTGGTAACCATCAAGAGCCAACATAGCTTCATCAAGAGCAAACCAATTTTATTTCCTTTTTTACCAAGTTGCTAAACTGGCAGACCAGGGAAATGGCTATATGTATATATTTTAGCAGGACATTTCCCAGAGGCTTTCATGTTTTAGTGAAAAGGTTTGAGAAATATGAGCTAAGGCAGCAATATAATTAGTTGGGCTCTGAAGTAAGTTGAGTAGCAGGATCCAGAGAAAAGTCAGTGATTTGAGATCATCTTGCTTTGGTTTTGTTTTTTGGAGGGGGGAAGGCAAAGGAATTGAGATTAAGTGACTTGCCCAAGGTCATATAGCTAGTAAGTGTGTCAAGTGTCTGAGGCCGGATCTGAACTTCACTGTGTCACCTAGCTGCCCCATTTGATATCATCTTGCAAGAAGTCCTCTAGTTGAATGCTCCAGGACCTATTTAACATTTTTATCAGTAACTTGAATAAAAGCAGAAATGATATGCACACCAGATTTGCAGATGACCCAAAGTTGGGAGGGATAACTAAAATACTCAGTGACACTCAGGATCTGGAAAGATTTTGACAGATTAGAAAATTGGGCTGAATCTAAGAAAATAAAACTCAAAGGGAATAAATGTGAGATCTTATACTTGGGTTTGAGAAATAGTAAACAAGCAAGATGGAAGACGTGGTTAGACAGATACAGGATTTTTTTTTTTAATTTTATTTTAGTTTGCATCATTCATTTCCACAAGATTTTGAGTTACATGTTTTCTCCCCCTCTTT
>CM053587.1:313317144-313373417 GCA_028646515.1 Pseudochirops corinnae | reverse complement strand
GCTGTTCTTACTTTGCTTCTTATGCTTATACTTACTCATGGTTGGTCAGTCTGTGATTTTTTTTTTTAAATCTCTGTGGGGCTCTGCTTGCAGAAGGGAAAGCTCTGTCCCAAATCGCTGGGGTCCTCCTGGCTGCCGTAGCTCTCAGGAAGGTGCTGGGACCCTTCCTACTTACTTCTGGCTCGCTGGATAATGAAGACTCCAAGACCGAGGCCCAAGACAGCAATCCAGATCCAGGCCGCTCAATGCGAGAGTACTGGCCTCAAAACAATCGCTTAGTCCCCCTGCTGTCTGCAGGCCGTGGGCGGGAAGCTGCAACGCGGAGGCGGGTGCAAAACCTCTGCCTTTCGCTTTTCTGCTCTGGAGGCCTTTCGGCCGGACAGCTTTTCTCTTCCAACTTCGCAAGACCCACTGACCTAGTTCTGAACGCTGCTTGAGCTGCTGCCGCTAATCCGCTCACCGCTCCTCTCGTCCCGCCGCCACCGGGGCTCAGCAGCGGCTTCAAGCCAGGCTGGTTTGCAGTGCTGATATGGTTCCTCGTAGCCTAGCTGACTTTAGTGGGAAGTATCTTTGTGTGCGTTTTGGAGTTCTAGGATTGATTTAGAGTCCTATTTTATGGGTATTTTGGGGTGGCTATGTGAGAGCTGCGATATGTTGCTGCTGCTACGCCGCCATCTTGGCTCTGCCCCCAGATACAGGATTGCAAAAGATTGGAGGATGTTTATTGGACCATACGCTTAATATTTATAGAAGCAGTGTGGATTGGATACTAGCTTTGGAATCAGGAATCAATCAACAAGCATTTATTAAGTGCCAACTGTTTATAAATTTTTTTTTAATTTAAATTTTATTTTCTTCAGTGAACAAAAAGTCAGTTTTCTCTCTGAAGAGAAAAAGAAAGAAAAGAAACACCTTTATTCAACCCATCGCCCCCACCATTTTTTAGACAAAAACTTTGTCAAGCAAAACAAATTCTTACACTAGCCATGTCCAGAAATATAATATTTATTTTTATTTAGTCTTGTTCTGTACCTCCAAGTCCTTTGCCTCTCTTTTAGGAGGTGGATAACATGCTTTATTGTCCATCCTCTGGAATTATTGTTGGTTGTTGCATTCACCTATCAGAGTTACTGTGTTTCCGAGTTGTTTGTTTTTATAATGTTCTTATTATAGAAATTCTTTTTATTATTTTTTTCACTTTATTTGCATCAGTTGATATAAGTCTTTCCAGCTTTCTCTGAAACCATCCCTTTCTTTCATTTCTTAAGGCACAATAGTATTCTCTTTCATTCATGTACCATACATTATTCAGTTTTTTTGCAAGTTGGTCAACTCCTTAGTTTGCAGTTTTTTGCCACTACAAATAAAGCTTTTATAAATATTTTTGTACATACGTCCTTTTTCTTTGTCTTTTTAGGGTAGTGGTATCACTGGGTCAAAGGGTGCACACAAGTAAGTTTTGGTACATTTTTCAGGCAGTTTTGCTTAAATGGCTTGCCCAGGGTCACTCAGCTAGTAAGTGTCTGAGGTGGGATTTGAACTCGGGTCCTCCAGAATTGAGGGCTGCTGCTCTATTCACTGCACCACCTAGCTGCCCCATGGTTCCGAGTTGTTAAGTGCTAACTATGTATAGGGTGCTGTGCCAAGTGCTGTGGATAAAGAAACAGAAATGAATCAGTTTTTGCCTTTAGGAAACTCTCTTTTGAGGGAGGAGGAGATAATATGTACTTATATAAAATATATACAAAACATGTGTAGGAAGGAAAATGGGAAGATTTGTGTTCAAATCCTACTTCTGACATTTCTATTTGTGTGGCCATGGGTGAGTAATTTAAATTTTCTGAGCCTTCGTTTGCTTGTCTGTCAAAGGATCCAAAAATCACCTGGAGTACCCACTTCAAAGGGTTCGTAGTGAAGTTCAAATGCAATAATGTATATAAATTGCTTTGCAGACTTTAAAGCAATGTATGATGATAACATTTGAGTCAACTCTGATATGACTGTCAGGAATGCTAATTTTATTTTTAGGCTACATTTAGAAAAGCATAATATCCAAGGACAAAGAAGTAATAGTTCCACTGCCTTTATCAGTACATCTGGAGTTCATTTAATTGTGCTGCATTTTAGGAAAGATATTGATTGACAAGCTGGGTATTGTCTAGAGTAGAATAGCCAGTATGGGGAAGCATCTCAAAATCAAGCCATATGAGGATATTTATCTGAAGAAGAGAAGACTCGGGGAAGAACATGATGGCTATCTTCAAGTGAAAGGTCCTCTTGTGGAAGAGGGATCAGACCTCAGACTGCAGAAGAAAGAGCAGCAGTGGGTGAAAGTTGTAGACAGGAAATTTAGGCTTGATGTTAGGATAAATTTCCTTCCACTTAGAGTTATTAAAAAAATGGGATGGGTTTTCCAACTCCTTCGCTAGGGGATCTCTAAGCACAGGCTGGATGAGTACTTATGGATGATGTCATAGGGGCAATTCCTGCTCAGGTACAAGTTGCACTAGAAGGCCCATTTCAGTTCTGCAGTCATGTTATGCTGAATGCAGTGAAGTAGGGAGAACATCTGATGAGGAGCATCATGAGACCTATGCATGACCCTCCCCCCCCCCCCTTGGTAAAGCCTTTCTTCGCTGGTCTTTATTTATTTTTTCACTCTTTAAAGTAAGTGTTGGACCAAGTGGTTACTAAGACCCCTTCCCATGCTAATATTTTGTGATTCTAAAGGGAGAGTGATATATAGTAGGGCAGCTGGTATTTGAGAGGGCACACATAGGGCCACATCTTCAGTTGCTGTTAGTAGCATTGCTTTGTCTAAACCAGTGGTTCTCAACCTTCCTAATGCCATGACCCTTTAATACTCATATGTGGGTGTATCTGCATGTGGGCAGACCTGCCTGATGAATGGAGGAGCCGTGTCTCGGTTCCTAAGACCATAGGAAATAAGTGTTTTCCAATGGTCTTAGGCAACACAGCCCTGTGACCCCTGTGAAAGGGTCATTCAGCCCCCAAAGGGGTCGTGACCCACAGGTTGAGAACCACAGGACTTGTGACTTTGGAACATATTTATATGGGATTTGTCGTTATATAGAATCTGTTGTCCATCTATATGCTGATTTCTATGACTAGTTTGGTAGTAAAGAAACCTTTTGATATCTCTGGTCCTAGGCATCAGGGAGTGTAGGTAAGGTACATCTCCAGATAATTCCCACACTTGATTCTTGATGAATTCACTTTCTTATCTTCCCCCTCCCTTGCCTCCCTATCCCCTGACTTTTCCCTAGAGGTACTAAGAAGATCAGATGGCTTACTTTGTACTTTGACTTCTTAACTGTGTCACTTGGTTTCTTTCTGGTTTCTACTGAACAGAGAAATCAACACAAGTCCAGATGGAATTGGAGCTGGCAAAGGGCACAGACAAGTTAGAAACTATATTATTTATGCTTAGACAAACAAGAATAAACTGGAGTTTAAAGCCCAGTCGCCAGTCATGGCCTTTTTCGGGGTGATTGTCATTTCATAAGGAGTAGTCCCTTAATTAATCGCTTGCGTACCACGGATTGAGATTTTGGTATTGCCTTTACTGGGAATTCAGCATATGGTACTTTACTGGGTTGTATTAATAGGGTTGTGCTTGATTGCTTGTGGGGGGAGAGGAAGAAAGATTTTTTTTTTTGGAGATTCATGAGAGTAACATGATAATGGGCTTGAATATCCAGAACCACCTTGGCCATTGGTATAAACAGCACATTCTTTCTTGAAAGAACTTCTTGCTATTTCTAAGATTAGAAAGAGAAACCCATAGAGGTCAGCTGGGAACCTCACCCAAATTATTTAATAGCGCAGGCAGGTGGCATATTTTTTCTTATAAACTATTTATATGCTCTTATCTAATTCCCCCTCCCCCTTTTTGTAGGCACTGGAGAAAGTGGAAAGAGTACATTTATTAAACAAATGAGGATAATCCATGGTTCGGGCTACTCTGAAGAAGACAAGAGGGGCTTCACCAAGTTGGTCTACCAGAACATCTTCACTGCCATGCAGTCCATGATCAGGGCTATGGAGACCCTGAAGATTCTTTACAAGTACGAGCAGAACAAGGTGAGCAGAGACCAGGCAGTCCTCTCCTTCAGTAACTCCTCTGTGGAGTTCCCTCTTTATACTTATGTTTTGGGGAGTGGAATTGTGAAGGGAATGTTTCGAGATTCTTCAGTGTCCTGGTTTCCTGGTAGTTAGCTTTTCTGAGTGATTTTATTTCCTCTCTATGAGAATGAAAAGCCACTCGTAAGTATGGGTTACAGAGTTGGGCAACCTTGTCAGTGCTTGTAGTGACACATGCCACATGCAGGTTGAAAGTCCCAGTGTGAGCTCAGGCCCATAGAGCAGACATAATGGCATAAGCAGGGCTAGAGGAATGTCATTTCCATTGTTAGGCAAACCTCTAGGCCTGGAAATGTGGACAAAAGACTGAGGGTTGGAGGCCAAATGCTTGTGGGATGCTGGAAGACCTGCTGAAAATCACAGCTGGCCCTCCCTCTCTTGGCTGTTGCTTATTGGATTAATTTATGGGGGGTAGGGAATGTTAGGAAGCTCCAAAGCTGCCTAAGTCTTAGGAAATGAACTGTTTAGCTGGCTCTGAATGAAGCCAGGTTACAATGCTGATTTCTGGCTCTGTCATAACTTTTTCTTCCAACATGATGAGCCATTGGATATGCAGAGTTCTCTGAGTTAGAAGCAGGATTTCTTTGGTATCTAACTGGAACCCACAGCTTTTCTCAGACAGATGCAGGAAGCTGCCTGTAGGCCCATAGCGACACCCACTTGTACAGCTATATCTGAGGGTGTGCTCTTGCTTCTTTTGTTGATCTGTTTTCAAGGGCTTATAACTCAACCACAAAAATTTGCTCTGGGCTGAAGCTTGGCATAGGAGGAATGAATTTTTTGTACAAATATGGTTTAAATTATCAAATTTACTTTGATTTGAGAATTCCAATAAACTAGATTTCAGATATGTCATAACTTTTGGTCCTTCCTGAACCTCCAATGCAGACCAAAATTGTAATCCTAAACAAAAACATTGACTCCCCCCTCCCTCTCTGCAGCTGTGTTCAGGCGTTGGACTAGGAATTTTAAGCAGAGTGTAGAACTTTTCTTAAATTCAGTTCAGCTTTGTACTAGGGGAACAGTCATTGTTATTGTTCTCATTTCCTTACCTGCATCCAGTGTAGTCTTGGTGAAGTGAGTTTACTGTCTCGAGCTTCTGTTCATTTTGCCAGTTTTACCTATGAATACTCCATACCTTTTAGAGATTTGTTTATCCAGTCTGGACTGTTGAGGAAGGACAGTGGTATGTCATAGGTTGACATTTGTGCAGCTACACATGGTTCATGAAGAAAAAGCTTCTCTCAGCACAGTAAAGGGCACAAGTTTAGGCTGGCCTTTGAGCAAGTTCCAAAGAGATTGTGTTAGATTCCTGAACTCATTTGAGACTCATTACTCTTAGCCATGTCTTGAGGCTGTTTGGTATCCTGTCTCACAGCACACATGCTTTGTGCTCTCAGCCCTGCTGTGGCTTGGCATTGTCAATTTGATTAAACCCCACAATGAACCAACAGTGTCAAAAAATTACCCAGAGTCCAGAAGGAAGGCAAGTGACAGTTCTGGGCACCACATTTTAGGGAGGAATTTGACCAAGTTGGAGTACACCTGAAGGATGGTGGCCACATTGGGGTGTTGGAGGGTGTGTATGTCCTGAAAACCATATTAGCCATAAGAAATGGTCAAGAGAGCTGAAGATCCTTAACATGAAAAAGATAAGATGGTTATTGTGGAAACCAGGTTTCGAATTACAGAATCTAAGTTGGAAGGGACTTCAGCAACTATCTGGTCTAATATTTTATGTATTCAGTCTGGTTATAAGTTAGGTATATGTGCTGCTGTACCAATAATCATATACATCTTGAAACTTAAAAATGGAAACTTAAAAAAGGATGAGATAAGGATGGAACAATATTTGATGCTAGAGGCAATAGAGAGTCACAGGATTTTTGGGAAAAGCAACTCGTTGGGGCAGCTGAGCTTGCAGTTAGGAAGACCTGAATTCAAATGTGGCTTCAGGTACTTACTAGTTGTGTGACCCTGGGCGAGTCAGCTAACCTCTGCCTGCCTCAATTTCCTCACTTGTAAAATAGAGAAGGTAATAATAGCACCTGCCTCCTAGAATTGTGGTAAGGATCTATTGAGAGAATAACTGTCAAGCTCTTAGCACAGTGCCTGGCACATAGGCAGTGCTGTATAAATGTGGTTTGTTGTTGTCAGGTTGGATTTGGAATCAGGAAGACCTGGCTTTGAATCCAGCCTTAGATGTTGCTTAGCTGTGTGACCCTGGGCAAGTCAGCTAACTTTTCTCAGCCTCAGTTTCCTCTTCTATAAATTAAGGGTAGCGATATGGTATATACCTCACATAGAGTTGTTGTGAGGAGCAATTGAGGTAACATATGTAAAATGCTTTGCAAACCTTAAAGTGGTCATATAAATGCTAGCTAGAATTATCATCCATCATCATGCTGTGAATATAGGGGGTGCCTTAGTCTGACTTCATCTTTAGGAAAGTCACTTTGGCACCTATATAGAGTGTAGACTGGAAAGGGAAGAGACTTGAGTCATGGAAACCAGTTAGGAGGCTATTATAAGAGGCTAGGTGACAGGTGATGAGGTCCTGAATTGGGGTGTGACAGGAGGCAGTTATGAGAGACATGGACATAGAACTGCCATTGGTGACTGATTGGATGTGGATTTAGGGTAAAGGCATATTGCTGGAGCCAGCTCTAGATTGTTAAATTTTCAGTGCAAGCATTTATACACCAGAATGAGCAAACACTACAAATCAAGGCCTGATTTATTATTTTGTTGTCTAGACTTCAGCAATATAGAAAAATATTAATAATTCATATTAAAATTTAAAAAACAGAGCTGATTGTTAAACATTTTCCAGCACACTCCTGAGGGATAGTGAAGAGTAAAAAATAGCACTGTGGTTGTGAAAGACCTGGGTAACCAGAAATATGGTGGTACTTTCCACAGTAATAGGGAAGTCTCTAAGGTGGGTTGGTCTGGAGGGAAAGATAATGTATATCTGTGATCCAAGCCACAATCCATCCAAGCCTGATCATATGTGACTTACTCTCCCTCACCCAAAATGAAGTGGAGGGAGGTGAAGAAAACTTTTCATTTTCTTCCTCTGTCTAGGAGCATTCCCACAAGGTGACTTGGGTCAGAAAGTCTAGGTAGAATTTTCTGAATGGCACCTGTATAGTTGTAGGGAGTGGTTAGTTTAGGTTGTACTCCCAGGGATCGGACACCTAGCTCAGAAGGAAGGAGATTGGGAGCCTGTGCTGCAAAAGAGCAAGAGAGGGAGTGGGGGGAATATCGAGGGATGTTTAGATGTGGCTTGTGTGAGAGACAAATCCCATGACTGGCTATTGTGTTCAGGGTGGCCTCCAATTTATCTTCCTATTTTTCTGATCAGTTCATCCTACATTTCCTTGGAGTGATGCCATGGCCCTCCTCCTAGCCTACCCTCCACTTTGGACATGATGGTTTAGTCTATATCTTTCTATATTATCTGTAAAAATATCATGGGATACCTTATCAAATGCTTTTCTAAAAATTAATTAAATTATATATGCAGCATTTCCTTCATGTTCCAATTAAGTATCCCTGTTAAAAATGGAAATTTGGTTTGGTAGCATCGGTTTTTTTCCCCCTAACATTCCAATTTATTATTTATTTTTAGCATTTTGTTTTTTTTAAATTTTGAGTTCCAAATTTGCTCCCTCCCTCTGACACCCTCCCACACCGACTGAGAGAAGGCAAGCAATATGATATCTATTATACACATTAAATCTTGTAAAACATATTTCTGTATTAGCTACATATTTTTTTAAAAGCAAGAAAAATGAAGAAATTTGTTCTTCAGTTTATACTCAGTTTTTCAGTTCTCTCTGGAGGTGGATAACACTTTAAAATTTTGAGTCTTTTCGAGTTGTCTTACATCATTGTATTGATCAGAGTAGCCAAGTCTTTTTTTTTAATGTTTATTTAATATTTTATTTTTCCCTAAGTACATGTAAAAGCAGTTTTTAACATTCATTTTTTAGAATTTTATTTCCAAATTCTCTCCCTTCCTACCTTGCCCCCATTAAGAAGGCAAACAATTTGATATAGGTAATTCGTGTACGGTTATGCTAAATTTATTTCCATATTAGTCATATTGTGTGAAAGAAAACACAAAACCCTCAAGAAAAATAAAGCGAAAAAAAGATTATGCTTCAGTCTGCATTTAGATTCTATCAGTTCTTTCTCTGGAGATGGATAGCATTTTTTTTCTTCATAAGACTTTCCAAATAGCCTTGGATCATTGTATTGCTGAGAATAGCTAAATCATTCACAACCGATCATTGTACAGTATTGCTGTTACAGTTATTGTCATTATGTTCTCCTGGTTCTGCTCTTTTCACTTTGCATGAGTTCATGTAACTCCTTCCAGGTTTTTCTGAGAACATTCTGCTCCTCATTTCTTATAGTACAATATGATTTGATCAGATATGCCGCAACTTGTTTAGCCGTGTCCTAATTTATGGGCTTCGGTTTCCTTCAGTTTTGAATTCTTTGCCACCACAAAAAGTGTGCTTTAAATATTTTTGTACATATAGGTCCTTTTCATTTTTTAAAATCTCTTAGGAATATAGATCTAACAGTGGTATCATTGGGTAAAAGTGTGTGTACGGTTTTATAACTCTTTGGGCATAGTTACACATTGCTCTCAAATGATTGAATCAGTTCACAACTCCACCAACAATGCTTTAGTGTCTCAATTTTCCTTCATCCCCTCCAACATTTGTTATTTTCTTTTTCACTCATGTTAGCTAATCTGATAGGTATGAGGATACTTCAGAGTTGTTCTAATTTTTATTTCTCTAATAAATAGTGATTTAGACCATGTTTTCATATGAATATAGACAGCTTTGATTACTTTGTCTGAAAACTACATGTTCATATCCTTTGACCATTTATCAGTTGGGAAAATTTTTAAAATAAATTTGGCTCAGTTCTCTGTGTTTGAGAAATGAAGCATTTATCAGAGAAACTTGATGTAAAATATTTTCACAATTTTGATTACTGTATATTTCTCTTTATCCTATTCTCCCTCTCCCCCTCCCTTTATCTTACTGTCTCCTTCCTTTCATTCTGTCTATCCTCAAGTGTTTTGCTTCTGCCTGTTATCTCCCTCAATTTGTCCTCCCTTTCTGTAATCAGAGTACACCGCACCCCTACCCCTAACTCCCACAATCCCCTTCCCCTCCTACTTTCCTTTAAGGTAAGATAAATTTCCATATCCAACTGAGTGTATACATTATTCCCCCTTTGAGCCAATTCTGATGAGAATAAGATTCAAGTGCTTCCTGCCATTCCTTCTTCTCCTCCATTGCAAAAGCACTTTTGTTTCTCCTTTATGTAGGATAATTTATCCTATCTTCTCTCATTGCATCCTTCCTTCTCACTCCTTAATTTTATTTTTTTAATATATCATCCTACCATAGCCAACTCACACTCATGCCTTTTGTCTATGTGTACTCCTTCTAACAGCCCTAATAATGAGAAAGTTCTTGGGAGTTAAAAGTATCATCTTCCCTTGTAGGAATGTAAACAGTTTAATCTTATTGAATCCTTTATGATTTTTCTTTCCTGTTTACCTTTTTATGCTTCTCTTGTCTTCTGTTTGAATGTCGAATTTTCTATTCAGTCTTTTCATCAGGAATGCTTGAAAGTCCTTTTTTTCATTGATAGTCAATTTTCCCCCCTGGAAGATTATACTCAGTTTTTCTGCTTACCTGGTTCTTGGTTATAATCCTAGTTCCTTTGCCTTCTGGAATATCATATTCCCAGCCCTCCTGTCCTTTAATGTAGAAGCTTCTAAATCACCTGTAATCCTGTGTTGTTGATGTTCAGTTGTTTTGTTGTGTCCAATTCTTCGTGATCCCATTTGAGGTTTTCTTGGCAAGGATACTGGAGTTGTTTGCCATTTCCCTTTCCAGCTTATTTTATAGATGAGCAATTTAGGCAAACAGGGTTAAAGGACTTGCCCAGGGTCCCACAGCTGGTAGGTATCTGAGGCCGCGTTTGAATTCAGGAAGACATCTTCCTAACTTCAGTCCTAGTCTTCAATCTACTATACCACCTATCTACCCGTGTTTTGACTGTGGCTCCACTATTTATGGATTGTTTCTTTCTGGCTTCTTACAGTATTTTCTCCTTCACCTGGGAGTGTTAGAATTTGGCTATAATATTCCTGGAAGCTTTCATTTTGGGATCTCTTTTAGGTGATTGGTGTATTCTTTCAATTTCTATTTTACCTTATGGCTCTAGGATATTAGGGCAGTTTCCTTTGATAATTACTTGAAATATGGTGTCTAGGCTCTTCTCTCTCCCCCCCCCCCCCCTTTTATCATGGCTTTCAGGCAGTCCAATAATTCTTATATTATCTTTCTTTGATTTTCAGGTGAGTTGTTTTTTCCAGTGAGATAGTTCACATTTTCTTGTTTTTTTATTCTTTTGATTTTGTTTGATTGTTTCTTGATGTCTCATGGAATCATTCATTTCCAGTCCAATTCTAATTTTTAAGGAATTATTTTCTTCAGTGAGCTTTTGTACTTTTCCGTTTAGCCAATTCTACTTTTTAAGGAGTTATTCTCATCAGTGAATTTTTGTATATCTTTTTCCATGTGGCTGATTCTGCTTTATAAGTAATTTTTCTCTTCAGTAGATTTTTGTGCCCTTTTTACCATGTGACTTACTCTGTTTTTTTAAAGTGTTACTTTCTTAGTATTTTTTTTTGTACCTCCTTTACCAAGTTGTTGGCTTTTTACTTTTTTTGTATCACTCCATTTCTTTTCCCAGTTTTTCCTTTACCTCTCTTACTTTTTAAAAATTCATTTTGAGCACTTCCAGGAATTCTTCTTTGGGCCTGAGACCAAGTTCACATTTTTCTTTGAGACTTTGGATGTAGCAGTTTTGACTTTGTTGTTTTCTGCTTTTGTGTTTTGATCTTTACTGTCACCCTAGTAAATTTCTGTGATCCAGTTCTTCTTTTATTATTTGCTCATTTTTCCATCTTATTTCTTGACTTTTAACTTGATGTTAAAGTTGAGCTGTGCTCTTGGGTCAAGCTTCAGGTTTTTTGTATAGCTGCTTTCAGAACTAGTTCTGAGAAGTCTGTAAGTTTTGAGAGAAGTGATTATTAATGACTAATGATTCTGAGAGATTGAGTTCTCCCATTCTTTTCTATTTTAAAGACCTCAGTCTTTGAAGGTATAATTAAAATTCTCCTCTATCTGACCCAACCCTACAAGATATCTCTAGTCTCTAGTGAATTCCATTCAATCAGCTTGGGTCGAAACACATCATTTTGTAGCCCATGGCTGGGGGTGGTCTGAGTATAGGGATAGTTTCTCTGGCCAAGGATGACATGATGTCCCTTATTTTAGCCTCTTATTTTAATATAGCTCATCTTCTATTGTGTTAGCCAATCAGAGTTGATTGCCATTCCTCTTCCAAAAAAACATATAAGCTCTGAGACTGCTGTCATGATCATCTTTGGTCTAAGAGAGATGGCCAAATGACTATCCTTTTATTAATAATATCTTGGCCTTATTAATAAGATGATTAAATTATCCAGAAACTATATCTCCCGAACTTTCTTAATTGTCATAGTTTTTAGTTATTCCAAGGTAGTATGATATAAGTATGTTTACTACTTTTTTGACTTGTGCTCTGTTCTGTGAGTAACCACAAGCACTCTTTTCCACCCTGGAACTGTGATTGTGGTCCCTGTTCCAGTGGGCCACAAGCTCTTTTGTACCAATCTTCCTCCTTGCTCTGGAACTGTGACTCAGGACCTTAACCTAGATCTGCTTTTGGGCGATGCAACAGAGTCCTATACTCAGTAAAGGGACCCCTGTAATATCCTTCTGACCTGTTGCTTGACCCCTTTACCATCTGTGGGCTCTGAAGCTACTGCTGCCCATTCAGTTGAGGTGTTATTTAAAGTTGTTTGGAATAGAATTTGGGAGAGCTCAGAGCGTATCTTTTCTCTGCCATCATGGCTCTGTTTATCCCCCCAAGTCTTTCGTAGTTGATCATTATTCCTGTTACCATGCATAATGATCTCTCAGTTCTTTTCACTTCACTTTGCATCAGTTCATATAGTTCTTGCCATATTTTTCTGAAATCACCACCCCTTGTCATTTCTTACAGTACAGTACTGTAAACCATCATAATCATAGGCCACAACATATTCAGCCATTCCGCAATGGATGATTGTTCCCTCAATTTCTGATTCTTTGCCACCACAAAAGGGCTGCTATAAATATTTTTGCACATATAGGTTCTTTTTCTTTTTCTTTAACCTTTTTGGGATATAGACCTAGTAGTAGTATTGTTAGGTTAAAGGGTATGCACAACTTTCTAGTCCTTTGGACATAATTCCAAATTGTTCCCCAGGATGACTGGACCAGTTCACTCTTCCAGCAGCAGTTCATTGGTGTACCTATTTTCCCTTCATTTCCTCTAGCATTTGTCATTTCTAATAGGTGTGAGATGGTACCTCAGAGTTGTTTTTAATTTGTATTTCTCTAATCTAAATGCAGTTTAGAGCATTTTTTATATGACTGCGGATAGCTTTGATTTCTTCTTCTGAAAACTTTTGACCATTTATCAATCAGAGAATGAGTCTTATTTTTATGAATTTGACTCAGTTCTATATTCAGTATATATTTAAGAAATAAGGCCTTTATTAGAGAAACTCATACAAATTTTTTGTATTCATTGTCTGTGGTACCTTTTAGCGTAATGTAGTTTCCCCAATTATCTCTTTTAATTAGGTCTGTTTTTGCTTTTGCTTTGTACAAGATTATGATTGTTATCCCAGCTTTATTTTAGTTTAGCTAAAGCACATTAGATTCTGCTCCAGCGATGTGTGTGTGTGTGTGTGTCTTGTGTGTGTGTCTTCCTGTTTGAAGTGTTTCTTATAAACAAAGTATTTTTGGTTTCTGGTTTCTCATTCATTCTGCTCTCTGTTTCTGTTTTATGAGTGAACTTATTCCATTCACATTCACAGTTTATGATTACTAACTCTGTGCTTTCTATCCCATTTTCTTCTGTTTCTTCCTCTCTCCCTCCTCAAAAGTCTACTTTGCTTCTAACTGCTACCTACCTTAATCGGTCTTCCCTTTTGTTTTCTCCCCCTTCCCCTTTCTCTCCTATTTCCGTATTAGGTGAGTTATATTTCTTTACATGACTGAGAGTGTGTGTGTGTGTGCGTGTGTGTGTGTGTGTGTGTTTTCCTTCTTTGAACCAATTCCAGTGAGAATGAGGTTCAAGCATTGCTTGCTTCCCCCACCCTCAAAGCTCTTTCTCATGTGAGAAGCTTCTCCATGCTGCCTTTCCCTTCCCTCTTTCCCCAGTGCATCCCTCTTTTTCACACCCTTAATTTCTTTTTGGAGATCATAATTGACTCACACCCCTGCTCTCTATGTAAACTGCTTTTTACTGTCCTAATACTGACAAAGTTCTTAAGAATTAGATGTACTATCTTCTCATATGGGAATATTAATAGTTTAATTTTATTGAGTCTCATAGATTCCTTTTTCCTGTTTATGCTTCTCTTTGACTTATTCAGCTCTGTTCTTTTTATCAAGAATGCTTGAAAGTCCTCTATTTCATTAGCTATCCATTTTTTCCCCCTGAAGTATTACACTCAATTTTACTGGGTAAGTTCCTTGGTTGTAATCCTAGCTTGTTTGCCCTCTAGAATATCATATTCCAAGTCCTCTGCTCCTTTAACGTGAAAGCTGCTAAATCTTGTGTGATCCTAATTGTGGTTCCATAATATTTGAATTGTTTCTTTCTGGCTGTTTGAAGTATTTTCTCTTTGACTTGGGAGCTCTGAATTTTGGATATAATATTCCTAGGAGTTTTTCTTTTGGGATCTCTTTCAGGAGGCAATCAGTGGATTCTTTGCATTTCTGTTTTACCCTCTGGATCTGAGACATCAGGGCAATTTTCCTTAATAATTTCTTGAAATCTTATTTCTAGGTCCTTCTCAGCAGAGGAGGGAAAAACAAGAAAGTGAGCAGCTCTTCCTCCTTTTGATGATCACTTATCCTTGTTGTAGCCACGCCAAACAGAAGCCCTGGTTTTTCTCTGTATTTGCCTTTTTCTCCAATATAGCTACAGAACAATTCCTTCCTGTTCTTAGCTTTAGTTAAACTTGTTTTGAGCTTGAGCATTCTTGGCACTGTGAAAGCATCCTGCTCTTATTTTCATCTTCTTTTTACCTGTTTTTTGCTTTTATCTCTTTTACATATCTTTTTTGACTTTAGGAGAATTCTTTTTTAATGTTAGTGAATTTCTGGTGCATCCACAACAATCTCTTTAGAGAAATAACACATTTCTTCTTTAGAATAATTTCTCTTTGCGTTTTTAGAATTTTATTCTTGAGAGCTTCCCATCCCTTCTGGGCTGATTCCTCTGTAGAATTTTAATCCTGAGATCCTATCCTGTCTTTGCACCCCTGGAATCTGCTTTCCCTGAATCTAGGGATCATACCAGACTGTGCCCAGCTTTCGTCTTCTGTCACAAACTCCAGAAGGGAAATGGTCATTTCCCATAATTTCCAACCTAGCAACCAGTTCCTTCCTGTTAGTGAGAATCAGATTCAGAATAGGATTTCCCCTTGAGAGTTCCTCTCCCTTTTTAAGGATGAATTTTCATTAAGGTGATTCAAGAAATTACTAGCTGCTTTATTTAAAATATGTATATTTTTATGTACATATATTATTAAATATTTTCCTATTACATGTAAAAAAAATTAAACATTCATTTAAAAAATTTTGAGTTCCAAATTCTCCCCTTTCTCTTCCATGCCCTCCCATACCTACTGAGAAGGCAAGCAGTATGATGTCGATTATATATGTGAAGTTATGCAAAACATATTTTCATATTAGTTTGTTGCAAAGGAAAACACAAAAAACAAGAAAAATAAAGAAAGCCTAAAAAAAAGTATCTTCAGTCTGTACTCAGAGTTCATCATTTCTCTCTGGAGGTAGATAACATTTTTCTTCATGGGTACTTTGGAATTGTCTTGTATTATTATCTTGATCAGAGTTAAGTCTTTCATAGTGGATCATCCTTAGAGTATTGCTTTGTGTAATGCCCTCCTGGTTCTGCTCACTTCACTTTGCATCACTTCATATAAGCCTTCCCAGATTTTTCTGAAACCATCCTGCTCATCATTTCTTAAGGCACAATAGTAATACATTACAATCATACAGCACAATTTGTTCAGTCATTCCCCAATTGATGGCTGTTCCCTCAGTTTCTTTTTCTTTGTCACCACAAAAAGAGGTAGCTGCTTTACTTTGAGAAAGAAGAAGCCTTTAGCAGTTGTGCAGATAATTAAAGTCTCTTCCACTACCATGTTGTCTCTGTGCTAGGCTTGTGATCTGTTTCTCACATTACTTATTTATTTCCTCTTTCTATGTAAGTGGTCTATAGCATAATTCCTTCTATTTCTATCACCATTGATCTTCAACAAAGTGCTTTTCACTCTGTTGTATTCTCCTGAGTTTTCTTTCATTAGCATACCTTCTTAATGTACAGCACTTCTCCATCCTTCTACTTTCCCCACTTTAAAAAAAAAAGTGATTCTGTTTGTTTTAAATAAGACAGGCCTGTTCAGAAGCCTAGCCCATTCATGGGTTTCTTCCACCAAATAAATCTCAGTGAAAGCCATAGATTCACCTCTTTTCATTAGGCTTGTTGAATAAGCTTTGAAGTCTGTGTCTAGGCAATTGAGGACATGGGTTTAACTCCTGGCTTCTTTCTTGTATATTTTCTGTGAGTTCCTAGGTATATCAACCATTATTCTTTCATTATAGGAACTCTATGGTATACAGCTTGGTATAAAACTTAAGAAATTTTCCCCCTCTCTCATCCTTTATAACCCTTTTGATTAGATTTTTAAGACACCATTCAAATACATTAAGGTGTTTTTATTAGAAATTTAATAAACAACAGCAAATAAGAGTGTAAAAAGAATGAAAAAGTATATCATATATGAAATTAAGCTTCTGTTATGTATAGCTTTAAAAAAAGCTTATATTAAATCTGTAATAGCAAATCTGTCCTGTTCATCTTTGTCCCCCTCCCAAAGTCCTTCTTTTGTCATCTCTGTATTTAAAAAGTTTTCATTGACCACCTCCCCCTCTTCTTTCTTATTTGTTTGTATTACTTTTATTACCCACAACTCTCTCCACACTTCTCCAAAAAGCCCTCACCTGTAACATAAATATAGTCAAGTGAAACAAATCAACATTGGTTATGGCAGAAAATGTCTGTCTCATTCTGTGCACTCGTCCGTCAGTTCTTTGTCAGGTACTGGGAGGCATGCATCTTCATCTGCTGTCTGAAGCCAATAAATTCCTACCAGCCCTTGCTGACCAAGAGTCTGTCGTTTCTGTATTTTAAGCTATGATATAGAGATCTAATTACCCTTCTCAAACGCCATTTTTCTTCCCCTGCTATTTCCCAAATCAGTTTTTCTGTTCTGCATACTTTTCCTTCAGTGGACAGCAATGAGAAAGATAAACTGGAATTAGAAAAACCTGTGGTCACATCTTACCATCTTACCTCTGTCACTCACTAGCTGTATGACCCTAGAAACTTAACCTCTCAGTTTCCTCCTAAGTCAAATAAGGGGGTTGACTCAATAACTTCTAAGCCTCCTTCAAGCTCTTATTCTGTGGTCTTTTGACTTGTGACCTTGTGATCTGTTTCTCAAACTGTTTCTGTCTAGGTGGTCTGTAGTAAACTGGAATGACAAAATTGCATCTTTCTCTGCTTAGATCTTACACAAGTGCTTCTCATCTTACATAGTGTTTATTAAGCACTTGATATTATGAGGCACTGGCTAAAAGTGTTGGGGATATAAAGAAAGGTAAAAGATAGCTCTCCCTTCAGGAAATTTATGGCCTAATGTTGGATACAATATGCAGATAACTCTTTACACACAATATAGACAGGATAAAATGTAGATAATTTCAGAGGCACGCAGGAGAGTTAAAGGGGGATTAGAAAAGGCTATTTGTACAAGGGGGTATTTTAGCTGGGGTCTGAAAGAAGCCAGGAAGTGGGAAAGAGAAAGGAGAGGATTCTAGGCATGGAGGACAGCCAGGGAAAAGGCTTTGAGTCAGGAGGTAGATTGTTGTGTTCAAAGAACAACAAAGATGCCGGCATTACTAGGTCGAGGAGTGAGTGGAGGGTAGTTCAGAAGACAAGAAAGGTAGGAAAGGGATCAGCTTATGAAGGACTTTATAAAAATCAAATAGGGGAGTTTATATTTAATCCTAGTGATATTAGGAATCACTGGAGTTGGGGTGTGACATGAGCTAACCTATACTTTAGGAGGATCAATTTGACAGCTCAGTGGAGGATGGACTAGAGTAGGGAAAAACTTGAGTTAGGGAGACCAATTGGAAGACTTTTACTATAGTCAAGGTATGAGGTGGTAGGACCCCTCACCAGAGTGGTGATAATGTTAGAAAAGAAAAGGAGGCATATGTAAGAGATGAAATAAAGGTAAAATCAATGAGGCTTGGCAACTGATTGGATGAGGGGGGGAGGCGGTGAGAGAGATTCAAGAGTTGGGAATGACACCTAAGGCTGTGAGCCCAGGTGATTGGGAGGATAGTGGTATCTTTGACATTAGGGAAGTTAGGTAAGAAGGGAGGGTTTGGGGGAAAGACAGTGAATTCAACTTTGGATGTGTTGAGTTTAAAGTGTTTGCAGGAAATCCAGTTGGCTATATCTAATAGGCAATTGGAAATACAAGACTGGAAGCTGGGGATAATGTTATAACTGAACAAATGAACAAATAGATTTGGGAATCTTTTGGCATAAAGATGATAGTTGAATCCAATCCAAGGGAGCTGATGATATTACCAAGTAAATTAATATAGAAGGAGAAGAGAAAAAGGCCCAGGACATAACCTTGGGGGACACCTACAATTAGCCTGCTGCATGAAGATCCAGCAAAGGATTCTGAGAGGAAGCGGTGAGACAGGTTGAAGAACCAGAATAGAGCAATGTCATAAAAATGTAGAGAAGAGAATGCTTGGTGGTGGTAGTGAAGGCTGCAGAGGATTCAAGAAGGAAGAAGTTTGAGATAAGGCCATTGGATTTGACAATGAAGAGACCATTGGTAGCTTTGGAGAATGCAGTTTCAGTGGAATGATGAAGTCAGAAGCCAGATTGTGGAGAGTTCAGAGAGAGTGAGAGGAAAGAAAATGGTAGCACAGACTATAGGCAGCTTTTTCAAGGAGTTTTGCTAGAAAAGAGAGAGGAGATAATAGGATTTTAGCTAGTGAGAATGGATGGAATCAAGTGTAGGTTTTTTGAGGATGGAGACCTTTTGGCATGTTTGTAGGCCATAAGGAAGAAGCCAATAGGCAGGGAGGCATTAAAGATTAGTGAGAAAGCAGAGATATAGGGGGGACTTTTTGCTGGAGAAGATGGTATGGGGTCATTTATACATAGAGAGGTTTGCCTTGTCAAGAAGGGCTACCTCTTTGTGTGAGACAAGGATAAAAGAAGAGGTACTGGGGGAAGATGATCCAAGTGATGTGACATGAGGAGGAAGAGAGAAGAGGCAACTCTGGGTGAATGACCTCAATTTGTTCAGTTTAGTAGGAGGCAAGGTTTTCAGTTGAGTAGACATCGTAGAGTTGAATCAGTTCCTTGAAGGGTTAGGATGGGGAAGGGTGGAGAGTATAGGGGTGTGGACTAGAAAAGAACCAAGGGGTAGAAGGATTGGAGGTCATGAGGAGGACAAAGAACAGAATCAGAGCTGGCAAAACTGAGGGAGAGAGGTGGAATGTCAACAGTTTGTGATCAGATAAGGAAATTTAAGAGTTTATGCACATGGTTGAAGTGGGATGGAGGAGAGGGTCACAGGAAATGAGCAAGTTGAGGAACTGGTTGGTTTTAAGTGTTTGAGGGAGTGTTAGTATGTATGTTTGAAGTCCACTTGTATGTGAGGGCAGGAGTTGGGGAAAAGACAAAGATTGTGAGCCAGGCACTGAACTCATTTAGGAAGGAAGGAAAGTTTCCTGCATATTGGTAGATAAGAACTACCTGAATCTTGATTGGGTGATTAGGTATGGCTTAAATGAGCCTCAAAAAAAGAGAGGTTAATGGAAAATAATGGTAGAAGGAGAACCTGGAAGTGCTCTGGTAGTGGGGAGAAAAGAATATTTATAACTTCTCCACTTTGACCAATGAATGAGTGAAATGTATGAGTGAAAATACACCCGCTGTTGAAAAGAGTGGCCAGTGAAACTGTCATTAGGAGGGAGCCAGATCTCTGTGACTGAAAGAAGATAGAAAGAGGTTTAAGATGAAAGCAAACAAATTTCCTTTGGAGCAGGCGTTCCAGAGAGCACAGCGGGAGGGGTGGGCAAATCAGGAGTGAGAATAGGGGGAAAGATTGGATTCCAGGGGGTGGGGTTAGTGGAGGATGGAGGGCTGGAAGGTTAATAGCTGGGAGTGCAGAATCCCAGGGGTAGAGAAAGGTTTTCCAGGATGGAACTGTGTTAATCATTCAGCCTCCCTCAGGCTGGAGCCCTTCTGGGGTATCAGAAAGTAGTGTGTAGCTGGACAGGGGGAGGAGGGACGAAACACAGACATGAAGTTGTAGGGTGCCCCGGAGAGAATCATTACAGTTAGCTCATTGAATTCAAGGCCTGAATCATTTTTGTCTTAGTATCTGCAGGACTTGTCACATAGCTGCTTCATAAATGCTTACTGAATTGGCACTTCCTTTATCCAGATCAGCGCTTCTCAACCTGTGGGTTATGTTCAGTTTAAATACATCCTGCAGATCAGAGATTTACATGACGATTCATAACAGTAGCAAAATTACAGTTATGAAGTAGCAACGAAAATAATTTTATGGTTGGGGGTCACCACAACATGAGGAACTGTATAAAAGGGTAGCGGCATTAGGAAGGTTGAGAACCTCCTACAGCTTACAAACCATCACCTCCTTATCCTCAGTCTTAATGATTCAATCTCATTCCACTAAATTGAGAACCCCCTTTGCCTACCATCAGCCCTATTCTCCTGTGCCCATCCCTTCCATTGTACCTCCTGGAAAATTGGATCTATTGTTAACACTCTATCCTAGACTTTTTTCTCTTTTACTCTTCCCATGTTCTTGCATTCAAGGAAATTTGCCCCTTTCCCAAAGACAGTGCCATCCACTCTAGAATTGGGTTCTCTTCTTAAAATCCTGACACATGGGGTAGGCATAATTCTTGCTTCTTATTCATTTGAATAAGTATTTGCCCCATCTACATCCATGATCCCATTTCTGATGGCACATCTAGGGCCTGAAAGAGCTCAAAGGTCATGGAAAGATAACTCCCTGTTCTCTCCTTTCTATCTTTCTTTACTGCTGACCTAAAGGATTTTTCTGTGCTTTTGTTTTTTAGCTACCTAACTACATCAGCCATAGTCTTTTCTTCTGTTTCTTGACTCTCTAAGGTATGGGTGACCCTTTTCCTTTCCAAGGCCAAGCCTTCTACTTATGCCCTTAATCCCATGACCCTTCTGCCTCTTTTGGGAGTTGCTTTTTAAAATCAATGCATCTTTATCTCTCATCTTCTATTTTTTCCTATTTTCTGCCCCTTTTCCTGCTGCCTAGAAATATGTCCTTCAGAATATCAAGTTATCCTTGAGTTCTGCCAGTTCATCTCTCAGATCCATTGCCTTATTTTACCTTCACAGAACTTCTACCCTAGTTTGGGGCCTTGCTATTCCAGTAACCCTCTAATGGATGGTCCCTTTTCTAGTTGCTCTTCTCTCCAGTCCATCTACCACATCCTTGCTAATATAATCTTCCAAAGGCATAAGTCTGCTCATGTTACTCCCCAGTTCAGAAATCTTCAGAGGCTCTCTATTGCTTCTAGGATAAAATACAAACTCTTCACCCTCACATTTAAAACACTTCTTAGTCATACTATATTCCTTCATATGTTCTGTATTCTAGCCAGACTGGTCTACTGGCCTACTGGCCTGCTTGCTGAAGTAGGCATTGCATTTTTCATCATGGTGCCTTTTTTTCTTTTTCTTTGTTTTTATTTAACATTTACTTTTTAAATCTTTTTTCCCCCCTAAATCCGAGTTCCAAATTCTCTAACTCCTTCCAGCTTTCCCCCCTACCTATTGAGAAGGCAAGCAATATGATCTCCATTATACACGTGAAATCATGTAAAACATATTTCTTTATTAGTCATGTTGTTTTAAAAACAAGGAAATTAAAGAAAGTGAAAAAATATGCTTCAATCTACAGTGTTAATCAGTTTTCTTTATGGAGATAGTGTTTTTCATCATGGGTCCTTTGGAATTGTCTTGGACCATTATCTCGATCAGAATAGCTAAGTTTTTCTACAGTTGATCATTATTACAGTACTGTTGGTTAACTGTACTAGATTCTCCCAGTTCTGCTCACTTCACTTTGCTCAGTTCGTGTAAGTTTTCCCAGGTTTTTCTGAAACCATTCTGTTCATCATTTCTTATAGCACAGTAGTATTCTGTCAGAGTCATATACCACAACTTGTTCAGCCATTCTCCAAATTTTGGATATCCTCTTAATTTCCAGTTCTTTGCCACCACAAAAAGAGCTGCTATCAATATTTTTGTATGTATTTTGTACATCCTTTCCCTTTTTCTTTGATTTTTGGGATAATAGTGGTATTGCTGGGTCAAAGAGTATGCACAATTTTATAGCTCTTTGGGTATGGTTCCAAATTCAAGTCCAGAATGGTTGGATCAGTTCACAACTCTACCAGGAGTGTATTAAATTTTCCTATTTTTCTACATCTCCTCTTATATTTGTCATTTTCCTTTTCTGTCATATCAGCCAATCTGATAGGTTTGAGGTGATAACCCAGAGTTGTTTTAATTTATATTTTTCTAATTATTAGTGATTTAGGGCATATTTTCATTTGAATATAGATAGCTTTGATTATTTTGTTTGAAAACTGCCTGTTCATATTCTTTGCCTATTTATCAAATTGGAGAATGGCCTTTATTTTTATAAATTTGGCTCAGTTTCCTATATATTTGAGAAATGAGACCTTTATCAGAGATACTTGCTGTAAAAATTCCCCCTTCCCCATTTCTTGCTTTCCTTCTAATTTTGGCTGCATTGGTTTTGTTTGTGCAGACCCTTTTAAATTTCATGTAATCAGCATTTTTCATTTTACCTCCTGTCATTCTCTTGTTTGGTCATAAATTCTTACCTTATCCATAGATCTAACAGATAATTATTTCTGTGTTCCCTTAATTTGCTTATGTTATTACCCTTTATGTCTAAATAATGTACACAGTTTGACCTTACCTTGGTATATGGTGTGAGATATTGGTCTATGCCTGACTGCTTTCCAGTTTTCCTAGTAGTTTTTTGTTGAGTAATGGATGCTTGTCCCAAAAGCTTGAATCTTTGGGTTTATTAAACACTAGATTGCAGTAATCATTTACCTTTGCATATTGTATACTTGCTCTGTTCCACTGCTCGACCACTTTATTTCTTAGCCAGTATCAGATTGTTTTGATGATCACTGCTTTGTAGTATAATTTGAAATCTGGTACTGCTAGGTTGCTTTCCTTTACCTTTTTTCCATTGGTTTCCTTGACATTCTTGATCTTTTGTTCTTCCAGATGAAGATGATGAATTTTGTTATTTTTTTCTACCTCTATAAAATAATTATTTGGTAGTTTAGTTGGTATGGCACTGAATAAATAAATTTTAGGTAGAATTGCCATTTTTGTTATGTTGGCTTGACCTACCCATGAACAATTAATATTTCTCTAATTGTTTTAAGCTGTCTTTATTTGTGTGAAAAGTGTTTTGTAATTGTGTTAATGAAGTTCTTGGATGAGTCTTGGCAGATACAATCCTAAATATTTTATGCTCTGCAGTTATTTCCAATGGATTTTCTCTATCTCTTCCTGCTAAATTTTATTGGGATGTGTGTGTGTGTGTGTGTGTGTATGTTAATGTTTTAAATGATTTAAAATTTTATTTTATATCCTGCAATTTTGTTAAAGTTGATTGTTTCTGATTGGTTTTTGGCTGATTCTCTAGGGTTCTTTAAGTATGCCATCATATAGTCTGCAAAGACCATTAGTTTTGTTTCTCAGTGCCTATTCTTATTCTTTCAATTTTCTTTTCTTACTGCTATAGTTAGCATTTCTAATACACTATTGAATAATAATGGTGATAATGGACATCCTTGCTTCACTTTGGATCATATTGGATTGCTTCCAGTTTATAGATAATGCCCATTATAGATAAGGCTCAATCTTCACGTTAAGAAAAGCTTCATTTATTCCTTAATAGGAATGTGTATTGTATTTTGTCAAGCCTTTTCTGTATTGATATAATCATGATTTTTATTGTTTTTGGTGTTGATATGACCAATTATGCTTATGGTTTTCCTAATATTGAACCATTCAAATCCACCTCATGTTACCTTTGTACAGGATGTCCCAGATGCCTAGGTTGTACTCCTTTTCTACTCCTTCCTCTTAGCCTTAACTTCCTTCAAGACTTAAGTCAGGAACCACAACCTCTGTAAAGCCTTTTTTGATTTATCCATACCCTCCTCCAATTGTCAGTGTTCCTTTCCTGCTCAAATACTTTGTTTTTTCTTATCTCTGTAGCTGTTTTACCTCCTTAGTAGAGTATAAGTTCTTTGATGACAGGAAATGTTTTATTTTTGTCTTTGCATTGGTGGCACCTAGCACAGTGTCTTTCACATACTAAATTTTTAGTAAATATATATGCTAAGTATTTGCTCCTTTAATTTTAGGACTACATGAAAGAGGGACTATTTATTTTATGTGGCACCCATAAGGCAAAACTGGAATTGATGAGTAGAAGTTAGAGGAAAAAAAGATTTTGGCTCAATATCAGAAAGAATTTTCTAACTATTTTCTACCTGTTCATTCAGTGAGCATTTATCTATTTATCTATTTATTTATTTTTGCTTTTTGGAGGGCATTTGAGGTTAAGTGACTTGCCCAAAGTCACACAGCTAGTAAGTGTGTCAAGTGTCTGAGTCTGTATTTGAACTCAGGTCCTCTTGAGTTCAAGGCTGGTGCTCTGTTCACTGCGCTGCCCTAGCCACCTCATCAGTGAGTATTTATTAACTGTCTGCTATGTAAGTAGAGGATTGAATTCTGGGAATACAAAGACAAAGTGGAAAACAGTCATTGCCCAAACAGAATACATTCTACTGCTAGCTCACAGTAGAACAGGCTGCCTTGTAAGATACTGCATTCCTGTCGCTGAAAGTTTCCAAACAGAGGCTCTGGAGTGTTAGGAGCCTTACAGTAGGGATTCTGAAATGAGGTAGGAGCTTGGTCTAGGTGATGACCTTTTGTGGCTTCTGCCAGCATGTTTCTTATAGGGGTTGGACTAGATGACCCTTAATCCCTTTCAACTCAGAGATTTTTTTTTTTGAGAAATCACATTGATCAGATTAGAACTGAACAGGTCTAAGAAAGGGAAATGAATGTTCTCCCTAGTAAAAATGCCATCTGGTTCCACCCTGTTGAATTATGGTAGAAATTTCATTCAGAACTCCCCTTTGGATTTTTGAAAAGTGTGCATGTGTGTGAGAACAAAACCTCCCCATATGTGCAGCAAAAAACAAAACAAAGCAACACTTGGGAAAAACGCCCTTTCCTACCGGCTGTGCTAATTCCAGGATGGCTTCATCTCACTGGAGGCATTGTGGGATGCTTTTGGGAAAACCTTATTGATGTAATTGTACCTAAGATTATGTAGTAATAAACCTTCTCTTCTAGCTGATGAATATTCAAGTCAAAATTGAGTGATTTTGGAAATCCTCAGTTTTTAAATGGCTTCTTTGTGTCACCAAAGCCAGTCATGTTCACAGCTTGCTTGATGAACTGACTGTGAGATTTAATACCTGGGTGAGAAAAGGGTACAGATTGACCAGACCTGCAACCAGTTAACCCTTTCTTTTTTCCTATTGCTTTAGGCCAATGCACTGCTGATTCGAGAGGTGGATGTTGAAAAGGTCACAACATTTGAGCATCAATATGTAAGTGCAATTAAGACTTTGTGGAATGACCCTGGAATCCAGGAGTGTTATGACAGGAGGCGAGAATATCAGCTCTCCGACTCAGCCAAATAGTAAGTATGGGATCTGTCTGACACTTAGTAGAAAAACAGGAACTGTGACAAATGAGACTGTGTCTGAGTTGCCCATAGATTCTCTGTGCTTGGCTGGATTTTTCTGAAAATTCAAGAAATTGTCCTACTTTAATTCTGTTAGAACAGGCTTTTGCCACATTAGGAGAGCCCCTGATCAGGTCTTGGCTCTGTTTTGTTTGTGGAATGACCAGAACAGGTAAATTCCTGTAAGATTCCCAAAGGGATAGAAAGATTGCAGTCTGGGGATTTATTGTTAGTCTGTCACTTTCTGAAACAAAATACCCCAAACTGAGGGTGCCTATGTAAGTTGGTGGTTACTAATATGGCGGTATCTGTCAGTGTTTATGTATTCTTAAATACGAACAGACTGACTTCTTCCTGGGACTGGTCAGCCAGGTGTCTCAAGATTCCTAGCATTCCCCTCAGTCCCTTCTCCCAGCTTCCTGCTGAGTGTGCATCTGCCTTCATTTAGGAGACAGTGGGTAGCTTTGACTGTAGGATGGACACATGGCACTGTTTCCATTGGAAGTGATTCCAAGTGGCTCTTGTCCACTGGTAGCCAAGTGAGAACATCAGAGAAGCTAGGTGGGAGAGCAGAAAAGGCTGCTGGGTCACTTTGACCATCCCTCAAATCATTGCATGTTTTTTGTATTAGTCTACTTGGTAAATTGTATTATCTAAGGGGCTAAGAGGTTTTCTTGATTTGGGAAAATAAGATCACTGACTTATTTGAAGCCATATTTCTAAGGCAGTGATGCAAAAGACTGCTTCCTGCTCTTGTGCTTGAAAGACCTTAGCCCCACTAGTGATCAAGGTGGTTTTTTCTCTGAGGTTTTCTCACCCTGTATGGCCCCAAAGCCCAGTACTTCGTAGAGCCACTGATACCTTCTTCCTGCCAGTTCTCCAATAACCTATTGGTAGTATCTGTCCTCAGCAAAGTCTCTTATAGGGAAGGAGAGGGTATGAAATATGTATATTCATTCTTCCTCTTTTCCTCATTAGTTAAACATATTTAGGAAGCATAGAGCTTATAGCCAACAGAGAGATGAAAGAAAGTGCTGTAAGCTTGCAAGAGAGAAACATCATTGCTAGCAGGGAAGAAAAGACTGTCTTTGTTGAGGAGGCAGCATCAGAGCCAGGTCCTTAAAAGCCAGGTTTTCATTAGGTGGAGATGGACAAGGGGACTGCAGGATCCTGAGAAGGAGGAATGGGTGTGAGGAGAGGAAAGCATGAAATTGCATAACAGGGACAGCAAAGAGTCCTGTTTGGGTGGGATGTAGAGTACATGGTAGTATGGAGGGTGAGAGAAGAACAAAGGTAGAGAGTGACCAAATTGTGCATGACCCAGAACACTGGACTTGGGAATTTGGACTTTCTCCTTTAAGTACTAGGGAGCTAGTGAAGACTGAACAGAGGAATGTCAGAACCAGAACAGTTCTTTAAGGAAGAGTGATTTGTCAATATGTGCAGGATGATTTGGAGGAAGGAGAGATGGTGGCCAGAAGGTGGGTCAAGAAGCTGCTGCAGTAGTCCCGTTTGGGTGGTTATGAGGGTCTCTATGGGGTAATAGCTGTGGGAATAGAAAGAAGAGAGTGAGTAGAAAATATTACAGAGATAGAATGGTAGATCTTAGTGACAGGGTCTGAGGGATGAGATACAAGGAAAAAAGTGTTTAAGGTAGTAACAGTTTTTGAGCCTGGGTGCTCTTAACAAAACATGTTCCCATTTCTGATGGCACATCTTGAGCTTAAAGGAGCATCAAAAGTTATAGAAGGATAACTCCCTACTCTCCCCTTTCCCTATTTCTTTATATTGCAGACCTAAAGGATCCTCCTTCCTTTGCTTTTGTTTTTTTTTAGCTACCTAACTGATGTTGACCGTATTGCTACCACTGGGTACTTACCCACCCAACAGGATGTGCTGCGGGTTCGAGTCCCCACAACTGGGATCATAGAATACCCTTTCGACCTGGAGAATATCATCTTCAGGTACCTAGATCCCACTTGCTGGGTGGATTGATCGTGTTTGGATTGAATCATGTACAGGGTGTTTCCAGAGCCTAGTGGAGGGACTACCCCTAGACTTAGAACTGCAGGTCTGTGAGCATCCCAGCCTAAGCAAGATTATCGAGACTTTAAAGTGGAAAACTGGGCAGGACCTTGGTCATTAGCATCAGTGCCCAGCAGACCCCTTCTTCCCCTGCCCCCCCTTCCTCCCACCACAGTATATCCTATTGCACAAAGAGACTTCAGCTGGGGAGTTCTGATTCAGTTTGCTTGTCTCCTAGAGGCACTTGTCTAATCTGATCTTCAATGCCACCAGTTTTAGGGAATGGAGCAAGAGACCTGTTGTGGAGTAGGCCCTTCTTTAACCTAAATTTCAGTTGACCCACAGATCAGCTCCTTTAAAATGACTTTTCCTTACTCACTCCTTACTGCAGGCATTCCTTTGCACTATCTGTTCTGTGAATGATGCCTCTTCATGTCTGGTTTTCTCAACCTGGCCACATATCCCTCCAGAGGGCTTAGCTGCTGGCACAGTAGACATCCATCACCCTGTAGCTCCTGATATATTTCTACTCACAGATTTGGAGCATAGGAACTTTTAATGTAGGGAAGCTTAATGAAATTTGTCGAGACTACTTTCAAAAACGTTTTCTCTTTGGGTACAGGGCTCTAATACATCACTATGACATAGGCTAACTAGCTAGGGGAAAATTTTAAATTGTTACAGAGGCTGTGACATGAACTTGGTGCTTCTTTTATTAAACATGTTACAGACGGTGAGTAAGTAATGGTAGGCTCGCCTGGGATTCTAGAAAGGTGTGTGGTAGAGGACCAGGTCTTCTATTGCTGTAGCCCAGTACCTGGGTGCCATTATAAGGGTCTTCACTGGGGTTCTGTAGAGAGACAGTGTTACTAAACTAGTCCCCTTCATTTAAGTTAGCATAGCAGTGTTGAGCTCCATACTTTGGGGAAGGAACCCATTCAGCCTTTAACATGGATTAATTTGGGTGGTTGATTTAATTGACTGAGCACTTACTCTGAATTCAGTAAATCAGAATTCTAGAATTCAAAGTACTTTTAAGAAGGCATCTAATCCTACCTCTGCCTGAAGCATGAATTCCCTCTCCAGGGTCCTGGCAAGTGGTTGTCTAGCCTGTGCTTGGATAGCTCTGAGCTCTGCAGGACCAATATTCAGGGAACATGTACTTCCTTCTTTGGGAGATAGCATGCCAATTATTGATCTGAACTGTTGGTAAGAGGATGCCCCATTGTTGATGGATTCACAGTGGGAAGACCTAGGGACAAACCTTCCCTAAAGTTACTGACCACTCTCTGGAATGTATTTTCCCTTCTCAGAATGGTGGATGTTGGTGGACAGAGATCAGAGCGAAGGAAGTGGATACACTGCTTTGAAAATGTGACATCCATCATGTTTTTAGTTGCTCTTAGTGAATACGACCAAGTTCTAGTGGAGTCTGACAATGAGGTAAGTGAACCTTTGGAACAAGGGAATAAGGGTGGGGGGCAGGGAAAGACAGAGAATTCTGAGCCCTCATAATAATTTGTATTTACAAAGGATAATAGAATTGAAGGAGTCCTTATGTCCAGCCTCTGCCTTTATACTTTACAAACTATTTTCCTTGCATCAGCCTTGTGGGTGGAGAACAGATAGTGAATGTTGTATTTTCCAGATGTGTAAAAAAACTTGGAAAAGACTGAGAGGTAAAAGTACTTACTCCAAAACACGTGGCTTAGTAAGCAGCAGATTAAAACTCATTTCTCCTGAAACCAGATTTGTGCCCTCTCAGCCAAACTAGGGGTTGTTAACACAGAGTCTGTAAAATTTTAAAAAATATTTTGATAACTAGATTTTAATATGATTGTTTTCCTATTTAATCTATAAATTTTATTTATTTATTCTGAGAGGGGCTTCATAGGTTTCAAGGTGTCTCTGACAGAAAAGGTTAAGACACGCTGCTCTAAAACCTTTCTGTCTTGCCAGATCCTGGAGGTGGCAAATTTTGAGACATAAGCCTTAATTGATTTTTCCATTTGGGTTCAGACACTTAGAAAAAGATGCCGTAGGACTAAGTAATTTGTCCATGTGAGAATGTAGGGTTTGTAGAGTATTATGAAATCTCTCTGAGAGCAGTGTTGCTATGTTCTTGTGCGTGGGTTTGTAGTTTTTCTTGCCTTTGGGGGAAGGGAGCTTTCAGTCTGCTGAACTTGCTCTGATTGACCCTCACCCTGCCTCACCTACTTTCCCTTTAACTGATCTCTGGTTCTGAGATGGCTTTCTCTTGGTGACCAATGGCTATAGCAGTTCTATTAAATTAGGAAAACCAGGAAATGGGTTTTAATACCTGTAGGCACATTTTCGAGCTCTGGTTCCTCTGAGTTGTGGTAGTAGTTGGGGTCATGGACAGGAGAGAACGTGCCGATGGAAAGGGCGGTTATTTGGTTGGATGCTTGCTGTTCTGTGGACTTGTCCTTAGGAATTCCTAAAGAACAGAAAGAGAGACCTTTGTAGTTAAATGTATATGTCAGTGACAGAGTGATTGACCTTTCCGTCTTTATTAAGATGTTTCCAAACTCAGTCACCAGCTATTTATTAAGTCTCTGCTTTATGGCAGACACTATGCTAAGTGATAGGAATACAAAGAAAAGCCTAAAGAAAAATTGTCCGTTAACAAAGTGTGTTCTTCCTTTTCCTCTTTTCTCCTTTCCTGGTAAGAACCGAATGGAGGAGAGTAAAGCCCTTTTCCGGACCATCATCACTTATCCCTGGTTCCAGAATTCCTCAGTAATCCTCTTCCTCAACAAGAAGGATCTGCTGGAAGATAAAATCTTGTACTCTCACCTGGTGGACTATTTCCCAGAGTTTGATGGTAAGACTCTCTAGGAGGGAGAAGATTTTAAAGGGGAGAAGGGTTCATTGGACTTACCATGTAATTAGAAATTACATGTAGTAATTGGAAATTAGAAAAATCTTCTCACTAAGACTGACCTTCCCTTTGATTGTAAGTAAAAGTTGTGCTTTCTAGAGCAAGCAGTGCTCTAGCCAAGCCCCTTCCAGAAACCTCTTGGCAAATGGTGATGCCATCTGGCAGCAGTTGATTGTTAAATGGAAGGATGTGATAGAGACACATTGATTTGACCTCAGGCAACTTGAAACAGAAGTGTAGAGGATGGCTATCTGGCCAGACTGGTCATCGAGTTAGTTCTGGCCATTTTGAGGCAGATAGGTAGGGGTGGGGCCAGTGGGCAGGAGGGGCAGTGTTGCAGCGAGGGCTCCCTCTGCTGGCCGCTGTCAGTCAGCTAGCTATAAGGCCATCGGGCATTCTGCCAGTCAGGGAGTGCCAGGCTTGGTGTTCGGTTGAATTCCTGTCACTCAGTAGTCTGCCTGCTTCCATGAGGGAGAAAGTAGCTTTGATTCATTGTGGATGAGAGGGTGCCATCAATGTGCAGCTCTCCAGGAGCATCTAAGAGAAGAAGAGAGTGTCTGGTGTCAGAGAGAGATCACCTTCAGTCCTCTCATCAGAACGTGGCTATGCTGATACTAGAACACAAAGGAGATTCAAAAGCCATTGCCTTTGAATTTCTCCATCAACCAACTTTTCTTTTTTTTAACCAACACTAAGAATTAGTATAAAGGAGAACCCTGCATGTTCTTAAACTTTCTCTTATCAGAGAATCTAGTAACTGAATAGGGAGCTAGCCCATGCACATTTGGAAGAGGGAGACAAAAGAAGCACAGATAGAGCACTAATTACAATGTCGGGAGCTGGCTTTGGATCATTGCTGCCTCATCCTGTGTACATCTGCTCAGGAATGTGAAATCCAGTTCTGCTGAGAAGAATTGACTTGGTTCTAGACAGATGTCTTGGTTTGCTTCTCTTCCAGGCAAACTGCCTTGATGTAGTGTAAAAGCAGCATGAAGGGTTTAGAGGCTTAATGTAGCATGGGGTTAGATAATTAGAATAACAACAATACCTAATGTTTCCCTTTTGAAACACTTTTTTTATTCATAAATTGCTTAATCACTTAACTTCCCTCTGAGGTAGGGAATGCTGGCTCTCTGTACTTTTTTTGAGATACAGGGGAAGGAGAGAGGTAGTTGGACATTTCTCAGCCTTGTTCTCTGAGTAGGACCATTTTCCTTAATAATAGGAGATGGTGCTTAATTTTTTATTGCCATTTTAAGATAGTTTTTTTTATTGATGTCACTTAGTTTTATATCACCTTCATTTCTGTGTGCATTCTTCACCTCATCCTGCCATCTCCTGCAAGTGGAGGAGAAAAAAAACTGTCCAGCTGAACAAGGGAGCCCTTCTAGAGAGCCCCAGTAGTATGTGCACTTCTAGGACTCTGGGAGCAGAGCAGGGAGAGAGGAGCAGGTTTTCAATTTTTCTCAAGGGCCCATTTTGGCTATTATAATGATGCACAGGCTTAATATTATTATTATTATTTTTTTTTTACCAAGAAAACAGGTTTTGTAACTTTGTGATCAACCTTTCTGTCTGTAATGGCCAGTCACCTTTCAAATCGAACAAATGTTTAAGTACCTGCTTTCTCCCAAGGACTGGTCTTGGTGCTATGCATACAAAGACAAAAAGCTTTCGAAACTGCCTGGCTTCAAAGTACATACATTCTTTTTTGAGATTGGAACTGTGTCCCACAAGCTAGTGGTAATCTAGTGCTCCGGGGAGGAAGACCTGTTTTACCTTGACTTTTCACTCTCTCCCTTTTGTCCTTTTTTTTAAAATAGAAAATTTTACTTGGCTCTAACTGGCCCTTTGTCCTTTCTTAACCCACCTTCTCATTCCTACCCCTGGGCCAAACTCTGTCACGGTGTTGCTTCTAGAGGATTTTACCTCCCAAGAAGGGAGCTTCTTGTTCCCATGGAGTCTCTTGCTCCTGGCGACCAGAGGGAAAGGTGCTTTCTAATGTCTGACAAATGTGGCCAGACACATAGCAGGATTAGTGGTGCTTCAGCTTCTGGCTGGAGAAGTGAGGCCTTCTGTGTTTTGTTCAATGGAGTCTGACTTTGAGTCACAGAAAATGAGAGTTGCCGGGCATTTCAGAGACTGCTAGTCTAATTGATACCTGAACAATAACCCTCTCCCAAGCACTCAACAGGGCCCAGCCAGACTTTGCTGAAGGCCTCTGATAAGGGATCTCTTCCTCTTGGGGATGCTGCAGTTACTGGGAGGCTCAATCCTGACTGCAGGTGTAGACTTACTCCTGCTTTCTGGGACCTAGAAGAGAAAGTAGTTTATGATGCAAGTGACAGCCCTTCACATGCATGAAAATAGTTGGTCCCAAGTCCCCTAAACCCTCTCTTCTCCAGGCTAACCATCTGCGGTTCCTCCTGGGGATCATCCTCATATGATAATGTGCTTTGCCACCTCCCTATCCTCTGCTGGACCTGCTGATCAGTGTTCTTTTAAACACAGAAATTAAGATGTCATTTGGTCAGAGCAGAGGACAGTGAGTGACACTACCACTGTAGTTGTCGTCAGAGATTCTCTGTTGTTTCTCAGTGTGAGCTAAAAATCTCATTCGTTTTCTTGGCCTCTATGTTATATTACTGACTTAACAATTTCATACAAATTACTTCTTAGCCACACCTTCCCCATCTTGTACTTGTTTAGTTGATCTTTCAAATCTGAGGGTGAAACTTAACATTTATCCCTATGAAACTTCTTCCTGATAATTTTTGTTCCCATATTCTAGCCAATCGAGAGCTTTTGGGATCCTGATTCTGCCACCCTGTGTGTTAGCTTTCTCTTCTCATTTCTGCCAGTGCATGCCATCTAGGCCTTTATCTAATTCATTGATAAAAATGTTCGATAGCACAGGCCCAGCCTAGATCCCTGGGTTCTCCACTGGAGACCTTCCAAGTTGGCATCAAATAGAAACCATTACTCTTCTTTGGGTCAGGACATTCCACCAGTTCCAAATCTTTCAAATTGTTTGGTTATCTAATCCACAACACATTTTCCACAAGAATAGCATGGAAGGTTTTGTCATGGGAAAATGGGCGTACAAGTAGACAGATGCGTGCGCACGCACACACACACACGCACACACACACACACACGCGCACACACACACACAGACACACACACACACACACACACACACACACACACACACACACACCCCTTTCCTGATCTACTGGTCTAGGAATTATGTCCCAAAAGAAAATAAGGGTTGTCTGGTATCACCTGTTGTTGACGAAGATGTGCTGAATCTTACTGATCCTAAGATGCTCACTAGCCATCTCTTTTAGTAACATGTTTCAGAATCTTGCCAGGAGTCAAAAGTAAGTTCATTCACTTAGTTTGCTGACTTTATCTTGTTCCCCTTTTTGAAAACTTGGGACATTTGCCCTTCTCCAGTACTGTGGTATCTCTGACTTTCTAGAGCTTTTCAGGAGCCACTGACAGTGACAACACAGTTGTCAGTCCTGTCAGACCCCAAGGCTACGGTTCCTCTGCCTCTGAGGACTTAGAGAGAGCCTCCCGTCTGTGCCTTTGCGTGCTCTTTCATGGACCTGGTTTTTACTGTCACCGGTTAGATTCCTCGTTTTTCTGAGCTCAGGGCAATAAGGGTGGTTCTCATACGAATGAGGTCCAACTGGATTTCTCTTTTTATTGGTGCCCTTCTGCAAGTTTTAACAATTTATTTTGTAATGAATTGTCTGAGTACATGTTGTCCACGTCTCCTCTGGGGCACGTACACACCCTCCAACGTGATATGAACTCCTCGAGGACAGGGACTGGTGGTTGGTTTTTTTATTTGTTTATTTGTTTTTGTTTGTTTGTCTTTGTATTCCAGTGCCTGGCCGAGGCCCTGTCCTAATAAATGTTTGTTAAATGCTTAATGGGTAAATTAAAGACAGTTAGATGTTCCCTTAGTATTTCCTTCTTGATCTTGGGTGTCAGATCCCTATTGCTGGTTTGTTTTGTCCTTTCCTATGAAAAGAATTCTGCTTGGAAGACAAGACAGACACACGAGTTATGCAGCCTAGCCTTTTCTTTCTCATGAGCTGTCACTGTCCTATCCCTATTGAGCTGTGGGTCTGTTCCTTCTCTGATATTTTCTCCAGGATACCTCACCCTTTCTTTCTACCCCCTGTCTGACAACATTCTGTTTTCTCTTCCTTCTACACTCTTCTCTCACTGGAAAAAAGAAAAGAAGCAACTCCTTTGGCCAGTATGGTCAAGCAAACCAATTCCTGCATTGGTCAAGTCTGCTGTTGGCTCTGAGCCTATTATTCCTGTCAGGAGGGGTGGGATGTTTTGTCGCTGGTCCTTCTCCCAGCCTCTGCTCAGTCTCAGCATTTAGTTCTCTTAACGTTGCTCTGTTGGGGCCACACTGCCCTTTGAGCATTTGTCCTTGTTCAGCCTTGTTACTCACCTTTACTTCCAACTTGTGTGCCTATTTTTTAAGAATCTAGGTTTTTGGTGAATTCCTTGTTTATCTGTGTCATCACTTACACAGCTCTACTTTTTCTTCCTCATTGCAGTTGCTTCAAAGCCTCAAAGTCTGACTTGAGTGCTTCTTATCTCTTCTGACCTGCATTTCCTTGTAAAATATGAGTCTGCAAGATGCTACCTATTTTCTCTCTGAGCCCATTGATCTTTTATTTCCCCAGACCCAGGAGTCACATAAGACTATGCCCTGCTTTTCTTCTCTGCCACAAATTCTGAGATGGAATGGTTGCTTCCCCTAAGGCTTTTTTTTTTTATCATTTCTACCCAGTAACTAATTTTTCCTTTCATGAAAATCAGATCCAGGATGTAATTTTCTTTTGTTGATTCTTTTACTTTTTTAAGGATGAAATTATCATTAATGCAAATTACTGATTTTATTACCTGCTCTGTTTGGGGGTGGGTTTACTCTTCACCAACTGCCATCTTCCATCATTTCTAAATCTTATAATTTGTTTTCCAAATCCTTCATATACTTCCTAGTTCTAGCTAAGTGGTGTCTTATATACTTTAGTGATAAAAGTATTTCTGCTTTTGCATCCATTTAGCTATGCCCAATGTCTTTGGATTTCCTTATAAAGAATATCTTTCTATTATACAGTCCTAATCTTCTTCTCTCCCCTCTGCCCCACTTTTTAACCTTTCCTGTTTTAATCAAATAAGGGATACCCATCCAATTCCATAATCTAGTCATGGGTCTCATTTGATCAAGTCTCAGTGAAACCTGTTTGTGAAGGCATCTGCATCCCTGCACTGATATTTCTAGGTCACCTTGCTTGTTTCCCATATTTTAAAACCTTTTATCTTCAATGCTGTTACTGAAGAGGCCTAAAGAAGGGAGGAGATGGATCAGAGAAGGGAGTCCTAGAGAAGTGACCTGAGAACAGGACTTAGCTGAACAGCAGACCTCACAATAGTGGTGTCAAGATGAGGTCATTTTTTTGGGAGCAGTGAAGCAAAGGGGCTGGTTAGAGACAGAGATAGAATATTGTGTTTGGAATAAGTTGGAGGAGATTCATAAAGTTCAGCTTTTATGGCTTGAGTGTGGCAGTTTGGGGGTTGTTGTTTAGGAATTAGTACTGACTACTACGGAGCTAGATTTTTGAGAAAAACAGTTTGATGGAAGACTTGGAAAATGTCAGTTTCACTAGAATTTCATAGAATCATAGAACAAGATAGGTTCAAAGAGATCCTAGAACATAGAATGTTAGTGTTTGAAGATGTTTCAGAACATGGGTTTTTAATGTGTCATTCATGTAAGGGGTCTGTGGAGAGAGTTCAGGGGATCTTTGAACTTGAATGGGGAAAACACTGAGACACACACAGACACACACACAAACATACACACACACACACACACACACACACACACACACACACACACACACACGAGAAGCCCTGCCTTCGAACAAAGAAGTTAGAATGTTAGAGATAATGAATCCCGCTCCCTCATTTTCCAGATGGGGACATTGAATCCCAACATGGTTATATGACTTAATCCCATTTTAGTGGCACAACCGAGACTAGCCCTTCACTTGTTCTGTGCCTAGAACAGTGTTAAGCATATAGGTATCTCAATAATTTTGAATTGAATGAAATTGAATTATTAATACATTGACAGTCTAGAAGGGCTTGATGCCTTCTCTTGGGTCCTTGTGGAGGGCCTACACTCTCAATCTAGAGAGATGCAATTGAATATAGTCCCTGCAGTCTCTTGGGTTGTGAATATAACTGACTCACTTTATCTTTGCTTCAGGACCACAGAGGGATGCCCAGGCAGCCAGGGAGTTTATCCTCAAGATGTTTGTGGATTTGAACCCAGACAGCGACAAAATCATCTACTCTCACTTTACATGTGCCACAGACACGGAGAACATCCGCTTTGTCTTTGCTGCTGTCAAAGACACCATCCTACAGCTCAATCTGAAAGAATATAACTTGGTCTGACCCTGCTTTCTCCCCTAAGAGGCCTCAACGTGAAGAAAAGACCAAAAAAAAAGTTTTTTTTTTGAAAAAAAAATTACAGGAAAAATATCTTTACTTTTTAATGATGTAATGATTGCCAATTGTCTGATCTGTGGAGTGGCGAATTTTGCTCAGTGTTACCTTGGATCTCATGTCTCTGTCCACAGGAGTAGTTGATTTTTTTTCATATTTTTAACAAATGGCTTTTATTTCACAGTTATCAGGGGATACACTTCACTCTTCTCCACACCTTGTGCACCTCTTCACCTTTTGCCAACAGCAAAGGCGGCCTTCTCGTGGGCTCAATTTTTTGTCGCTCGCTTTTTTTAAAAAAACAACAAAACAAAAACTAAGCAAAAAACTCTACCCTATTTTCGGTTACAAGTTCCCACCTCTTGGCCAAGTTTTATGGATTCATTGAACTTATTGGGGGGCAGAGGGAACCAATATCCCTCCCCCCCCTTAGCTCTAGGGGGCCTCTGTCAAGATTGCCAGACCTGCTTGCTTCCCTCTTCCCTGCTTGGTCCAGGCTCCACAGCCCACTGTGATGATATTGGGGTTGGGGAGTGGTGTTCCTCCCAAGAATGGAAGCAAAAGCCCCCACCCATCCAATGACCAACAGACCCCAACAAGCCATGCCCCTGCCTCCTTCAGTGCATCATATAATATAGTCTGGGTTTTTAAAAGTTTTTTTTTTCTTTCTTCTTGATTATAAAAGATATGGAGACTGTAATTTTTCTTTTTTTAAGTTATTGTTGTTCTATATATAGTTTGCTACAGGCTGTATTTTCGTTCAGTGGGCTCTGAAAGGTGGGAGCTTGGCCAAGCAACAGCTGCCAATCCTTGGGAAGTGCCTGACTGTATCTTTTTTTGGGTGGGTGGGTGGGTGAGTGGGGGGTGGGGTGGGAATACTCATTATGCTCTGTTGATGCAAAAGGATCTCCCAAGCTGTGCCCTCCTCATTTGTAAGTGGGTAGCAGCCCCTTTCCCCAAGCCTCCCTTTTCTTGGTGTGGTGAAGATGTTCCAGTGTACCGAGCGATTCAGCACACGCATCTAACACCAAAGTCTTGTGGTTGATTTGGAGGTTTTCCTTGGGGGTTCCTGAGCTCCCACCTCTACTTCTGGCTTTTTAGCATGCTGCTGCCCATGGCAGGGAAATCAGATTGTTCACATGCAGCTCTGCAGACAGCTCCTGCTCTGCCCAGGCCTCAGGTTCCTCTGAAGGGCCTATGTCAGACCATGCAGCCATACAGATCCCAGGGGCTTGGTCTGGCCCGTCGAGGGGGACAGGCAGGAGGAGCGTTCCTTTTAAGTGATCTCAAGGGAAAGAGGAAGGAATTGTTTCCTTTTTTGTTAGAAGGAAAGAGGACTTCTTCAGAAGCTTCTCAGACCTGTATTCCAGAGTCTGATGTGGCTGCTCAGTAGCCATTGGTGACTCCTTGTCAAAGCACTTGCACAGATTGCTGTCCAGAGCTGCCTGTGCCTGGGGTCAGAGTTTGGGGAGGGGGGGCAGCACAGGCACTTTTTTTTTCCAAGGGAGGTGGGTCTACAGGCATTGCCAAAGTCAGAATCAGGCTGTTTAGGCAAGAAGGTCGGGTGCCTTAGAACCATAATGGACATCCAGGGCTTGCAAATCAGCCTGAATCCCAGGTGCCAAAGGAAGCAAGTGTTTCACTTGGGTCCTTTTGAAGTTGAGGCCAATAGAGGTGCCAAATGCCAATGCCTCCCTAGGTTTCCACTGAAGAAGACAGCAGCATCCAATATCTGAGGGACATCTCCACTGGAAGCAGTGGGAAGGCCGGCCCCTTGCTGCCGGCAGGATTGTGCCCTGCCCTTCCCCAGCCCTGCTTCAGTAGCACTTAGGACGGACCCTGGTGGATGGAGCATGAAGAACCCCTTCCCCCAAAGCAGACTGTTTGAAAGAAGGCATCCCAGTTTGGGTTTCTTTCTCTCCTCTCTTTTTTTCCCCTAGGGGGAGGGAAGGGGAGATTGGCTTTATCGTTTTATTGTAGACTGAACACTTCAGTGTTTTTTTGCACAAAACGTAACGGGAAATGAACCGCCGGAGATGCCTTTGATCCATAACACTAAGTCTGGAGCTTACACTTCAAGTAGTCTGTTGTGTGGTTTGTTTCATTTCTTTTGGCTGTCATGTTCTCCCCCTCCCCCCTTTTCTTCCTCCCACCTCCACCCCTCTTCATCCCTTCAGCCTCCTTCCTGCCTTTTGGTGTGTATGAGGCAAGGGCCATCAATGTTGTATCTCAGAAAGCACTGTGGGAGGCAGTACACCATCTGAGCCTGCCCAGAAGCACTCAGCCCTCTGGCTAGGTGGGCTCGTGCCTAAGGACAAGAAGGCCGGCATCTGGGACAACAGCTACATTCCACATTGTCTAGTTATAACCCCCTGTAGGGGTGACTAGCTGCTTGGAACCAGTTTCCCTCTTGTGTCTATGCCAAAAAAAGGTCTTTTTGTAGCATGAAATCATGTAAGAGGATTTTTACCAGAAACCTAAACCATACACCAAACATACCCAACTTCTTGGGGTGAGTCCAAATAGCTTACTTAGGGAGCAGATGGTGCTAAGCCCCATTCCTTTTTGCACCCTTTTTTTACCAGTGGCTGGCATGGGGTCCATTGCTGGCGGTGGACCTACACCAGGAAACTCAGGACCCCAAAAGTAGAAGGATAGTAAATAGGACAGGTTGCCCTAACCCCTCAGGTTCCTGAGTGGCTCCAGAGAGGGGCTCTTTGATGCAGTAGAGATTTCATGATTCTTGATGGAATTGGATGAATTTTTTATCTGGTAGGGAATGCTGTGTGTTATTTCAAGACTATTTGCCATCTAGTGAAATGATAGAAAATTTTATGGGGGCCCTGCTCCCCAGGAGAAGAAAGGGGTAGGTGTTTAGTTCTGGTCTAGATGATATGTCTCTGGGGATTCTCTAAGCATATCCTAGTGACGCAAGTCTTGACTGGTTGGTAAACATTCTTACCCCACTGGTGCAGCTCCCTTGTTTGAGTTGTGAATTTTCCAGTATGCCCACTCTTTAGAAAGTGCCAAACTCAAAACCAGACACCTGTTCCTTTCCAGGTAAGAGGAGGTGGAGAGTGTGCATGAGGGGAGGAGTGGGAATACAAAAGACAGTCCTCGAGTGGGAACAGATGACTATCTCCCAAACCCTACCTTCTGCTGTTTGCTTGATTCCTTCCCAATATCCCTTTTGCCCTTCTGAGGACATATAGTTTAGCTGGCTGCCAGTAGCTAGCACACAAACCTGATCAGGGAGAGAGGCAGGATAGAAGGCGACCCACTGTGAGGCCAATCTCTTTTTCCACATCATTCCATAAAAGTCCAGTGCCCAAGGCTCCAGATTGTCCATCTCTGCCAGCTTCTCTTTGTTTTTCCTCTTCCCCAAGCCAAACCTTTTGACATTTTGCCCCTCAACAATGTTGACTTTGCTTTTATCTGGGTGGGGCACCACTCTGCCATATTGCCCCCCCAGGCACCCCTCCTGTATGTGTGTGTGTGTGTGTGTGTGTGTATGTGCTTGTATGTATGTGTTTTTTTTTTTTTTAATCACTTGATAAACTTCATTTTTCTCAAATGCTTCTGGAGTGCTGACCATTTTATTCTGTTATTGCTGAATCCAGGTGTTCCAAGTTCCCAACAAAGATAAAATCTACTGCAGCACCCCCTCTTTTTTCTAAAGAAGTATAGTTGTGCCAATGCCCCCTCATAGTAGTGCACGAGATTCTTTAAAAGTGCCAATGTGGTGGAAATTATTTGGTAATACTTGTATATTCTACAATCCTGATTTAAGACAATTTAAACATTAACCTATTTAAAAAGATACTATATAAGATGCTGTTTTTTAAACCTTGTCATTTGAAATGCATGTATTGTGAGTGTTGGGGTGGGGGGAGGGTAGAGGGGCGGGGCAAAAGGGATGGCCCCAGTGCCAGCCAACTAGCCACGTGGGTGCTTGTGGCTTCCAGCTAGGCGAGATAGCAGGAGTTTGCTCTGATGTCAGGCCCTGACTCCTTATTCCAGAAATACCTGATGGAAATTGATTTTCATATCTTTCTCCTGAAATAAATTCTCTGTTTCAAATTGGAATAAATTTTGTTCCTAAATGCTCTGGCCCCTTTGGACTTATTTCTCAACGCTGGCAAAGCAAGAATGGGGAAGAGGATGCCAGAGGCCAGTTGTCAGATGTCAAGAGTCAAGTTAGTGAAGAAAGACTGGCCTGAGGAAATGCTTGGTGTCCTGGCATGATAGGTGCAGCTATTGGCCTTGACAATGGGGAAGGGACCCAAATGACTTAAGATTGCAACATATAATAGCTAGTCCTTTCCAGAGGCATTTCATTAAGTAAAAAATGGGCTAAGAATTAGCACCCCGTATCAATTACTCATCTGTGACCCTGTTGGCACTTGCTGACTGGTAATGCTACATCAATCATAAGTGTTTACTAGAATATCATACGCGCAACTCTCTGCTAGATGGCACTATGGCACTATGCCTAACACTGGGGATACAAAAAAACAAAACCAAACCAAAAACTGCTCTCAAGGAACTCGTGTTAATGGGGGATACCACATATACATGAATTGGTACATAGAAGTTAAATCACCACTCAATGGAAGATGGCCTTAAGACTCCCTCTAAGACAGTGGTTCTCAAACCTTCCTAATGCTGTGATCCTTTAATAAAGTTCTTCATGTTGTGGTGACCCCCAACCATAAAATTATTTTCGTTGCTGCTTCATAACTAATTTTGCTACTATTATGAATCATAATGTAAATATCTGATATGCAGGACATATTTTCATTGTTAACAAATTGAATATAACCTGTAGGTTGAGAGCTGCTGCTTTAAGAGGTAGTATTTGGACTGAGCATCAGAGGAAAACAGAGTCTAGAAGTCAAAGGTGAGGAGGGAAATGGGGAAATCTCAACCATGCCACCGATTTGCAGGAAATCAGTTTGGAGTTGTAATCTTGAAACTGTTCTGTGGGAATTAATTGAAGGAAGTTGGGATGTTGAGCCTGGAAGAGAAAATTTAAGTGTGTGAGGATCACTATCTTCAAATAATCTGAAGAGCTGGAACACAGAGTGAGTAGACTTGTTCTATAATAACTTACTTAAATAACAAAAGTGTTTTTTCACAAATTATTTCATTTTATCTTGATTTGTAAGGTAGCCAGGTTGTAAGGGATATCTCTAAGGCTCCAGGTAAGGGATTGACAGAGCCAGGATTCAAAGCCAAGTCTTGCTATGTCTGTATATCATCAGGCAGAAAAACTAATACTCATCAATAGTTGGAAGTTACAGGGAGGCAATTCACCTCTGTAGAAAAAAACTTACTAGCAATTGGAACTAGAGAATGAATTGCCTTGGGAGAGAATGAATTTCTTGTCACTGGAGATCAAGACTAGGTGACCACTTGGATACTGTGAGTTTTCATGCATTGTTCAAGGGAGTTGGACTCAACCTTCAAAGTCTCTTCTGAGACTTTGCATGAGAGAGGAGTCTGGATCTGGTTAGCAATTTGGTTATGGTACAACAAGGACTGAGGAGCTTATAGCTATACTTGGCAGCTTGGCAACTGGTCATGCCCCAGTCCCTTCACAGCAATCTCCTCATACATGTGTGTAAGTATGTGTGTATATACATATAATTGTGTACATTGCATATGTGTACATAGATATGTGGATGTATAGAGAGTTGTTCACGGGGTCAAGGTGAGGGGGATTTGAGAGACTGGTTACTTCTGTGTTGGCTCCAGGTCAATCAACAAGGTTGGATTGCTGGGAGGAAATTTCTCCTCGTGGCCCTTAGGTGTCACCCTTGGCTATCCTTGACAAGGTTCTTCCCATGGAGATCTCGGATTTTAACAAGAATTCATGTAAAACCACAGAACTCGAGGAATCATAGGATATAAGAATGTAGAATTGATAAAAACCTTACTTTTCAAAAAAACAAATAGGTCCAGGAAGAGGAAGTGACTTGTCTGGGGTTACTTAGCAAGTCTGATCTTGCTGATTCTCTAGGGGATTGGTAGAAAAGGCAGCATTGGAATGGAAAGAATGGAAAGGATGCCAGATTTGGAATCAGGAAAGATCTGTGACTCCTGCTTCTAGTACTAGCCATGTGCCTATGCTGCAGTGAAACTTCCTGGGCCTCAGTCTCATCATCTGTAAGATGGAGCTAATACTCATTTCACCAGTGCTGCTGGGTGGACCATGTAAAACAATGAATGTAACCACTTATTTGTATGTGGTGGCCAAACCCTAGTAAAAACCAGAGATAATTCTTTCCTATGAGTTTGTTAGAGTTTAGGGTCCAAGGACCTTTTCAGTTTTGAAGTCGTGGTGGTATAGAGCCATATCTAGGGAGTTGGCTTAATTCCTGTTCCCAGTCCCCTAGACCCTGGCTACCAGTAGTCACTTCCTTCTCTCAGCTCTTTATAGTTTTGTTGGGGAGGGGGGGGGGAATATTCCCCCTTAGAAGCAAATCACAATCCATAGTTTGCTTAGTAAAGAGTCTTCATGAGGTGCTTAGATAGATTCCTCCTGCTGTGGCCACCTGGATGATGAATCCTCTCCAGACTTAGGCGGACTGCTTCTGATGAATGCAGAACCCAACATCAGGCCTGTGTTTTGAACTGTTTCCATTTTGATAGATGGGACCCATCAGAGCTGGTGCTCCTCTGTCATGGAACCCAGTCACCTGCATACCACATGAGACACTGGTGTGGGACTTTGGTAGAGACCCTCCCTCTATAAAGGGAATATATATAATATAATAATGTGTAATAATATATATAGTAACTGAAATTTTTAATCTTATGGTTTTAAGCTTTAATCCTGTGGAGGGGTAGAGGGAGAGAGCATTAACCATTGGGGGTTATTAGGAGAGGTCTTGTGTAGAACTGGTACCTGAAGGGAGCTAGGGATTCTAATGGGCAGAGAGGTGAGGGAGGGAATCTGTTCCAGGAAGAGGAAGACCTCTTTTGTCAAGGCATGGTGGCAGAACCTCATCTGACAGAAGCAAACTGGCTCAGAGAGGGAGAGGACACAGGTCACTCAGGCTTGTGGCGGCAGCCAGTCTCCAGTGTGCTCTCCTCTCTGCCTGACTCCCTTCTGACTTTTCAATCACAAAGATTGGATGCATTATGGATTTGCTATGCCTGCTAATTGAGAGCAGCATAATATAGTCTGTGAGGTGCAGAGGAAGAGCTCTGTACCAGGAGTTAGGGCTGCTGGACTCTCCTTCTGACTCTTTGGTTGACAATGCCTGATCTTGGGCAAGTTGTTTCTCTGAGCCTTTGTTTCCTTTAAAATGGGGATCCTGGAGTTGGGGGTGGGTTAGGGTCTAGATACATACCAGCTCTGAAAGTCTGAGGCTAATTCTATGCCTTCCTTAAAGGGTTGTTGTGAGATTAGGTATATGAGAATACTTTGGGAACTAGGAGGTAAATGTAAGACATTAAATCCCATCCGATCTTCATTATTAATCGTAGGATTGTTCAGCTACGCGGCACTGGAATGAATGCCAGGCCTGGAGTCAGGAGGACCTGAGTTCAAATCTGGCCTCAGATACTTCCTTGCTGTGTGACCCTGGGCAAGTCACTTAACCCTGTTTGCCTCAGTTTCCTCATCTGTAAAATGAACCAGAGAAGGAAATGACAACCCACTCCAGTATCTTTGCCAACAAAACCCCAAATGGGGTCATAAAGAGTAGGACATCACTGAACAACAACTTCCCCACCCCAGTTACTCTCACTTAGCCCCTTAACCAGACTCCTCCTTCTAGTATCTTCCCCTCCATCCCTCTTGTAAAGACTGACCTAATCCTCCCTAAGTCCAGCTCTTATCACCTCTCTGCCCCTCGTGGTACTCCTCTTGGTTTATTGGGAGCAGTCCGGATTCCTTTGACTGACATTCAAGGTCTTCCAAGCTTTGGCCCCAAACTGATTTACCAACCTAGCATAGCTATCCTCTCAGGGAATGTAGGGATACGGTGGTCAACTGAATAGGTTAGTGAGTCTTATCTCTGTAGAAAGACCATGAGCTCCTCAAGGGCAGGACCCACGGGGCCACAAACCCGGCATGTGCTATAAAAAGAGATGCAATAGAAATCTCATTGAACATGGAATCAAGAGGCCTGGATTAGAATTGTACCCTAATGAATGTAAGGAACCCCAGTCTTGAAAAACCATGCAAAGTACTTTGCAAACCTTCATATGTTATATGGAAATTCATCTATTGTGAATATAATCTTTATCTGAAAAACTATTGTTTCAGCCTGTACCTGTTTTTCTCCCCTGCATTTATATGGATCCTTAGGCACCAAAGAGAGAAATGTAGAATAAAGTCATTTGTTGTTCGTCGTTCAGCTCTTTGTGATCCCATTTTGGGGGGGATTTTCTTGGCAAAGATAGTGGAGCAGTTTGCCATTTCCTTCTCTATCTCATTTTACAAATGAAGAAACTGAGGCAAACGGTGCAGTGACTTGTCCAAGGTCACACAACTAAGTAAGTGTCGGAGACCAGATTCAAACTTCGGAAGATGAGTTTTCTTGATTACAAACCCAGTGTTCTATTCACTTTTCCACCCAGCTGCCCAGAATAAGGTCAGGTCCACCATAAAAGACAGCTGCTATGTTGGGTTCCCAGGCAGGACCTTTAAAAAGAAATGAAAAAAAAAAGATAATGGTTTTTTTTCCCTCTCAATGCCCCTAGGGTTGGTGGAGGAATTTTCTGGTTGTCAGCCAGGAGGTGAGATGAGCTGGAATGTAACTGTGAGTTCCAAGATGCTTCTTAGAACTTTTCTACAAAGAGCTTTCAGGGCATTTGTCTCTGCTCATACGGAGCAAAGAGGGAGGCCGTAGAAGAGAAACATAGAATATGGGAACCTTCTGGGTCATGGAGTGCAATTCCTTCATTTTACAGTTGAGGAAACTGAGTCCTAGAGAGGTTAGAAATGACTTGCCCCAGCTCACACAGGTGGCAGAACCAGGATTCAAACTCAGGTCTGGTTATAACCAAATTTAGCACACTACCTTTCTGGGGAAAGTGGAAACCCCAAACTTTGCCAGCATCAGGGGCAGAAGCTTGTGCTCAGCCTCCTAAAAGAGCCAAACCACACATTATATTTTAATTTTCACTCACTTTAATCGATATGTTTGATTAAGTTCTTTGGGGTTTGGTTTTTTTTTTTTTTTGATTTTGTTTTTTCTGTTCACAGTGAGGAAGGAAGAGAAGATTGGGGATAGAGATAGTCTTTAAGAGGAGGGAGAGATTTTGAGATAGCCAGGTACCTTCTGCACATGCACAGTTGGGTGTGAGCTGGCTCCAATTGCCATCTGGTGGCTTTTAAAGATAGGGCTGGGGGACAGGAATAGACAATTATACAGAGCCTACTATATGCCAGGTACTGTCTTATGCATTATTTTTTTTTGAGGCTAACAGGATTAAGTGACTTGCCCAGGGTCACACAGCTAGGAAGTGTCGGAAGCTGCATTTGAACTCAGGTCCTCCTGACTCCAGGACTGGTGCACTTATCTATTCTTACCCACTTTTTACAAATGTTACAAGGTAAGGGCTGTTATCATTTCTATTTCACAGTGAAGGAAACAAGACAAACAGAGCCCACAGTCACACAGCCAGTGTCTGAGGCTGGATTTCTTGACTTTAGGTCCAGCGTTCTATCTGCTTTGACACCCTGAGCAGTGACTTCAGGCCATTCTCTTTTATCCTGCTGTTGGAAACCATGTTTTCTCCTGAAGACCCAAACTTCTCTGTATAGAAGCAAAAGTAGGGCGCCAGGTGGCGCCGTAGTGCTGCGCCTGGAGTCTGCAAGACTGTCAAGACTCAAATTTATCCTCAGATAACTTACTAACTGTGTGACCCTGGGTAAGTCACTTCACTGTTTGCCTCAGTTTCCTCATCTGTAAAATGAGCTGGAGAAGGAAATGGTAAACCACTTCAGTATCTTTACCAAGAAAACCCTAAATGGGGTCACCAAGAGTCAGACACGGCTGAAAAATGCCCGAACAATGACTAATCCTGACAGCAGGTTTGTCATGGTGGCTGGGGCTGGCTGAATTGTTGATGGGGAAACTGAGGCTGAAGAAAGGGAATAGTAAGAGCACTGGAGTAGGAATCGGGAGGCCTGGGTTCTATTCTTCGCTCTGCTACTGCCTTGATATGTGCGATCTTAGGTAAATTCCCTCCCTTCTTTGGACCTCAGTCTCATTTATAAAGTAGGTACAATTCTTGTCCAGCCTTTATCCTAAGGTTGTTATTAGGACTAAATGAGGGAATGATGAAAGGGTATTTTGTAGCCATAAAGCACTTGAATTTTTTTTCAACTAAAATTTTCTTCATTCTACTCCCTCCCCCCCAAATTGATGAGGGGTAGGAGGAGGGAGGAGAAAGGACAACAAAACTCCTGTAACAATTATTAATAGTTAAAACAAATTCTCAGTCTATCCCAAGTCTGTCCCCTCTCTGTCAGGAGGTGGGGACACCACCTCCTTTTTTATTCATCATCCTTTCTCTGGAATCAAGGTTGGTCGTTGTGTAGGTCTGAGTTCTTAAGTGTTTCCAAGGTGGTCATCTTTGCAGTGCTGTTATTGTACAGATGGTTCTGTTCCTGTTCACATCACTCTGCATCAGTTCATACAAATCTTTTCTGGTTTCTCTGAAGCCGCCCCTTTTGTAACTTCTTACAGTACAATAGTATTCAGTTACATTCAGCTATTCCTTAGTTAATGAATACCTCCTCACCTAGTTCTCTTTATCACCATAAAATAGCTACTGTATTTTTTTTTCTATAAATGGGGCTTTTTCTTCCTATTTCTTTAAACCATTTGGGGTATTCATGTAGTAGTGTTATCACAAGGTCAAAGTATATGCACAGTTTCATAACTTTGGGGGCATAGCGTGAAATACTTTCCACAGTGGTTGGATTAATTCACATCTCCACCAACAATGCATTGAGGTGCTGGTTTCCTGACAGTCCCTCCAACATTTGTCATTTCCCTTTTCACAAAGCACTTTACAAATATTAAATGAATGATTGTCTAATACAAGCTCTTTGTTTTACAAAGAGGGTATAGGATACAAAGAAGATATTTGGTTCAATGCTGTAGGATTCTGTAGAACAATTCCCTCCAAAGCATGGACTGGGGACCCTGGGGAACCAAGTCTTTACCCCAAGGACTATGTGATCAACCCTCTGGATGATGGAAAGATGAGTGACATCACACCTTCGCTGTGATGGTATGAGATGTGTCTCCCACACAACTCTCACACTCCCCTAATTTATCCCTCTTTTTACTATACAATCAATCAATAAGCATTTTAAAATGCTTATTATGTGCTATTGTCCTGCGCTAAACAGTAATGATACAAAGAAATGGCAAGATCAGTCCCTACCCTCAAGGAAATTATCTTTTAAATGGGAAAGCAACCACGTTGCATACAAGAAAGATGGGGAGCAGGTGGAAGGTGGCTAGTAGGACCTGGGAGAGATGGGGATGGAGTCTTAAAGGAAGCTAGAGAGTCTGGAAGGCGGAGGGAGAGCAGGCCAGGCATGAGGAACAGCCGACTCCCAAGCACAGAGACGAGAGACAGAGCGTCTATGTGTAGGAAACTGTGATTAGGGCAGTGTGGCTGGCTCAGAGGGTAGATGGAGGTGAATAGCATGTAAGAAGGCTGGAAAGGTAGGCAGGGACCAGGTTGTGAAGGGCTTTAAAAATGCTAAAAGTATTCATACTTGATTTGGGATCAGATACAATTTACAATAAGGATATAGCAAGGAGCCAATGGAGCTTATTGAGGGGGGCCATCTGAGGGAGGGACAGGGTTAGATCTGTGCTTTAGGAAAATCATTTTGGCAGGTGAGTGGGGGAGGGACTGGAGTGAGGAAAGATGAGACAAGGGAGATTGATTAGGCAATTGCAGTAGTCTAGGTGAGAAGGATGCAAAGAAAGAAGGAAGATTTGGCAGCTGACTGGGTAAGTGTGTGACAGAGATGAGGACAGCATAATGTTGTAAACCTGGAGGATCATAAGGAAGATAGTGCTTAACAATGATAGGGAAATTGGGAAAAAGGGAGGAATTGGGGGAAAAGATAATGAGTTCTGTTTTGGACATGTTAGGTGGTGAAGTGGATAGAATGCTGGGTGTGGTCAAGAAGACTCATCTTGTTGAGCACAAATCTGGCCTCAGACACTTACTAGCAGTGTGACGCCGGGCAAGTCACTTAACCCTATTTGCCTCAGTTTCCTCATCTGTCAAATGAGCTGGAGAAGTAAATGGCAAACCTCTTTAGTATCTTTACCAAGAAAACCCTAAATGGGGTCATGGAGAGTCAGACATGACTGAAAGTGACTGAACAGCAGTAACAAGAGCCATCCAGTCTGAAACGTCCCACAGGCATGGGTGATGGGAGAGCAGCGTTCAGCAGAGAGACGAAGACGCAGATTTATAGATCTGGGAGTCCCCTGCCTGTTGATAATAACTGAATCCATGGGAGCTGATAAAATCACTGAGTGAGAGAGTAAAGAAAAGAGAAGAGAACCTTGGGGGATATTCACAGTAATCATAACACGAATAAAAACCAGACGCCAAACCCGAAACAAAATACTGAGAAGGAGCAGAATCCACAGAGTGTAGGTTCATGAGAATCCAAGAAAGAGATAATATCCCGGGAGAAGACAGTCCAGAATGTGAAATCTGCAGAGATTAAGGGTAAGGATTGAGAAGAGGTCATTCGATCTGGCGGTTAGCTAGGTGGCACAATGGATAGAGTGCTAGAGTTAGGAAGACCTGGAGTCTGATTCTGTCACAGCCACTAGCTGCACGACCCTGGGCAAGTCTCTTAAAACCTCTTTCAACCTAAGTTTTCTCATCTGTGAAATGGGGATAATAGTACTTACCTCACAGGACCAAACAAGATAATAGATGTAAAGTACTTTGCAAACCTTAAAACCACGACATAAATGCCATTATTAGCTATTCTGAAGAGATCATTGGTAATTCTCAAGAAAGCAATTCTAGTTGTGGGCAGAAGCCAGCTTGAAGAAGGTTTAGAAGAGAGAGAGGAAGTGAAAGCAGAGATTGTAGACAGCTTTTTCAAGGTGTTTAGCTGAGAATGGGAAAACATCAGCAGGGAAACAGGGTGATAGCTGGCAGACATCTAGTGGCAACATCTAGTGAAGATTTTTAAAGGATGGGGGAGATTTAGGCATGTTTGGATGCATCAAGGGAAGAACCAGAAGATCGGAAGAGAATGAAAATCAAAGAGTGGAGACGATGGTAGAAACAATCCGCTGGAGAAGACAGGAGGGTATGGGATCAAGGGAACAGAGAAGGGGAACATGTGGGTGATGGTAAGATCCAGGACATACGTCTCCTTGGGCATAGCTGATGTGGATTGGTCATTCAAGCTGACTATATTGAGGAAGTGGGGAGTTAGGGTAATCACCAGGCATGTTGAAGTTCCCTGGGATGAGGGAAGGATTTAGGGCAGAGAAGAAGTCTCTAAGCAAGGCACCAAAGTCACTATAAAAAAGAGAGAAGGTTTTAGGGGGCAGCAGATAATAGTAGCAGAATCCGGATTGGGTGGCATGTTTGGATTGAATGGACATCTAAGGTGGAGAGGTTATGAGAGATGTTAGGAGGGTGTGAGAGTGGTAATGATGAGCAAGGATCGATGAATCCTTGAGGGAGATGTGGGTGGGTGGGGGATGAATGAACTGCAACCATTCCTGGAGAGGGAGCCCAGGGATGCAATACCATTAGGAGGGAGCCAGTTATCAGTGACTTTCAAAATATTTAAGGATAAGAGAAGTGGTATAACATGAGAGGAAATTTGTTAATTATGGATCAGGTGTTCCAGAGGGCACAATAGAAAGGGCAGATAAATCTGGAGTGGGACACTGGGGAGGTGAGAGGTTTGGAGGGGACGTGAGGGTGATGGAGTGGACAACTGAGGCAGGGAAGGCAATCTCATTCTTTGGTGGGTAGAGGCTCAGAATCAGAGACAGCTAGAGTAGCAGAGGTGCTGACCATTGGAGGATGAGCCCAGATCAAGTAACAGTGAGGTCCACAGATGAAAGCAGTTAATTAGAAGATTGGAGGTCAATGTTTTATGTCGATACAGTCCTCAACTGCCTGACATGCTAATGCTGCTGTGAATTGAGACATGCCTGGTAGTGGTGTGGTCAGGAAGTGGTTTGTTTGGGTCTTGCTTTACCAGCTAGTGAACAGGTCCTGACTGTATTTTGCCTTCAGGTGAGTAGGGAAGGTTAGCCAAGAAGTGGTTTGTCTGTATATAGAAAGGAGCACCACATTCTGAACTGGGAAATGACCCTCAGAGGTGGTTACAGCCTCATTATTAGCTGAGTACCCTCAGCAACATGTGTAGGGGCATTGGGAAAATCCATCTCTCTTCCCCCATCATCTTACAGTTATCGTTGGCTATCCTAGGAGGGCGGGCTCCGTGCTTGGGGGCACTGACCTGTGAGTAAGAGCCCCACCTCCCTTCTTTTCATCTTGGGCGGGACAGAGTGAGTCATGAAGGATGAGCAGGCAAGGATGGATCTCTACGTCAGCGATACCATTACATCATCTTTCCCTCCTGGACCCCAAACTTCTCCTGCCTTCCAGACTTCCATATCCCTGTTGAGAACAACTTACGGTGACCCAGTTTCTCAAAATCTGAGTCACCCTTGACTCCTTGCTCCTCTTCACCCCATGTATAAGACTGACTGCCAGATCTTGACCTTTTTATGTCCGTAACACCTTTTATCATCTGTTCCCTTTTTGTGATTAGCAGAGACCCTCCAGCTGAGTTCAAGCTCTCATCACCGTTAGCGTAGACTATTGTAATAGCTTCCTAATTGATGACATACCCATAGTCATTCTGCCCTCCAAACCACTGCCAAAGTGATTTTCCTAAAGCATATAGCTCTGTCCATGTAATCCCCCTACTCAAATTTTCATGGTTCCCTATTGATTGTAGGTTCATGAATTTTCACTTCAACTTTTATATAAGTTTTATAATGCACATAGTTATTAGTGCAGTAGGTGGCACAGTGGGATAAAGTCCCAGGTCTAAAGTTAGGAGGAACCAAGTTCAAATTCAGCCTCAGATACTTACTGGCTGTGTGACCCTGGGCAAGTCACTTAACCCTGTTTGTCTCAGTTTCTTCATCTATAAAATTAGCTGGAGAAGGAAATGGCAAACCACCCCAGTATCTTTGCCAAGAAAACCTCAAATGGGGTCATGAAAGGTTGAATACAACCAAGCAACAACAATAAAAAACCCATGCATATGATTTATAAAGAATATAAATATTGCTACAAATTGCATGCTCAAAACTGTTTTTCCATAGGGGTGTGCAATCAAATAAAGTCTAGAAACTACTGCCTTAGAGGCATGGGAGAGGGGAGTCCTAACCCAGACTGTCATTGGCTGTTACCTGGCCGCACTTACCTTGTCTCTTCCCATCTTCCCAGCCCTGAGTGATAGGTACTGAATGGGAGAATGCTGGGCACTTAGTACATAGCAACGGGAGGCCTGAGCCTTCTAGGCACAGCTGCCTACAGACCTGATCTGTCAGGTCACTCTCAGCCTTGGCCCCATGACTAGTTTGAGGCAGAGGAGGGCAGTTTCCCTCTCCACCTCACCCCGGGATCCTCAGTCTCCACCTGGCCCCATTCCTGCCATGATTCCCCTCCCCTGAACCCTACTTTCCTCGGCTCTATTCCTCCCCACTCCCATCTCCAAGTTACTCTATCCTCTGTTAGGGGAGAGGCTTAGAGACATCCGAATCTTGGAATCCTAGGAAGTTTCTTGGTCTTGGGGCACAGTATCTGTCAGAGCTGCCAAAGGTTAGAAGCAGAGACCTCTCCAGAGTCTGTGGCAGGCACCTCCAGGAGGAGGGCACTTCTTCTAAAAGTGATAACAAAACAGTACATGAAGAGATACAGACAGAACTGAATCAGGGAGTAAAGGAAGAGACAACAGTTATTCTAAGTGTTTTCTCTCCTCTCCCTCCTGACCCAACACATCTCTTGGGAGGGATGAAATGTAGATTTCAGGGGAAGTCATGGAAAGTCATGGATTTCATGGTTTCCCAAGTACTTTGGAGGGGGTACTTCAGATTAAATCCCCTGCTTCCCAGGGCACTACCATGCTGCCAGCAGGTTACCACTCTCCTTGGGGAGATTTTCCTAGGAATAGTCTCCACGGTCTACCTTGGTGGCTTGAACCTGGAGGTTTACCATTAAAGTTCCAAACATGATCAATTTATTGACTAAGTATGAATTTGTAAATAAACAAACCCCACCCCCCAAAAGTTAAGACCCCGAATGAAGGGAACTGCTCTCTTTTATGGACAAAAGGAGAAGAATCCAGACTAGAAGGAAGCATCACAGGTGGGAAAAATAGTATAATTGGTTACAAAGCTTGTAGCATCATCGGTATGAGGAATAATATGATTGGTTGGAAATTGGGAATGAGAGACTAGTAACAATTTCTCCTTCCATCCTGTCACTAAGAAATGTTCATTGTTTGAGTCCACTTGCAAGGACAGTTTAGCAATAGTGGATCGGACTACCTTGGATGACAGATGCAGACGACCTGCATCCTTCAAGGATAACAGATTTCCTTGAGGAAAGAATAGAACAGTGAGTGATTTATGGGAGAACTGTACTTCTAACCTTAACTCAGAAACAGTGAATGATTTATAGGAAAAATGAATTTCCAAACTTTAAGACAAATGAAACATGACTTAGGCAGTTACAAAAATGTCAGCAGTGACAGAGAATGAAGCAATAACAAAGTACAAGAATTTGATTTCCCCAATTTTCAATGGTTCTCTCTAAACTCTCACTTTTTGTGTTTTCAACATCTTGAGTTTCCCCCCACCCCAGGAACATAAATTTAGAGAGGAGACACAATATCACAGTATTTGAGAGTAGGGAGGTACCTCAGCTCACCAAACATCTCATCCAACCCATAGTGGTGAGGAATCCCCACCAATCCTCATCAGTAAATGACAAGTAGTAGTTGAGATTCCATTTGAAGACCCCTTAGATGCAGAAACCTACCACCTCTCAAGGAACCCCATTCCATCATGGGACAACAGTAATTATTAGGAAGGTTTTCCTGACATTAAGCCTAAGTTCTCTCATTGTTCTCGGTTCTTGTCTCTGAGGCCAAACAAAACTAGTCTAATGCATAAAGTCCGTGGTGAGAAAACACAGACGCTTACAGTGCAGTGGTGATGGGGCCACATTTAGGGAACATGTGTGACCAGTGTAGCTCACAGTCTTAGAACTGCTCTGTTTTGATGTTCTTACTACCAAGGGTGCCTCGTGAAGTTCTTGTTTGCCTTGGGGTGTGGTGTCAGTCATGGGCAAGTTGCTCCCCTGCTCGTTAGGGCTGCCTTCTGGTAAGACATGGTATGAACTGGTGGCCCAGCCAGGCTTGCCTCCCCTTAGGGCTTGACATCTGCTGGGATTGTCAAGTAGGTCTCTTTGGTAATCACTGACTAGGTGCCAGGCACTATATATACCAAACACCTTTAGTACCTTCAGCCACTGGCTTGGCTGGATGGAACTCTGTTCTTCAGCTAGAGCAGGGGTCAGCTAATTTCAACTCCATCGTCTGTTTTTGTTTGGTGAGTGAAAAGTGAGGAGGTGGTTTCCCTCATATTGGGACTTCATGTATAATGATCAGCTAGGTTTCACTTCCCAAGCACTAGTTAATAATAAATAATTATTTTTTTAGTATACTTTTTTCTCTAAATTTGGGTCCCAGATTTTCTCCCTCTTTCCCACCCTTCTCCCACCCACTTAGAAGGCAAAGAAAATATTAATTATGCATGTAAAATAATGCAAAACATTCCCTATTAAGGGCAGAGCCAAGATGGCAGAGTAAAAGCAGGAACTTGCTTGAGCTCCCACTTCCAGCCACCTCCAGTACCTGTAAAAAATGACTGAGCAAATTTTGGCGCTACAGAACCCACACAGTGACAGAGAAACAAATCTCCTGCTAAAGGCAGCCTGGCAGGCCGACAGAAAGGGTCTGTCACACTAGACTGGGAGTGGAGGGCAGTCCCACATGGGCTGCACTGGCCCAGACCCACAGCACAGAACAGAAGGAGCAGACTTCAGGAGACTGAATCACTGGCAACTGTGGCAGTTTCCAGACTTCTCAACCCATAAACATCGAAGAGAAAGTAAAAGGTCAGTGGGGAACTCTGTTGGAACTAAGTGAGAGAAGAGCATGGTCTGGCCCCTGCCCCCCAGGCTGTTGGAGGTGGAGGCTGGCTGCAGCCACTGCAGTAGCTGCCTCCTGAGCTCCAGGCCCACAGATTGTGGGGGGACCACAGGACTGACCAGAGGGCAATTGCAGGAATCTCTTTACTGGTGCTGAGGCAGGATTCTCTTGCTTTGCCCTTCTTGGATCTGAGTTGCAGTCTTGGGTGGTGGTCCTGGGGCAAGGAGTGCTGGCATGGCAGAGCTTGTGGCAGCTGTGGAGAGAAAGTCCTCCTCACAGTTCTGAGGCAGGTACCTAGAAGAAACTCTGACAACAGCTGCACAAAACCCCAGAAATTTGGGAAATGGTACTCTCCATTCTGGAAGCAGAGTTCTACTGTGGCAAAGAGCTCAAAAGTCAAGTAATTAACTGGCAAGATGAGCAAGCACAGGAAGAGAAATCAGACTACAGAACTATTCTTTGGTGACAAAGATGATCAAAACATAGAACCAGAAGAAGACAGCAAAGTCAAAACCCCTGCATCAAAAGCCTCCAAGAAAAATACTGGTTGCAGGCCATGGAGGAGCTCAAAAAGGATTTTGAAAATAAAATAAGAGAAGTAGAGGAAAAATTGGGAAGAGAAATGAGAATGATAAAAAAAAAAATCATGAAAAATGAGTCAATAGCCTGCTAAAGGAGACCCCAAAATACTGAAGAAAATAGCACTTTAAAAAATAGTCTAACTCAAATGGCAAAAGCTCCAAAAAGTCAATGAGGAGAAGAATGCCTTAAAAAGTTGAATTGGCCAGATGGAAAAAGAATTTCAAAAGCTTACTGAAGAAAATAATTATTTCAAAATTACATTGGAGCAAATGGAAGCTAATGACTTTATGAGAAATCAAGATACTATAAAAGAGATCCAAATGAATGAAAAAATAGAAGGCAATGTGAAATATCTCATTGGAAAAACCACTGACCTAGAAGATAGATCCAAGAGAGATCATTTAAAAATTGTTGGACTACCTGAAAGTCATGATAAAAAAAGAGCCTAGACATCATCTTTCAAGAAATTATTAAGGAAAACTGCCCTGATATTCTAGAACCAGAGGGCAAAATAGAAATTGAATGAATTCACTGATCGTCTCTTG